>OX465120.1:2445751-2508251 GCA_949987565.1 Luidia sarsii | reverse complement strand
GAGTCTTGAAACTTGGGACAGAAGCGGTGGCCGGATTCGGAGGGGCCTTGGGCTTAGCAACGCCACTGGTGCTCCGAATTTTTACATCCCTGCGAGAAGTCGCATTATTGCTCACTCCGCACCTCTCCTTGACCCTTCCCTGACTTGTCTATTTTTTTTTTGAAAATCGTCGCCCCCATAGACCACAAGTACCCGCGGCAGACGCTAACCTCTCACCAAGGTATTAACAACGGTTTTGGGACCCTCTGCTCACGTCATCCCCTTCGTGTCACCATACTAATTTTTTTTTTCTCATTCGGTTGCATGTAGCTTTAGGTTGTGGTGACGGGGAACTAGACCTCAGTCAGACTCGAACCATCCGCCTGTCTTTCATCTGTTTTCAATCTTCTGGTTTTTTTCCCCTGTTTTCATAAAAAAAAATGACTAAAATGACCTGCAATACTGTACTTGAATCTCAAAAGTTAGAGGGCCTGACGTTTCGATCCTAGCAGGACCTTTCTCAAAGGCTAAGGACAGGCGGTGTTTGAGAAAAGGTCCTGCTAGGATCGAAACGTCAGGCCCTCTATTTTTTTTAGATTTTTCTTTTTCAGAACACCTTTTTTAAAATCAAACCACATTGCACTAGGCAGCTGGATACCCTCTCTGTGCCCACAGTCGCCGTGTACTGTAGATTTTGACTGAATTTGCCGCTTTCCAAACTTTGCTCAATAATCGGAAACAGTAGATATAATGTGAAATAAGTCTACACGATGCATCATCATTCGGACGTCTGTGTGGCTTTTGTTGTTGGATTTTTCCGGATAGAAAAAACAAAAACAAAAACATTGTGTGTTGTGCAGTGGAACATTACAGTAGCAAGTACATGTACCACTGTGTGTGCTTTAAATCCATTTTATACCATTTTCATCATCCCAACCATCCCTCAACCCCTCCCCCCCCCCCCTTATAAAAAAAAAACCCAATCCAATTTGTTTCCCACGATAGGGTTCAGCCAATGCCACCAGAACCACCCCATGCTCCCGTCAGTCCGAGGTATTAAAAGGAGGCATGTCGCTTCTGAGTGATTGCTGTCGGGAACACACCCAAAAAAAATCCCCCAAAATTCTCCGTTTGCATTCTGTTTATTTTTGTTGGATCTCCGTGGCAACTCTTTCCACACCGTGGTTTGTGCATTTTGGCTCGCAACTTGCTCGTTCCCCTCCGTCAATTCTCGGTCACTTCCTCTCCCGGGATTTTCTTCTATAAATACGAACGTGAATGGTCATTTTTCAGCTGATTTTATTTTTATTTATTTTTTTTCCCGGCCTTTTTACTTTCGTTTTTACTTTTGTTTTGATTTTGGTTACTTTTTGGCTTTCCAAAATGCTTGACAACTTGACAACTGAAGCATTTAACATGAATCTTTGCAATTACCCGTTATTTTGTTTTTCTTCGCCTTCCACTGCAAGTTGAGGTGAATTCCTTTTTTAATTTCTCCCTACCCCCATCATTTCGGTTCATACCCTTAAAAATTGCCTCAGATTTTTAACAGAATTTTCTATGAATACAACACATTTTTTGTTTTTTCCCAAAAAATGTCAAGATCATCTCAAAATATTGTTTTCTTTGCAAATGTTTCAATCGGTTCAAAAAGTTCCCAGTCGTTTTTTTTCCTTTGCTTGTTTGACTTGTTTGCTTGCAACGGAATGAAAGCAGGGGGTGTGATCCCTGGTCTGGTGTCGAAACAAACCTTTGAGAAAAGTCCTGCTAGGATTAAAACTTAAAGCCCTCTCATTTTTTAAATTTTTCTTTTTCAATCCATGAAACGAAACAGAACATTGTTTAGACGCATCACTTTTTTGCTTCACTTTTTTTTTTTTCATTCTCATCTGATTTTGAAGTTTACATGTACATCCTACTGGCTGTATGTATTGTACAGTTCACATGCATTCGTGTGGTTCAATGAAACCAGTTGCTTTGTACGAAATGCATGCATTACTGTATGGCCTCCTCCCTTGCTGGTTTGCACTGGAAGCTGTGAGAGCTACTTGCATCGTGAAATCAGAGCATGCAGTGTTTGAAATTCAAACCTCGAGCAAAAAGGGGGTTCTTTGCTGTTGCTGTTGTCACCCAGGGAATCCCCCTAGCCACTCTGAAACGCCAAACCCTTGGTACTCTTTCGTTTGAGTCTTTTGAGAAATCTTCCAGGTGAGTAGAAGTTCCTTCCTTACTTCTGAATGGACCGAGAAGTTCCCTGGTAATGATGCAGACCCTTTCTCCTCTCTTTCCTTTCATCTATCTCTCCTCTCTCTCTCTCCCCTTTCTCTCTTCATCTCTCTCCTCTCTCTCTCTTCATCACTCTCCTCTCTCTCTTCATCTATCTTCCCCCTCTCCTCTCTCTTTCTATCTCTAACTCTCTCCTCTCTCTCTCCTTTCATCTATCTCTCCTCTCTCTCTCCTCTCTCTCTCTTTATCACTCTCCTCTCTCTCCTCTCTCTCTCTTCTCTCTCTTCATCACTCTCCTCTCTCTCTCTCTCCATCTATCTCCCCCTCTCTCCTCTCTCTCCCTGTCTCTCTCTCCCTTGCTCCTCTCTCCTTTCTCTCTCTCCTCTCTGTTCCTCTCCTCTCTGTCTCTTTCCCTCGCTCTTCCTCTCTCCCTCTCTCCTCTCCTCATCTCTTCTCCCTCTCATCGCCCTCCCTTCTCCTGCCTCTGCCTCTTCCTCTCCCCTCTCTCCTCTCCTCTCCTCTCCTCCCCCCTCTGCCTCCACCTCTGCCTCTCTCCCTCTCCCCAATTTCTTTTCTCTGCCCCTCTCTGCCCCTCTCTGTCCCGTCTTCTGTCCACAGTTGTGGAGGAGCCATGCAGTACATCAACCTTAAAGTCCCCGTCATGTTGTCCAAGTTCTTCCAACCAACCACCATGTCCTCTGCTGACTTCTTCTCCCGATGGAACCAACTAAATGCGTAAGTACTGCCTCCCACCAAAACGGGGCATTCTTCTTTCAGTTTGGCTTGTCCTTGCAGTGTTAAATCAATCCCTATCTGTTGGCATTCTTTTAACTATGCTATTATCATTTTTTTAAGGATTTTTGACATTCTTTAGTTATGCTGTTGACATTCTCCAGTTACCGTATTCTGTTGACATTCTTTAGTTATTCTATTGACATTCTTTAGTTATTCTATTAACATTCTTTAGTTATTCTGTTGACATTCTTCAGTCAGTCTGTTGACATTCTTTGGTTATTCTGTTGGTTGACATTCTCTGGTCAGTCAAATGACATTATTTATTTATTCCATCGATATTCTATAGTATTTCTTTTGACATTCTTAAGTTATTCTGTCAACATTCTTCAGTCATTCTGTTGACACTCTTTAGTTATTCTGTTGACATTCTCTAGTTATTCTGTTGACATTCTCTAGTTATTCTGTTGACATTCTCTAGTTATTCTGTTGACATTCTTCAGTCATTCTGTTGACATTCTTCAGTCATTCTGTTGACACTTTAGTTATTCTGTTGACATTCTCTTGTTATTCTGTTGACATTCTTCAGTTATTCTGTAGACATTCTTCAGTCATTCTGTTGACATTCTCCAGTTATTCTGTTGACATTCTTCAGTCATTCTTTTGACATTATTTAGTTATTCTGTTGAAATTCTCTTGTTATTCTGTAGACATTCTCCAGTTAATCTGTTGACATTCTTCAGTCATTCTTTTGACATTATTTAGTTATTCTGTTGAAATTCTCTTGTTATTCTGTAGACATTCTCCGGTTATTCTGTTGACATTCTCCAGTCATTCTGTTTACACTCTTCAGTCATTCGGATGATTTTTCTTCAGTCATTTTGTTGGCATTATTGAGTTATTCTGCGGGCCATCCCATGTCATCCTATCTGTGAAGAGACAGTCCTCCTCCTTGACAGCACCCCAATTCTTTCCTCGTCTCCCCAAATTGCAGACCGAGCCACGAGTACCAGAACATCTTCAAGGCCAGCAGTCCCATGGACAGGGATGCCAACAAGGCCAAGGTGAGTGCGGACCTCCCTGCCGGGAGTCGTCCCTCCTCCGTGCCCTCCCCTGTCCATGGTCTCTCTCTGGTCCTTCTTGTTCCTTAGCCAATTCAGAGCACGTGACTGCCAGACATGGATTTTTTTTGTATGTGGAAATTTTCATACCATGCATAGCCATAAGGATTAAAAGTCTCTCTCAGATCCAGTTCTATGTCCTTTTCCTCAAATTGATCTGTTGCTTTTAATTTATTTCAATTTTTACAATATTTATTTATTTATTATTATTATTTATTTTTATTTTTTTATTTTTTTGCTATTTGATTTATTTTTTAATTTTATTTATTTATTGTCATTATTATTTTATTTTATTTTTTTGGGGGAGTTCTTAACCACTTTGCACCAGGCCCATGACCACCACACAGGGTTTTGAGTTTTTAATCCATTTTTATTAATGCTCCATTTTCAAGACAACCAAGTAACAATAAATGCTTTTTAAATAAAATCAGTGAGTCAGTGGAAGGTTTGCGGTGACACCATGTAGCACTTCTCTTTCGAGAAGAAGTGTGGCTCTGAAAAGAGCCGGTAAGTCTGGCTCTTTCCTGGAGTTACCGGCTCTTTTCAGAGTCACACTCCTTGAACAAAGTGTGACATGGTGTCATCGCAAACCGTCCTCTAAGTATTTCCACCATGCAAACCTTCAACTGTTATCAAATCACAAGAAAAGGGTCCTGCTAGGATCGAAAACGTCGAGGGCCCTCTAACTTTTGAGATTCATGTATTGTAGCTTGTAGGTCATAATCAGTGAGCAGTTTGCAACCGTTGTTTGTATTAACTTCATGTTATCAAATCAGCGAGTACACTGTCGGAGTGCAGTTTCTCAGGATTTTTCTCTTTTTTTTTTTTTCCTTTTTTTGGTCTGAAGCTGATGGGCTTTGGGATCGGTCTTCTTGAGGGCGTGGACCCCAACCCGGACAACTTTGTCTGCGCCGGCATCATTCACACCAAGGGGGCTCAGATTGGGGTGCTGCTCCGTCTGGAACCCAACAAGGCGGCCCTGGTGAGTCCCCTAGATTCAGGGATGTAAGACCTCCGGAAAATATCCGGATTTCCGGAAATGGCATGATTTTTTTGTTCGGATTTTCAATTATTTTTTTTTTTTTTTTCCCTTTCTATTAGATTTCAAACTGGTATCTCAAACTGCTCAATGTAATCTGTTAAAACCCTAAACACTGATTTGACGCCCGCACACCTGTCGTGAATCTGACAATCGCATCTCTCGGTCGCGTAGGCGCTCACTCAAGCAGTCGCACAATTGATTGGCCTTTCGGTAATTTTCAGGAAATTATTTCGTCGGTTACTTAACATTCCTCTGTTTTCATCAGGCATCGGGCAAAGCACTGAGCACTCGCTGCTTATCACGTCGAGCAGAGCAAACCCTTGTTACGGCCGTAGATTAGGCCGTATTGTATTGTTTAGCTTCATTATGTATTTTGCATTATTCTTTAATGAATCTGTGTTCTTCGTTCCCTTCTTTTGAAACTCAAACTCTGCTGGAAATCTCCTTTTCTTCCTTCCTGATGTGTTGTGAACCTTGCCCGACTGCTAGTCAAACAAGTGTTATATCGACTACTTCTCTGTCGTGTGGCTTGCAGCTTGGCTGCGTGCCTTGGCTGTCTGCCGCACGTAACACCCTCACTGAATTACGTTCTCCTCATGTTATATCTACACACAGACAAATGTTTTGCTTTTTTTTTTTTGGTTTTTCCCCAATGCAGATGTACCGACTGACATTACGCAGCAGTAAAGAGATGGTGTCCAAGGAACTGGGCAGACTGTTGTCCAGCCAGTTCTAGGTCCCAGACGTTTAGTGGGGGGTGGGGGGGGGGTTGGTGGTGGTTGTTGCCGGACTCATCCGGAACAGATCTTGATGCAGCTCATCTGATCCAGCCTCTGCAAACGGGACCCTACTGCACGGTGCGCAAACAAAAGACACGCCCAGCTATTGAGCAGCTCTCCACGAAAAAAACCGGAAACCCAGAAAAGCCGGTTCCATCCTGTTTCGGGGCCGATTGTAATACCTAACCGGTTCCCCGCTCTCTCTCTCTTTCTCTCTTCTACTAGTGCTGTCGTCAAGCGGGGATCGGTGGGTTTTTTTTCGCGGGTTTTTTTTTTTTTTTTTTCTCGATTTCTTTATTTTTTGGGGGAAACTTTTTGTCATAAAACTTTTGCTGTTCCAAGGAGATGCTGATGTTATTGTCTGTGAACATCTAGTTTTGTACGATAACGGGCGAAGAAAAAGAAAGTCTTTTGGGGGAAGTTTTTATTTCCGTTTCTGCCAGGTTGTGGGTGGGCTTGCGAAGGGTGGTGTTTCGTTTGTGTTTGTTGCCGTTGTCGCGCCGTCGCAGAAAAAAAAACACGAGCGCCATCATGAATGAAAAACAAAAAAAATATATATACTTGGTGTATTTCCGTGACCAAATTGGTGTCAGTTCGTTCTCAGACGGAAAAAAAAAAAAAAAAAAAAAAAACAATCGTTATTTTTTCGTTGTGTCTGCTGCCCCCTACCCAGTAGAAGCGAGTTGGTCTGCGTCACCAAGCGAATGACCCTTGACCCCCAGGGGGTCGCATGACGTTTGCGCGATGTTGGCATGGCAACTGTACAAAAACCGAGACATTTGTATATCGCAACCCCAAAAACAAATGAAATAGATGGGGGAAAAAATACAAGCAAAAAACGTCTTTGACGTGAATTTTCAAAGCGGGAGGTATGTAGCCCCACCAAACAGATCACTCGTGATATTAGAAAGTATCTCTATTTGATTACCTGTAAATAATGCATTTATACTTAAATACCGGGAAAAAAAACCCCCAATAAAGTAAAATAACTAAAACGGCGTTGTTTTCTTAAAAAAAGGGTTAACCCCGATGTATCTGCACTGAAACTGGTAGATTAAAACACAAATCAGCGATAATTATAAATTGATGAATTCAGTGGTCGATAAATTTGTTCTTTTCTTTTTTTCAACTCCAACTGGTTTGAACTTTCTTGAGATAAAGGTCCCCAATCCACGCTAAGTAAAGAAGGATGGACTACAAGTCAGAAGCAATTGACATTGCATCGTATTGTGGTTTGTAATCCTGTTTGCAAGGGGGGAGACTTTTCATGCGTAGCGGATTTTCACGCTTAAGCGTTGCTTTGAAAATGAGCATGCGAGCCTCCTTGCCCTAGGAAAACTAGATCCAAAATGCAAATTGAAGTCAACTCAGTTTACACTACAGTCGTTGAGAAAAAATTGGCAAAGAAAAAAAATTGACTGGGCCGGGACTTGAACCCGAGACCTCGCGTATACCAGTGCTCTTCCCATCTGAGCTATCCAGCCCTTTAGATGGTGGCCTTCCCTCAAAATAATAGTCAACTAGTCTTTGAAGTATGTGCTGTGTCATAAGGAAAGCCAACCTGAAGTACTTTTGTCAAAACTTTGGCAAAACAATTTGGCGGAGCTTGTTGATCCCTTTTCTGTCCGTGCGTACCGTAAGTGTGGCTCGTGTATGTGTTTGGAGCCGTTAAGAAACGGCGGCAGTCTCCTTGATATAAAGGAAAAACCTCTCTGTTGACTAATTAATATCTGTATAGACTATAATTATACCAAGTATATGATTTATTGCAATTGAAGAACGAAAGACGGAAAGAAAGGAAGGGGAGAAAAAAAAGCAATTTATTAATGGAAGTTGAAGTTATACGTGTTGGACGTACTCTGTTAAAAGACGCTGGTATTTTGTTTAGTCTTTATCCTGAATTTTTATTTTTTTTTTTTCTCTCCCCGTGGTTTTGTCCATAGAATACTTTAGTCTGCCCGTATTCAGCCTAGGGGGGGTACTCATTAAAGATAGCCGGATAGCGTACCTGTCTGCTTCATGTAGGACGCATTGGACTCGTGGAAGTAGGCGGGGGAGTTCACCACATTCCTTAACGGGCGATGTTCCATCACCGTGACAACTGTCTTGAAGTTGAATTCCATTCTTGTCTGGCTTTTTAGGTGTTATATATAATTTTTTTATTTTTTCGGACTCGATTTGATTCTTTCTCTTTCACACGATTACCACGATTGCCACTCCACATCTCATCCCAATCCAATTTGTCTTTCATGTCAAATATTGAAGCCATTTTTTTTTTCCCTCTTGTTTTCATTCTTGTTAGATGCTGGGATTTATTTTGTAAACCAACAAATACTGAATTACCATGGTAACTGATGTGGATTCTATTGTGGGTTTTTTTTTGTAGTAAGGCAGTTAGGTATGTGGAAAATAGAATATACATATATAAAACACGTTAACGAGAAAAAAAAAATGAAAAATAAAAAATGGGTTAATGTGCCTGAATTTTCTTTCCAGCAAGTATCTTTTGTGGAAGATGAGAAGCATTCAAATTTTTATGTTTGATTTTTTAAAAAAATGAATTTTTCTCAAAAACTTTACTCTTGCTTTCCGTGTCCGCGCGAGAATTGAAATTGTAATGGTTGCATTTGTCGAGCTTCAAGAAAATGATGGTTTACCATGGTAACGTGGACCAAAACTCTTACTTTGAGCTGAGCCTTTGATTGGAGCCCCCTCCCCCGTTGGAACTATTGACAATGTAATGTAGGCTGTTGCTACGGGCAACGAGTTCGCCGTGGCAACGCCATGGCAACACCCCCACCACAACCCTGTGTCCAGTAAACTTTGTCGAGAAAAACTGTTTTTCTGTAACCTTTTTTGTACCGTTTGTTATTAACCTGCCATTGAAAGTGGACCTTTAGTCGTTAAAGTGACATTATATCATGTTTAGCATAATACTATAATTGTTTACAATATTGTACTTGATAAGGAAAAATACCCTAGTCTCCCCATATTCCTCCTTTTTTAAGGATAAAACAGTCGTGATTTCATTCATTTTTAATACTTATTTAACAGAGTCTGTGTGGAAGGTGTGATTCAGCTATTTGTAATATCAAATGGAAAAAAAAATCCCTAAAAGCTATCACACAAACAACTTTAATCGGGTGCATTAGCCTATCCAGTATTTTATCTTTAAACTGAATGTCTTACACTCGATGGCTGGTACTGCTGAAAACCAAGGCAGAACAAACATTTTCCAGACTTTCATCGGGGCTAGGATTTGAAGGAATATATCAGTGCATAAAGCTATCCGGCAGTGCAACTTTAAGCCAACGTTTGTTGCACCCACCTAAAACTATCAATTTTGAGTAATTGTTTAGAAAATCAGTGGTGTATTTTTGTTACGTAAAAGCGTCCCAATTTCTCTGGAGGTCAATTGTTGAAGTACACAGTCATTTATTGTTGGGCATACTTTGCTTTGCTAAAAAGAAAATGACAAATTAATAATTAATCCCCCTTTTTTGGGGGGGGGGTCGAGAATTGAGGTTGCATCTTGTGTGCACATTTTGTGTTTTACTTACAAAGTAGGGGTTCAGAGTTTTATCTTATGAATGTAGGGAGGAAGTTTTGTTCGCACGACACAAGGGTGGGTTGGAGTTGCAGATCCAAAGCTTTTCAGACTGTTTCTATGGCGATGAGATGTTACCAAAGCATACATTTCCTCAGAGGGGAGAGGAAACTAAATTTTCCTTAAAAAAAAACCACCACCTCAAGCCAACAAATGATACTAAGCAAAAATGAACTTAAGATTTTGATTTTGATTTGGTTAATGAACATGAATTGTGACCCGGCACAGCATAATGAGGAATAACCCCCACTTTTTAGATTTTGAGATTTTCTAATGATGTGAAAGAGTAAACAATTAGCTTTCAAATGATATAAAAATTATTTCCATGTGAACTTTGTTGTAAATAGTACAAGGGGACTTCGCTCGTTCATTTTGTACCAGACACAATATAGCAGCGCCATTCTAACTCCTCGAAAGTGGCCATTCAAAAAGGCAGGAATTTTACATTTTCATGAAAACAGTACACAAACACTCCCGGAAATCCTTGTTTTTTCAAAATTTAGAGACGGATTTTGGAAAAATCCTTTGGACATAATATCCTCCAATACATTAACTTTCCGGAAAATACAAAAAAACAAAAATAGATTTTTTATCGAATTGAGAAGATACTTTGACTTCAGGCGTTGTTTACTCGAAAAGTGTTTTGGTGGGATATTCCTCATGTCGCTGTGCCGGGTCACAGTTGGAAATGGACTTGTCAACTCAGAATGGTTCTTGAAGTGATTGTCACCCATCCATCATTGTTGATAACGTGTATGTATGTAATCAATCGTTGTGATACAATCGAGCAGTGGCATCGCTTTGATTGTTGCCACGTAGACTGAAATGTCGGACCCTCCCCTCCAGAAATGTCGACCTCAAAATGTCAGGATAAATAGGTTTGCGGAGACACCATGTAAATTCTCTTTTGTGAGTAAGTGTGGTTCTGAAAAGAACCGGAGGAACTCGACGTTGCGAACAGTATACTCTGCTCGTCTTCAGGAGAATGCTGGATTCCAACTGGGAGTGGGGCTTATGTAGTGTGGAGAGGGATCCTGGCGAGGGGATTAGCTCAGTGAAGGGTGTCAGAATGCCTGAGGGCTATAGCTGGACTTTTCAGGAGTCACCCTAAAGCCTCTCCCAAAACCAGACTTGCTGAGAGTACAGTAATTGCGATCATCTTCAAAAACAAAACACAAACCTATGACAATATTCTATTGTGTACTGGAATGCCCACCCCAGCTTGGATGGTAGAACTGCCGGTACTCAAAGCCAGTGGTCTCAGGTTCGAGTCGGATGGTTGAACTGCCGGCACTCAAAGCCAGTGGTCTCGGGTTTTAGTGAAATGGTAGAACTGCCGGCACTCGAAGCCAGTGGTCTCGGGTTCGAGTCGGATGGTAGAACTGCCGGCACTCGAAGCCAGTGGTCTCAGGTTCGAGTGAAATGGTAGAACTGCTGGCACTGAAAGCCAGTGGTCTCGGGTTCGAGTTGAATGGTATAACTGCCGGCACTCAAAGCCAGTGGTCTCGGGTTCGAGTCGCATGGTAGAACTGCCGGCACTCGAAGCCAGTGGTCTCAAGTTTGAGTCCATGCCCCGGTTCAAACTCTACCGGTTTTTTTTTCGGTTGTGTAATTGCCTTGACATAATTATGTGATATGCCATCTAATCTCCAATCCAACCCCCCTCCCCTGGTGGGTTCCCACCCCCCCCCCATCGCGACATATCAACCCATATCGCTTGGCCCTCGTTTATATTCATGGGCCATCCCCGGATCCCCCCACTGTCCGTAGTAGCTCCTACGTACCTGCGTGTATATGTATATAGTATAAATTGACATTATGTAGAACTCTAGGCCTACGAGGTCACTACACTGTGCATAATTATTGGCACCCGGTGAGTATTACATTATCTGGACTAAACAAAAAAAAAGGAAAAGAAAGAAAATCCAAAATGGAGTGATCATTAAAATGAGTCGGAAGGACCCTTACATACCGATTACCTGATTGTCTTTGTCGTTCATTTCTTGGTTCGGTGGTCGTCATTTCTGTGTTCATTTTGTCAGTAATGGCTAGAATTATGTATAGTGATTGCTAGCCACAGGTCACATTGACACCCAGTTGATTATCAGGCACCCAATGGGGTACAGAAGTTACCCAGTTAAATATAAAGGTATTATTAGTCACCCAGTTGGCAATAATAGTCACCCAGTGGGGTACATTTGTCACTCAAGTGGGGTACCCAGTGGGGTACATCGGTCGCCCAGTAGGGTACATGTACATCAGTCACCCAATGGAATACCGGTACATTATTAGTCGGCCAGTGGGATACTTTGTCACCTGATAGTGTGCATATTCTTTTGGCAACTTATAGACCATTCAGACACGTTAAAGTTTGTAGACCGGTCTTCGTAGTCTAGTCCACCCCTCCTCAGCGGTCTGAGATAGACCGTTTGTAGTACCCAAAACGGTCTACGTAGACCGTTCAGACACAACTAGATAGACCCTTTTCAGTTTAAACCGGAGATAGACCACTTTTAGAACGGTGTCTGAACGACCCCTTAGTGGAAATAGCATGCAGTGACCCAGCTGGATACATGATTAGTCGCCCAGTTGGGTATATTAGTCACCCAGTCATTCAATGGGTTACATTGGTCACCCAGTCACCCAATGGGTTATACGAGTCACCCAGTCATTACCCCCCCCTTCCACTTTAATTTAAAGACGGCTTTTCCATGAATCTCAGAAATCAGACCTCAAACACAAAAATAAAGTCACTCAGTCCACAGTCTCCTCTTTTTATTGTTATTTTTGTACAATTATACAACACTAAGCCATCGCCTAAAACTGGGCTAATTTCATGGAACCTTGATCGGGGAGGGGCGTAAAAAAAAAGTAGCTCGTCGATAGAAGTGCTTGGAGTTGAATTTTCTATTCAGCGATTAATCTTTGGGATTTTTGGGGGAAAGGAATACCTTTCAGATAGCATTTTTACCCGCATCGCACCGGTCCACTTTTCCGGCAGAGCTCACGACTGCCACACAGGTTCCGTTCAATCTTGACGCTTTCCAAACTCGCTGAACGTCGTCGAAAAAGGAAATACATAGCCTAAACATTGAGTTATAAATACAGTACATACTGGGCGGGGAAAGATTTTCAATGCCCCAGCGCTTTCACCAGGCGTACAAACGCCGATGAAAGTTGGAATCCTGCAGTCTCCTGACCTGACGATGAGCAGAGTACACACAATGTAACCGTTCTCTTCCGAGGAGTGTGGCTCTGAAAAGAGCCTATTCAGCCTGTACTTTTCAGTACACACTACCCGAAACGTTGAGATACCTGCTCATTTCAGAGCCACGCTCCTTCTCGAAAGAGAAGTGCTACATGGTGTCACAGCAAACCTTCCACTTAGTATTTCCACAATGTAGACCTTCGAGTCTTATCTGAGTTACCGGCTCATTTCAGAGCCACGCTCCTTCTCGAAAGAGAAGTGCCACATGGTGTCACCGCAAACCTTCCACTTGGTATTTCCACCATGCAAACCTTCAAGTCTTATCTGAGTTACCGGCTCTTTTCAGAGCCACGCTCCTTCTCGAAAGAGAAGTGCTACATGGTGTCACCGCAAAACCTTCCACTTGGTATTTCCACCATGTAAACCTTCCAAGTCTTATCTGAGTTACCGGATCTTTTCAGAGCCACGCTCCTTCTCGAAAGAGAAGTGCTACATATGGTGTCACCGCAAAACCTTCCACTTGGTATTTCCACCATGTAGACCTTCGAGTCTTATCTGACTTACCGGCTCTTTTCAGAGTCACGCTCCTTCTCGAAAGAGAAGTGCTACATATGGTGTCACCGCAAAACCTTCCACTTGGTATTTCCACCATGTAGACCTTCCAAGTCTCATCTGAGTTACCGGCTCTTTTCAGAGCCACACTCCTTCTCGAAAGAGAAGTGCTACATGGTGTCACCGCAAACCTTCCACTTGGTATTTCCACCATTTAAACCTTCCAAGTCTTATCTGAGTTACCGGCTCTTTTCAGAGCCACACTCCTTCTCGAAAGAGAAGTGCTACATGGTGTCACCGCAAACCTTCCACTTGGTATTTCCACCATGTAAATCTTCAAGTCTTATCTGAGTTACCGGCTCTTTTCAGAGCCACACTCCTTCTCGAAAGAGAAGTGCTACATGGTGTCACCGCAAAACCTTCCACTTAATAAATACATGATGAATCAATAAGAATACACTATGTACGGGCGAGTCCTAACTGGCACAATTGGACGTCTGCGTGGCTTTTGTCATGCTACATATTGTTTTCTGGTTGGCTGAAAAAGACTCTTTGTTACAAAGTTGGACAGGAGTGGTGCCCGGATTCGGAGGGCACTGCGCGTGGCAACACCACCAGCGATCCAAATTCAGGAGGTCCCGGCGCGACGTTGTTTAAAGCCGTTACAAAATATTAGAGCACTTATGAATTTAACAAAATGAGTACATTTTATGCTGATGAACACGGCTGAGAATATTTGACTGGATTGATAAACTAATCCAAGTCTCTAATGAATATTAAAACGCACCAGTGAAGTACAAGCTGAGCTATCCAGCCCTTAGATGGCGGCCTTCCCTAATAGTCAACTTCTCTTTGCCTAGGTGGGGGCCCCAGTCCAAAGCCTAATAACCATTTTTAACTGCCGTAGATCTCAAATGATCACAACCTTCATTCAGATGCACAACAATTATTTTGTACATTTTTCAATAAGCAAAGAAAGAGGGCAACTGATTGTGAAATTTGAAACAATTTGGAATAAAAAAAATTGGGCAAAGAAGATTGGACTTTTGAATGCACGTCATGTACAAAGCTGGAATGTTTAAAAGCAATGAAAACATAGACACTTAACCCTAACGCTTTGCACCTCCCGCACAGGACACACACTGTATAGTATACCACAATTTACCACAGTGCCCACAGGGGTGTAGGCTCACATACCACAGGACACCACAACAACCCCGCTGTGGAAAGTCGTGGTGCATGGCCCTTATCCTCCCACAGGAAAAACCATGTGTGGTTAATTGTGGTTTCATTGCCGGTTGGGGTTTTAAGGTGATATTTGTGACTTGTTCAAACAAAAATAAAACTCCACTACAATTTTGTTTCTTTTTTGTAAACGCAAGACGGAAACAAAATGAGGAATTTCAAATGCAAGAAATAAGATTTTATAAAAAAAGGAACAAACACAAAAACTAAGAAAATTGACCATGCTGAGGAAAACATTTACTGGTAATTCCCCCCCCCAGTGAATTTGCTGCGGACGACTGAGTAAAAGGAGTTACTAAACCAAATCAGATACATTTTTAGCGATCCTTGCAGTTTGATCATAGCAGGACCATTTTGCATTTGAGAAAGGTCATGCTAGGATCAAAATGACGGTCTTTCGACACTCTTTTGAGTTTTTAATTTTTTTTTCAATGAAATTGCTCAAAAATGGAAACTGCTTGGTCAATTTTTTCAGGGGCCAATTATATCAGAGTTATCCATCTTATCAAATCAGAGAACGAGTCCTGAGAATTGAAAAGTGGTTGTTTTCTTTGTCGGAGCTGGTCACAACTCACTACAGTCCGTACGCTGTAAGACGAGATGGAGGATATCCATAACACCACGTGAAATTTTGGAGCCATTCTTTGACTGACAGGCGATAACGTCTCCTGATGGGCCAGCTGTGGGTGGACTGGAGGAGGGGGATGTATGCCACTCTTTGACTGACAGGCGATAACGACTCCTGATAGGTCAGCTGTGGGTGGACTGGAGGAGGGGGTGTATGCCACTCTTTGACTGACAGGCGATAACGTCTCCTGATAGGTCAGCTGTGGGTGGACTGGAGGAGGGGGGGGTGTATGCCACTCTTTGACTGACAGGCGATAACGTCTCCTGATAGGCCAGCTGTGGGTGGACTGGAGGAGGGGGGGGTGTATGCCACTCTTTGACTGACAGGCGATAACGTCTCCTGATAGGTCAGCTGTGGGTGGACTGGAGGAGGGGGTGTATGCCACTCTTTGACTGACAGGCGATAACGACTCCTGATAGGTCAGCTGTGGGTGGACTGGAGGAGGGGGTGTATGCCACTCTTTGACTGACAGGCGATAACGTCTCCTGATAGGTCAGCTGTGGGTGGACTGGAGGAGGGGGGGGTGTATGCCACTCTTTGACTGACAGGCGATAACGTCTCCTGATAGGCCAGCTGTGGATGGACTGGAGGAGGGGGTGTATGCCACTCTTTGACTGACAGGCGATAACGTCTCCTGATAGGCCAGCTGTGGGTGGACTGGAGGAGGGGGTGTGTATGCCACTCTTTGACTGACAGGTGATAACGTCTCCTGATAGGCCAGCTGTGAGTGGACTGGAGGAGGGGGGTGTATGCCACTCTTTGACTGACAGGCGATAACGTCTCCTGATAGGCCAGCTGTGGGTGGACTGGAGGAGGGGGGTGTATGCCACTCTTTGACTGACAGGCGATAACGTCTCCTGATAGGTCAGCTGTGGGTGGACTGGAGGAGGGGGGGGTGTATGCCACTCTTTGACTGACAGGCGATAACGTCTCCTGATAGGCCAGCTGTGGGTGGATTGGAGGAGGGGGGTGTATGCCACTCTTTGACTGACAGGCGATAATGACTCCTGATAGGCCAGCTGTGGGTGGACTGGAGGAGGGGGATGTATGCCACTCTTTGACTGACAGGCGATAACGACTCCTGATAGGCCAGCTGTGGGTGGACTGGAGGAGGGGGGTGTATGCCACTCTTTGACTGACAGACGATAACATCTCCTGATAGGCCAGCTGTGGGTGGACTGGAGGAGGGGGGTGTATGCCACTCTTTGACTGACAGGCGATAACGTCTCCTGATAGGCAAGCTGTGGGTGGACTGGAGGAGGGGGGTGTATGCCACTCTTTGACTGACAGGCGATAATGACTCCTGATAGGCCAGCTGTGGGTGGACTGGAGGAGGGGGGTGTATGCCACTCTTTGACTGACAGACGATAACATCTCCTGATAGGCCAGCTGTGGGTGGACTGGAGGAGGGGGGTGTATGCCACTCTTTGACTGACAGGCGATAACGTCTCCTGATAGGCAAGCTGTGGGTGGACCGGAGGAGGGGGATGTATGCCACTCTTTGACTGACAGACGATAACGTCTCCTGATAGGCCAGCTGTGGGTGGACTGGAGGAGGGGGGTGTATGCCACTCTTTGACTGACAGGCGATAACATCTCCTGATAGGCCAGCTGTGGGTGGACTGGAGGAGGGGGGTGTATGCCACTCTTTGACTGACAGGTGATAACGTCTCCTGATAGGCCAGCTGTGAGTGGACTGGAGGAGGGGGTGTATGCCACTCTTTGACTGACAGGCGATAACGTCTCCTGATAGGCCAGCTGTGGGTGGACTGGAGGAGGGGGGTGTATGCCACTCTTTGACTGACAGGCGATAACGTCTCCTGATAGGCCAGCTGTGGGTGGACCGGAGGAGGGGGTGTATGCCACTCTTTGACTGACAGGCGATAACGACTCCTGATAGGCCAGCTGTGGGTGGACTGGAGGAGGGGGGGGGTGTGCCGTAGCATTTAATTAGGCCGAGGTCGAGCTCAAGTTTGGAGTGAACAGTCTGTACCGGTATTCACCTCCGTTCTATGTTAGATGCTTAAGTACATGTACACTACCTCAAGGCTAATTCTAAGAAAATATGTGCACGCTGCAGCAACAAAGAATCTCCCGAGGGAATCAGTATAATATATCCAATAAAAATTAATATTGGTAAAAAAAATCCTCCCGTTTGTGAGTATTTCAGTAATCTTTGAATGTTTCGGTAGTCGGGACCACGGATTAGGTTTGAGGTTTTTGGCTAACGGTGTTTCGTCAATGAGAGTTTGCCCTACTCGACGCAATAAGCACTGTGCGCTCGGAGCTTTTCAGGCAGCTCGGGCGGGATTCGAACCCGCGACTCCTGCTTTCTAGCACGGATGTCTTAACCACTGGACCACCGAGCTGGTCGAGGTCGTGTGGCGGATTTGAATATTGTGTAGCGGCAGGTACATCATGATGAGACAAACCCTTCTCGAATTACATTCTCCTCGACACAAACATCATATTTTATCAATGAACAATGCTCCCTTCTTGATTTTACAAATTGGACACATGGTTTTCCGGGGAAGGGGGGGCCGGGGGGGCTGACTATGATTCTTGGGTTTTGTTTTGTTCCGAGATCAGAGATGGGTGGAGTGGGGGAGTCGGGGTGCTAGACCAGCACGGCACCTGTTGAAGAAATCCAAACGGAAACAGAAAGAAAGAGTTTCAGTCAATCGTGTGCATGGAGAGCGGATGCCCGGTGACCTTACTGACCTTTGCCCTGACCCCTGACCTCAGCGGCCATTACTGGCTGCAGATTGAGTTCCGAGTCAGACTCGGACTCCAGCTTTCTCTCCATTCTTTTTTTAGAGAGGGGGGGTGTGATCCCTGGAGATGTACGGCAGTTAATGGTTGAATTGCTTCTGACTGGCGCCCCCACCCTGGCAAAGACTAGTTGACTATTTGTGGAATGCCACCATCTAAAGGGCTGGATAGCTCAGATGGGAAGAGCACTGGTACGTTAATCCAGAGGTCTTGGGGTTCAAGTCCCGGTCCGGTCAAAGTTTTTTTCTTTGCCAATTCTTCAAATCTCAATTCCCAAGTCTGAGCCGGCCTCTTCTCGGGGGGCTATCTCAGCGGCCGTTGAAGGAAGTTAGGAATGGGAAAAGTCATCAAGTCTGTGTCATCTCATGTCACGGTCCGCTCAAAAGTTTTCTTTGCCCATTTTTCGATTCGGTAACAAAAATTCCACGGGGGGCGGGAGGTTCGAATCCTGCCACAGGGCCCTGCAGGCTGGAGGACGCAAGGCTCACTGGCTCACCTGTCATTTGAACTTGTAGAGACCGTAGAGTAGTGTCAGACAGGACAAGCCCAGGAGAACGCTGACGACTTGAGTGGACGAGCCAAAGTATTCCTTGATTGCGGTCTGAACAAAGGATGAACACAAATCCAACCGAATCCCGTGAAATCGTTTGTTTTCAAGCCCCTGCACAACATTGGTCGAGGTCAGAGAATAGCGTCCATACGTTGTCTGATCCAACCTGTGCATGAAATAGCACACCTGTGAAAATTTCAGCTCAATCCGCCAACCGAGTCTCGAGAAAATCGTGAAAAACGCTTCATTTGTTTCGCGAAAATGAAGCATTTAACTGTTTTCTCGCCTTTCGTAAATTTTAACTACGGGGATATGCAGATATGTTATAACTACAGAAAGGAATGGGATATAGAGCTCTGCTATATACCAATAGAAAGCTTACAACGTGGGCTTTCCAGTCATGGATAGAACTTGATTTTTATTTTTGTGCAACTTATATCGCCTTTTCCTGGAGTGAGTCACAAATGTTATACAGAGGAACTTTCTCAGAGACGGAGAAAGTTCCTGACAAAATCCTTCCCGAAATCTTATCTTTTTTTCCCCTGGGGGTTAATTCTAATCAGCTAAGAACACAAATAATGAAAAAAAAATCCGAAGGTCCAAACTACGAATTTCAGGAACTGCGAAACTCTTTGGTGTGGACTTTTTTGCCTCAAGTTTTTTTTTTTTTTTAACAGCGTTCTAAGGGAGCTCAATTTGGTGAACTGCAACCGCAGTAATTCATGAACGGCGCCCTCTACAGGGGAAAAAGTGGGTCTTACCCAGCCACCTCGGTTGATGATCCAGTCGGCGAATCGTCGGGCCAGAAAGCGGACAATCTCCTTGATGAGCTGGCTCACCCAGGCGGGGAAATTGTCCAGCAGCAGGTTCTCCATCGCCTGGGCAACCAGCGAGAAATGGACCAATCAGAAGCCGTGGAAATTACCGACAAATGCATCTCTTCACTTTAAAGGCACAATACAACATTGGGAAGATCGGAAAAACATTGATGTTCACAGATTTCCTTCTAATTTACAATTTCCTTCTAATTAAAATATAATCATGTTGAAAAATTTGAAATACAGTGTTGTAGCACGGTCTGGGATACTGTATTTCTCGAGAAATCTTCACTCCAAGACCGACAAATAGTTTGATTACTCGCGAGTTATTTTGAGCTAAAACCTTCGCAGGATTGCTTTTTTGGGATGTTTAATGGTTTAACACACAAATTGTGGCAATCTTTCGACCTTTACCAATGTTGTATAGGGCCTTTAAACAGTCATTTAAAAAAAAAAATAATAATAATAATCTGCGAGGTCAAAGGTAAAAGGTCACCTACCCTGACACACATCCTGTAGGCGAAGTAGAAGAGTCCGATGACCCGACCCCAGTGGATCTCGCCGTCGCCAAAGATCACCTGGGCAACGGCGATGATCTTCTCCATGGGGGAATCCATGGGCACCGTGTCTATTAACCTGCGGACGGGGAACACGAAAACAATTATCCAACGGGCTGTCTCGGCAAACTAATGCCTTGTCCGAATCTGTCGTCCTGAGCTACGGCTAGATCTTCGCTCCATTGGAAACACGCAGGGATGCGAAGACAATAGCCGTAGCCGTAGCTCTGGAAGCCCGTTTCGGACACGGCCTAATGCTACATGAATCGTGAGCTTTTCTGCTTAGAGCAACTTTGGGAGTTTAAAAAGGCCGTATACAACATTGGTAAAGGTCAAAATATTACCACAGTTTGTGCGTTTTAGCTCAAATGGTAATCTGAGAAAGTAGAAAAAGGGAAAAAAACAAACGTCACGGTTTTCGCACCTTTCTGTAGTGTAAGAAATAGTTCATTACTCGCAAGTAATTTCTCGATGCTTCAGTGAAGATTGCTCAAAAAGTACAGCATCCCAGACGGTAAGATTTCGACATGAGGATTCTATCGTGACCATCTACAAACTGTGTAAATTAGAAGGAAATCCGTGGACATCGATGTGTCCCGATTTTCCCAATGTTGTATTGGGCCTGTAAATAATTGTGTACATTGTGATATACAAAAATGTTGCAAACTGCTTACTGACTAAAATTACCAAAATGCAAATCTTAAAATTTAGTGGGCCTGACGTTTCGATCCTAGCAGGACCTTTCTCAAAGGCAGAGTGACAAGGACAACACAGATACATGTACACGAAGGAAGGGGGAAGAGAGTGAATAGGACACGGATGAGAAACAAAGGACAAAGAGTAAAGCTGGGAGGGTGAGATCAAAGGGAAGGGCAAGGAGTAGGGTAGGGATTAGTGAGAAGAGGGGGAAAGATCAAAGAGAGAAGTGCGAAGGAGTGAACACAAAAGAAGGATTATCAGAAAGCTGCATGGTGTTAGTCATTACATTAGTCATGACATTAATTGTGTACATTAATTACAAAATTCATATGTACGGTCCATTATGCAGCATCAAAATATATAACATGATGTTTGCGTCGAGGAGAATGTAATTCAAAGTGGTTTTGCCCTTTAATACTCGACGTGGTAAACACTGAATGCTCAGTGCTTTGCCCGGTGCCTGATAATAATATTTCAGGCAGCTCGGGCGGGATTCAAACCCGCGACTCCCGACTCCCGAAGACGTCCGTACTAGAATTCGGGAGTCGTGGGTTTGAATCCCGCCCGAGCTGCCTGAAATATTATTATCAGGCACCGGGCAAAGCACTGAGCATTCAGTGTTTACCACGTCGAGTAAGGGCAAAAACCTCTTTGAATAGCATCAAAATACACGCAATTGTTGTTGTTGTTGTTGTTGTTGTTTGTTACCTCTGGAGCTCCCTGTCCTGGTCCAAGATGTCGCCGATCTCTCGCAGCGTCGTGCCCACGCTGCGCCACACCTCCTCCTCGGCGGCCGGCGGGGGCGGTCCCAGGTCCTCCATGCGGGGGGCGTTCTGAACGGCGTCCCGCTCGAAGCGGTCGACGATGAAGTGCCGCAGGAGGACGGCCGCCTGGTCGCTCACCTCCTGGTGGCTCAGCTGGCGACGGGCGGGGTGCGGACGGAGCGAGTCCGCCTCTGAGGTGGGAGGAGGGAGGGGGATGATTGGGCGAAAAGAAAGAAAGGCTCTTTCGTTGAGGTACTCTTCGGTTACCCCCAGAACTGTCGGGTTCTACGTCGTCCGCTGCTCTCCCGACCGGAACCCCACAGATAACTATGCTTTTTTTTCCCGTAGGCTTCTGCGTAACGTTCACTAGTGCTGTGGCATAGGGATCAGCAGGTTCAGCAGAACTCATAAAATACTGCTTCAATCGGCCCAAGATTTCTAGCAAATGTGGTTTAC
The DNA here is from genome assembly GCA_949987565.1 of Luidia sarsii. Lineage (NCBI taxonomy): Eukaryota > Metazoa > Echinodermata > Asteroidea > Paxillosida > Luidiidae > Luidia > Luidia sarsii. The sequence continues at coordinate 2,486,516 of OX465120.1, read as the reverse complement.
ATATCACGCACCTGTGTGCAACTGTCCATGTGGCGAAAATGTGTCGATTTCCCCCCCCCCCCAAAAAAAAATGGGCGAAAACCTCCCGGTTTGGTCGCAAGATTCAAACGGCAGCGCCGCAACTGGCAGGCTGGTCCCCTGTATGTCTTCGCAGCTAGCCGCTATACCGTACTACAGGAGCCTATGGGAACGTTACACAGAAGCCTATGGGAAAAAAAGCATAGTTATCTGTGGGGTTCCGGTCAGGACTCAGGAGAGCAGCGGACGACGTAGAACCCCACAGTACTGGGGGTACTCTTTGGTGTGGTGGGAAAATCTTTAAAAAATTCAAATTCGGACGAGAATCCTCATTATGCCATACCGGGCCAGATTTTTTTTTTTTTAATTCCTACTTACCGTCGTCTATGGGTGAGTCTTGCCCACCCTCTGCCATGGCGGTATGTGTATGTGACTTGTGAGTGCGTCTCTGTAACCCAACGGTAGTCACACTCGCTAGTCTCAGTCTCGGGGTGTTCCTTGGTTAAGAGACAGGGTAGATCAACCTTGAAAGAGAGGCATTTGGAAAAATAAATAGCACATCATTATTTATACTGGTACTCAGCGGTACCAACGGTTGCAGACCCACTGCGCATACGGAACTGTCAGAATGCTATTTTTAGAAAAAAAGATGGCCGCCTTGTTTGGGCTGTCGCACGGGCGAAACACCTTCTCGATCAACTGAGGGTATTTTTTCCCTTTTTTCCAAAACGTGAGTAAAGCAAATGACCAGTATTAGAATCCTTGATTCTCACTGAATCCAAAAATGGGCACGTAGGACGGTGATACGGGTGTTTTCGGCAGTAAATCTGGGGGTTTGTGTCGGTTTGTTTTTCGGTCAAAATGTTTTTGGCGGTTTGTACAGATAATTGAGATTATGACACTGATTGACTTGGACCCTACAGTCACCCGAAACTCAAAATTTCAAAATTCGATAAAAAAAGGGTGACTTGTCGGGTCCAAGTTACTCGGACTAGTACTTCGGTAGGTCCATTTCAGGTGAGATTTTAGTTTTATAATACTCTCTAATTTTGTCTTTCATTATTTGGTTAAAAAGGTGATGTTTGGGTGAGGGGATTAATTATTCGCAGTGGCTGTTGTTACGGCAGTCGTTCGTGTGGTTCCCTGACTTGATTGTATTTCGACAGCATTGCAGGCTGGTTGAACCAGTCTAGTATTAGCTGATAGTCTGGTTCCAAGAGCTAAACATACTGACAAATACTCAAAAGTCAGGGAACCACATGGACGACTGCCGTAACAACAGCCACTGCGTTAATTATTTCATTAAACTAAAAATCTTTCCCTGTTTCTGGTATATTTACTATTTAGTATTTTAAGTTTTTAACTTAATTGACTTTTCTCACCTTCCTTTAAGTTTACGATGTTCAAAAATGAGCTTTAAAATTAATTAATAATAAAATAAAAGTACTTTGTGGAGATTGAGAAGCGCGGGCTGAACTTAAAATAAATATCGTGTTAGAATGGTTCGATGAAATACTAAATAATGTAGGCCTACGTGAGTTACATCATCATGTATATACAGTATATGCCTATATTTTTACTTGGTAGTTTTACTTTAAGGTTTTAAGGTTCACTGACCACAGTCCAGATGACAGACTGACACAGTGACAGTGACACTGACAGTGACAGTTGTCGGCGAAGCGTGGGGTGACGTCAGGCTATATTTAGATACTATTTTCAGCCCTATCTGTGTCGTATTCAGGCTCCATTCAACAGCAGGGGAAACTAGATTGCAACATCTAGCGAGGGATAAATAGCAGGCAATTATTGCATCACCGGAAAGTGGAAAATCCCCTCTTAAAAGTAGAGCCTGCACATCATGACAGACCACAGGGTAGCATAACAAGGACCGTCAGTAGAACGAGTGATGAATATGCAAGATGTGACGTCGACTAAAACGAGCAATGAATATGCAATATGACGTCATGTTCCGCGGAAATTTCAAAATAAACAGTCGCTCGAATAAACAGTCATTCAACATCCCGGTCGGACTGTGGAATGGCGGCAGTCAACCCTTCTCCTCGCCCTTGGACATCCAGGTGGACCTCCTCCACAACCCCAAGCCATGATTTTCGTCGATGGGTTTGTACCCAAGACGAGGTTTTATTTGTATTAATCAGACATTCGAGATATCCACGTTCAACGTGGAAAAGACCAAGCGGTACGCTTGTGATGTCGACAGTGAGTGAAGACCCGACCGACTGAAGCCTGCGGTACGACGTACTCACGTAGGTAACTAAGCCAGGATTTGGCTAGATCAATAATATTATTCATTCATTAGGCCTATTTTTGATATCAATGTCAGGCCGTCAGCTATTGTATAACTATAACTAGTAAAAGAATATTATAATTAATATAAGATGGGTCAAAATCTTGTCCACTTCTCTATCCCAAGCGCAAAGTTTTAATTTAAGTTTTGAATACGTATATAAACAGTTGAGTTGGCCTTTGCTTTACTAATCCGAGTAACTTGCCCTGACAAGTCATCCTTTTTTATCTTCAAGCTCTTGTTCACAAAATTTGAGACCCAAGACATCTCGTACCCGGGACAATTTGTACCCAAAATTTGAGGCCCAAGAGTCGGTCGCGTAACCGGAACAATTCCGAATTCGTACCCACTATTTGAGGCACAAGACATCTTATTAACTAATTAAGTCAATACTACATACAGTAGTACTAGTAGTACTACTACTACTAGTACTAGTAGTACTAGTAGTACTAGTCATAGTCATATTCGGGACAATTCGTACCTAAAATTTGAGAACAGAGACATCTCGTACCCAGGACAATTCGTACCTAAAATTTGAGAACAGAGACATCTCGTACCCGGGACAAGTCGTACCCAAAATTGAGACCCGAGACATTTCATAACCGGAACAATTCGTAACCACTATTTGAGGCCCAAGACATCTCGTAGTCGTACCCGAGACAATTTGTACCCACAATTTGAGACCCGAGACATTTCGTACCCGGGACAATTCGTACCCAATATTTCAGAACCGAGACATCTCGTACCCAGGACAATTCGTTTTCATTTTCAAATTTAAGTTCAAACAAACATGACCTGACAAGAACCCGAGACATCTGGATTAACGTACCAGTGCTCTTCCATCTGAGCTATCCAGCCCTTAGGCCACCATCTAAGGGCTGGATAGGTGTACGTTAATCCAGACTCCAGAGGTCTCGGGTTCATGTCCCGGTCCAGTCAAAGTTTTCTTTGCCAATTTTTCAATGTTCAAATTTCATGCACCACCCCAACATTGTATACCTCTTCTCCTGTATAGTTTTAATAATATTTTAATATTGAATATTTAATAATATTCAATAGTCAATACTAGTATTAAATTACTATATATATGTTGGCTACAACATTTGACCTAGCTACATGTAGTTACCCGTTACACAGCTTTTCAAGCAAAAAATACCATTAATTCTTTTAATTGACTAGCATACTGATCTTTTTAAAATTACTAAAAGAACAAAAACAGAAAAAGACTTTCGGTTGGCTACTTGGCACGAGTAGACTGATATAAGAAAGGCGACAGCTTGAGTTATGTTCCTCAATTCGTGGCCCTAATTTTGTCGCTGGGACATTGTTAAGAGGTAGGCCTAGTATTTTAGTATTTTGATTGAAGATTTTTGTTTGGTTTGTCCCACTTTTTTCATCAGTGCATCCGGTTTGCAGATGCCAGTGAAGCTGAAGGTGTTGTCTCCAATGATGGTGTGCCATTCGTTACCACTCTTCGGAGTCAGATGACTTGCATGTTTGGAAGGGATAAACATTCGAAAAGAAAGGAAAGGGCTCAAGAAGAACGAGACAACTGCTCAACGGTATGATGACAAAAGCAAGTACATGTATATTGAATTATAAGCATTTTTCAGTTGAATGAAATAATATAGGAAGGTTTGCGGTGACACCATGTATCAGGTCTCTTAAAGGAAGAGGTTTGGTTCTGAAAAGAACCTGAGTGGTAACTTGACGTCTTTCGACCAGTATGCTCTGGCCGTCATCAGGAGAATGACGGCCAGAAAATACTGGTCGAAACGTCGAGTTACCATATGCAAAGCCTTAAGTCTTATTTGAATGCAATAGTCCCACTCCCATACATGAATGCTGTTAATCGTTTCAAGGAGTACCTTTTCTGCTGTGCATGAAACAGTGTAATTTACTCAGGGAAAAAAGGTTGAAATATTTCTTTTGAATTACATTGGAATTTGATGCTGGTTTGATACAGTTGATGCACAGGTATTATCAAGCAGACAAGCACTACTCAGTGCCCATACATGTACATGTACATGTTTATGGAACTCTTTCCCAGGGAATCCAATATTAGATGTCTTCCTTGACCCCAAAAGATTCCAAAATCCCATCCCAACAAGTAATGATGTGTCTGCATGTTGCAAAGGCATTGGTATTTGTTTCCAATATTTGCCACCTTGGGGATCATATAAGGCACATGTAACTTGTAAGTCATGTGCACATTAGTGTGCTGTTTTTTCCCCTTTATTGCACATGTATAGTTATTATGCTTGATGTTAGCATAAGCATGTTCTGATTGGCTAGATTCACTGAATGTAAAGAGTAGGCCATAAGGAAACTACAGTGGCTGTAGAATTGTGAGACTATTAGTGAAGTTGCCAACTAATTGTGAAAAGGCCAGACAAAGCCAATATTGAGGGGAGAAAAGAAGATAAATGTGGTCCACCTGTGCACACAACTTGTGTTCCTGTTTTGCAAAACTCAATTTCCGACCAGGCTACCTAGTGCCAGCAATAATTCTGGGCAAGAAAGAATTTAGATTTTAATATCATGTTTGTATTTCTCGTTCGTTGCAGAAAGATCATCCCTTTCAGAGGCACTACATGAAGCTGCAAGCCGCAAGGAAAAGGGGCTGTCCAGCCACAACTGTAATCAAAGAAGTTCTACGATTTGTTGACTGTAATATGCAATATAGGACTTCCAACAACACGTACTACCGGTATTGATTTCATACAGAGATGTGCCACCAAACACTTGACTCAAATATTTGGGGTCATCTGATTTTTAAAGTTGCATTATCTGTGCTCTGGGATGTGGCAGTTTGAACAAAAAATATTGGCCAATGGTATTGATAACTTAGTAGGACTTTGTGTCACACAAAAACATTGTTTTCATTCAGTTGTAGATAGTGAACAAAACGAACTTATTACAATTATTGGTTTGTGAAGAGAAGAAATTAAGTTGATAGCAAGTGAAACAGTCTTAGGCTGTAATATGCAATATAGGGCTGCCAAAAAAAGCTTAAAAGAAATTGCCAATTGAATTGATAGTAGGACTTGATTTGCTATGAGCTTTAAAAAAAACAAAGTAAGGGTTCAAGTCCTGGTTCAAGTTCTCAAGTTCAAGTTTCCTTTGCCAATTTGTCAATTTGTTCAAATTTTCGCAGTCAGTTTTTCCTTGATTTGTTTGACTTGAATTGAAAAAGCTGCATCCACTTTGTGTGATCCCTGAGCTGCCATAGCCAGGTTTACAATAATTAGTCAATGGAGCACTAACGCGGGAGTAGAACGAGTCTGGCTTCATGTGGAATGAGAAGAATGACAGAATTAAACATTTACAATTACAGGGCCAAAAAAACAGGAGGGTTGGGATTAATTGATATCAGTTGTAAATTACTTGCCCTAAAACTGCAATGGCTTGCACACTACCCCCAAACATCAGGGAGGTGGATACTTTTGCAAGTACACATGTACTTGATAAACAAACCGAATGGAAGCAATAATCTACGATGGTATGTTTTTGCTAATGTTGAGAGTTTCCTGAAAACTAACACCACGACCATGTTTTATAAAGAACTTACCCATGCTTTCCATGAGGCAGGTGGTAGTTTTGAACGAAATATTTCCTGTTTATAAGACTGCAAGCAAGTTCCTTTTTTTAATACCAGTCATTGCAACTGACGATGTGCATTGAACAGCCTTGTGCTTAAAGCCAAAGGCTGTTTTCAAATTAGATTATTGATGTCGTTTTTGAGAAGCAACTGGTAACTTTTAAAGAAATGGGTAGGAAGTTTAATATTTTGAATAATAATGCCTCAAGAATAATAATGCTTTAAAAAGAAGATTTTTCTCTAATTCAAGAAGGAAGACATGGACCCCCCCAACAGGGAGTATAATTGGTTGTCAGTCAAAGACGCACAAGATAATAAACAGGTGTACCTTTATATGATAAACACAAATAACATCTATGAAAATATATTTGTAAAGCGGTTAAATGAGCCAAAGGTTAAAAAAGTGTCGCACAAATTTTTAAACTTAGTTTCCAATCTAAAGTGGGACAAAATATGAACGAAGCTGTGGAAAAAATAACTAATAGATCAAGAAGATAAAAACTTCGTTTACAGACTAAGACTTAGATTTCGAATTTTGCCGACAGGTGATACATGTATTTTGTATAGAATTGGAAAATAAGTGATGCAACATCAATTATGTCCTCTGTGTAAAACAGAAGTAGAAATACATGCATGAGCATTTGTTTATCTTTTGTTCCAAAACGGTGAATGCATGGTAATTACACAATTTAGATATTACTATTTAAACGACTCAAGTAGGATTCGGGGATACACGCCCAACCCAGTTGAACTAGTTATTGTTTCCAAAATGATGAGACAAATTTGGAACACTCAGTGTAAAATTGTTTTCGGTAACCTCCACAAACCAGGCAAGGTTGACATTGTCAACATACGTAATATCTTGATGTAATTAATGCTTTATGACATTGATTTATTGATGATGGAATGAGGAAACAAGGAAATAAAAAAAATAAAAAAAAAAGAAGAAAGAGAGTACAAAGAGAACTTTTTTATTCAAAGTCAATGGAGCACTGGCTCGTCAGTAGAACGAGACTGGCTCGACAGTAGAAAGAGAACTCGTGTTCAAAGTCAATGGAGCACTGGCTCGTCAGTAGAACGAGACTGGCTCGACAGTAGAAAGAGAACTTGTGTTCAAAGTCGATGGAGCAGCTGGCTCGTCAGTAGAACGAGACTGGCTCGACAGTAGAAAGAGAACTTGTGTTCAAAGTCAATGGAGCACTGGCTCGTCAGTAGAACGAGACTGGCTCGACAGTAGAAAGAGAACTTGTGTTCAAAGTCAATGGAGCACTGGCTCGTCAGTAGAAAGAGAACTTGTGTTCAAAGTCAATGGAGCACTGGCTCGTCAGTAGAACGAGACTGGCTCGACAGTAGAAAGAGAACTTGTGTTCAAAGTCAATGGAGCAGCTGGCTTGTCAGTAGAACGAGCCTGGCTCGACAGTAGAAAGAGATCTACTTGTGTTCAAAGTCAATGGAGCACTGGCTCGTCAGTAGAACGAGACTGGCTCGACAGTAGAAAGAGAACTCGTGTTCAAAGTCAATGGAGCACTGGCTCGTCAGTAGAACGAGACTGGCTCGACAGTAGAAAGAGAACTCGTGTTCAAAGTCAATGGAGCACTGGCTCGTCAGTAGAACGAGACTGGCTCGACAGTAGAAAGAGAACTTGTGTTCAAAGTCGATGGAGCAGCTGGCTCGTCAGTAGAACGAGACTGGCTCGACAGTAGAAAGAGAACTTGTGTTCAAAGTCAATGGAGCACTGGCTCGTCAGTAGAACGAGCCTGGCTCGACAGTAGAAAGAGAACTTGTGTTCAAAGTCAATGGAGCACTGGCTCGTCAGTAGAACGAGACTGGCTCGACAGTAGAAAGAGAACTTGTGTTCAAAGTCAATGGAGCACTGGCTCGTCAGTAGAAAGAGAACTTGTGTTCAAAGTCAATGGAGCACTGGCTCGTCAGTAGAACGAGACTGGCTCGACAGTAGAAAGAGAACTTGTGTTCAAAGTCAATGGAGCAGCTGGCTTGTCAGTAGAACGAGCCTGGCTCGACAGTAGAAAGAGATCTACTTGTGTTCAAAGTCAATGGAGCACTGGCTCGTCAGTAGAACGAGACTGGCTCGACAGTAGAAAGAGAACTCGTGTTCAAAGTCAATGGAGCACTGGCTCGTCAGTAGAACGAGACTGGCTCGACAGTAGAAAGAGAACTCGTGTTCAAAGTCAATGGAGCACTGGCTCGTCAGTAGAACGAGACTGGCTCGACAGTAGAAAGAGAACTTGTGTTCAAAGTCGATGGAGCAGCTGGCTCGTCAGTAGAACGAGACTGGCTCGACAGTAGAAAGAGAACTTGTGTTCAAAGTCAATGGAGCACTGGCTCGTCAGTAGAACGAGCCTGGCTCGACAGTAGAAAGAGAACTTGTGTTCAAAGTCAATGGAGCACTGGCTCGTCAGTAGAACGAGACTGGCTCGACAGTAGAAAGAGAACTTGTGTTCAAAGTCAATGGAGCAGCTGGCTTGTCAGTAGAACGAGACTGGCTCGACAGTAGAAAGAGAACTTGTGTTCAAAGTCAATGGAGCACTGGCTCGTCAGTAGAACGAGACTGGCTCGACAGTAGAAAGAGAACTTGTGTTCAAAGTCGATGGAGCAGCTGGCTCGTCAGTAGAACGAGACTGGCTCGACAGTAGAAAGAGAACTTGTGTTCAAAGTCAATGGAGCACTGGCTCGTCAGTAGAACGAGACTGGCTCGACAGTAGAAAGAGAACTTGTATTCAAAGTCAATGGAGCACTGGCTCGTCAGTAGAACGAGCCTGGCTCGACAGTAGAAAGAGAACTTGTGTTCAAAGTCAATGGAGCACTGGCTCGTCAGTAGAACGAGCCTGGCTCGACAGTAGAAAGACAACTCGTGTTCAAAGTCAATGGAGCACTGGCTCGTCAGTAGAACGAGACTGGCTCGACAGTAGAAAGAGCTAGAACTCGTGTTCAAAGTCAATGGAGCACTGGCTCGTCAGTAGAACGAGACTGGCTCGACAGTAGAAAGAGCTAGAACTCGTGTTCAAAGTCAATGGAGCACTGGCTCGTCAGTAGAACGAGACTGGCTCGACAGTAGAAAGAGAACTCGTGTTCAAAGTCAATGGAGCACTGGCTCGTCAGTAGAACGAGCCTGGCTCGACAGTAGAAAGAGAATTACTTGTGTTCAAAGTCAATTGAGCACTGGCTCGTCAGTAGAACGAGCCTGGCTCGACAGTAGAAAGAGAATTAACTTGTGTTCAAACTCAAAGTTTATGGAGCGAACTTCCGTTCACTACACAGTACATGTGCACGCGGTATAAGGCTAATGAATTATTCATAAGCACGGTTAGCAGTCATAGATCTTGCATATTCATCACTCGTTCTACTGACGGTCCAAATTATGCTACCAGACCACAGAGGCGCGCCGCCATTTTGAAGTGCGCCCTCTCTCGCCGAGTAAGGGGATCGGTCATCTGGCACCGGGTAATTATTATTTTTTATCATCGGGACATTTTGTTTTTAGTTCAAATTACAGGAATTAGTTGGAGTGTCATAGTGTAGATTGTATCACAGGCTCATGGATGTGGTACGTGTGCATGCTATGCCGGTTCATCGGTAAATCTAGGAACCGTGAAAATTGCGTATTCACCAGCTTAATTTCGGTACTGTACTGCCAGTGTCAATTTTCAATGCATGTGCAGTACACTCAGTGTTGTTATTATGTAACAACTAACACAGTAACATACGGTAGATGTTCGTGTACTGTTAGTCCGGGTAAAAGTACAGTACTCAGTAGGACCATTGCTAGGACCTAGTCCGAGTAACTTGGACCCTTACAATCTCCCTTTAAAGGCCCAATACAACATTGGGAAGATCGGAAGACATCGATGTCCAGTGGTTTTCCTTCTAATTTACACAGTTTGTAGATGGTGACATGGTCATGATAGAATCCTCATCATGTTTAGTCCGAGTAACTTGGACCCGACAAGTCACCCCTTTTTATCGAATTTTGAAATTTTGAGGTTCGGCAAAATTTCAAAATTCGATAAAAAAGGGTGACTTGTTGGGTCCAAGTTACTTGGACTACCTCATGTTGAAATCTTACAGTCTGGGATGCTGTATTTCTCAAGAAACCTTCACTCATACATCGACAATTATTAGTTTATGACTATGAGTGATGACTCGCGAGTCATAAACTATTTCTTACACTACAAAACGGTGCGAAAACCGTAACGTTTTTTTTGCCTTTCTCTACTTTCTCAGGTTACCATTTGAGCTAAAACCTTCGCAGGATTGCTTTTTTGGAATGTTACATGTATGTTTATGATTTAACACACAAAGTGTGGCAGTCTGGTAACTTTTACCCGTGTTTTATCTAGGGCCTTTAAAACAAAACAAATGATGGGTCGGGCGATAGTACGAAGTTCAGTAGGGTCCAAGAATTTCAGCAGGAAAACACTTCCCGTTAATGATTTTGACTACCCCCGACCGAAATCCCCAGATTTTACCCCGAAAACACCCAAAACTGGTTATTGCAACAGTGTAAGGGTCCAAGTTACTCTGTCCAGTCAAAATTTTCTTTGCCTTTTTTTTTTTTCAATTTATTCAAAAGTTCCCAGTCAGTTTTTGTTTCACAAGTTAAATTTCTAAAAGTGTCATAATGTTTCCGGAGTCGAAATAAAAAGAATATAAACTCATTTCCATTCCCATAAAGGATAATTTTTTCAAATCTTAAATCAAATACTTAAAATTTAGTGGGCCTGACGTTTCGATCCTAGCAGGACCTTTCTCAAATGCAGAGAAAGGTCCTGCTAGGATCGAAACGTCAGGCCCACTAAATTTTAAGATTTACATTTTGGTAATTTTAGTCAGTAGGGAGTTTGCAACATTTTTGTATATCACCTTAAATCAAATACTTATTAATTTTGTTTTCCAATTATTTTTCTTTTCCCCCAGTTAAATACAGGGCAACTGGAAGGAATCCCAAAGCCCCATCCCGACGATTTCCTCTCCGCATAATGCCCAAGAACAATCGTCGGAACAGCCGCAAGCAAAACTCCACACAGACCGAGCGTGACGCGGACGGCGCGGGCGGGAGGAAGGACGCCGGCCGGCCGAGGTCAAAGGTGAAGGGTCGCAACCACCCGGCCGGCGCGGTGTTCACCGAAGAGAAAGGTGGGCCCGCAGAGCATCTGCCCCAGAGAACTTTCCCAGATGGGACGGAAACGTCGGACCCGCAATATTAATTTTTTTTTAATTTACATTTAATTTAGCTTTTGACAGTGGCAGTGATTGCAGCATTAGACATACTGATGAATTCCCTAATTAAAAAAAAAAAAAAATTCACAGACATTTGTTGAACAATTCCTTCAGACAGTTGATTCTGTAATACATAAACTTTCCGAAAAATGCCCCCCCCCCAAAAAAAAAATAAATAAAAATTGGAAATGCATTTGGACACTACTTTTGATCACCGTTTACTTGAAAAGGACTTTTGGAGCAGATTCCTCATTACAAAATCTTAGTTCACATGTGTGTTTTTATTTACATTTAATTGAGCCTTGGATTTGATTTTTGTTGTTGTTGGGAGGGACAGATATTACATTGGATGCCTTTGCCAACAACGCCTGTCGCCTGGCACTGGTGAAACGAACAAGCAAGGCGGCAACAATGTCCCATGAAGACAGTAAGTCAGTCCACAATTAGACACGTAAAATTGTCAATGTCCGACTTTCAACGATTTCTGTTACAACTGCCGAGTCAGGCTTAAATTTCAATCCGTCAACTGGCCTGCTTAGTTTTGGTATTTTCAACTTGACAATGATTTTTTTTTTTTTAAATCCAAGAGAATCATTTAAAATCGATGAAGTATTGTCAGAAGTATGGTATAACTTAAGCCTCCATCCCCTATTGGTGGTAGACTGCCAGCCAAGACTGACCAAATGGAACTGAGAGAGGGTGACTAGTCTGAAGCAAGGCATGAGCCTCCATCCCCTATTGGTGGTAGACTGCCAGCCAAGGCTGACAAATAGAACTGGGAGAGGGTGACTAGTCTGAAGCAAGGCATGAGCCTCCATCCCTATTGGTGGTAGACTGCCAGCCAAGGCTGACAAATAGAACTGGGAGAGGGTGACTAGTCTGAAGCAAGGCATGAGCCTCCATCCCTTATTGGTGGTAGCCTGCCAGCCAAGGCTGACAAATAGAACTGGGAGGGGGTGACTAGTCTGAAGCAAGGCATGAGCCTCCATCTCCTATTGGTGGTAGACTGCCAGCCAAGGCTGACAAATAGAACTGGGAGAGGGGTGACTAGTCTGAAGCAAGGCATGAGCCTCCATCCCTTATCGGTGGTAGACTGCCAGCCAAGGCTGACAAATAGAACTGGGAGGGGGTGACTAGTCTGAAGCAAGGCATGAGCCTCCATCTCCTATTGGTGGTAGACTGCCAGCCAAGGCTGACAAATAGAACTGGGAGAGGGGTGACTAGTCTGAAGCAAGGCATGAGCCTCCATCCCTTATCGGTGGTAGACTGCCAGCCAAGGCTAGTCTGAAGCAAGGCACAAGCCTCCATCCCTATCAGTGGTAGACTAAGTTTTACTTTGTTTTGATAATTTCTTCATCTTTCTTGGGGGGTCGAAGTCAAACGAGTCGCAAGTGTCGGCACGAATCTTATTACAAACATCGACGAGGAAGAGGTGCTGGACGACTGGTACAAGGGAGCCTCTTCCTCTGAGGAGGAGGAGGATCAGTTGGAGGACTCTACCACTCTGGAAGAGGGGTCGGAAGACTGCGGAGGGGCGCCAGAGACGGACATATCTTCTGAGCACTTGAGTGGCCCTGCAAATGGATCGTTAAAGAAAGGTGTTTTGTTTTTTTTGTTTTAAAGGGAGGAGATCACCTATTTTTTACAACATAGAAAGTGCGATCACATTACGATAGATGGTTTACGCCACGAGCCTTAAATCCACTTGCTGGTATTAACTGTCACTAACCATCCCCAAATCCTGTCAAATCCATCCCCTAGTATTGCAGGATTTTTAGAAGGACACAGGACTGTAGGGCCCAGGCACCATAACTTTACATGGGGGCTTGATGTCCCTAACCATCCCCAAATCCATCCCCTAGTATTGCAGGATTTTGGAAGGACACAGGACTGTAGGGCCCAGGCACCATAACTTTACATGCAGGCTTGATGTCCCTATTAAACCATCCCCAAATCCTCCCAAATCCATCCCCTAGTATTGCAGGATTTTTAGAAGGACACGGGACTGTAGGGCCCAGGCACCATAACTTCATATGCGGGCTTGATGTCCCTAACCATCCCCAAATCCATCCCCTAGTATTGCAGGATTTTGGAAGGACACAGGACTGTAGGGCCCAGGCGCCATAAATTCATATGCGGGCTTGATGTCCCTAACCATCCCCAAATCCTCCCAAATCCATCCCCTAGTATTGCAGGATTTTTTAGAAGGACACAGGACTGTAGGGCCCACGCACAATAACTTTACATGCGGTACGATGTCCCTAACCATCCCCAAATCCATCCCCAAGTATTGCAGTATTTTGGAAGGACGCAGGACTGTAGGGCCCAGGCACCATACATGGTTACGTACATTACCACAATCATTTCAATCACTCACACATCTGTAACCCTTTAAAATTCCAACAAAATGAGAACTTTAGATTTACCATTTTGAGACCTCTGCACTTGGATAAGATACTAACTGAAATCTGTGGGACTAGCTCAGTAAAAATTGGAGATCTTTGGAGGTTTGCCTTTCTTCAAGGAGCGTCTTTTTTTTCTTTCTTTTTTTCGTCCTGGGATGTTGCAGGAACAAAGAGTAGCTCGCCAAACGTTGGCCAAGTCTATCCGTCTATCATCTGGTACCTTGTGTCGGCCTTCGTCTACCCAGAAGATGTAGGGACCTTCGCCCGCTTGTGTCGCGACACGCAGGCCTTGACGAACACGGCGGCTTTCTGGAGGAGGCTGTATTTCAGGTTCGAGAACCCAGGGCAATAAGCCTCCATCCCCTATTGGTGGTAGACTACCAGCCAAGGCTGACAAATAGAACTGGGAGGGGGGTGACTAGTCTAAAGCAAGGCATGAGCCTCCATCCCTATTGGTGGTAGACTGCCAGCCAAGGCTGACAAATAGAACTGGGAGGGGGTGACTAGTCTGAAGCAAGGCATGAGCCTCCATCCCTATTGTGGTAGACTGTCAGCCAAGGCTGACAAATGGAACCGGGAGGGGTGACTAGTCTGAAGCAAGGCATGAGCCTCCATCCCTATTGGTGGTAGACTGCCAGCAAAGACTGACAAATAGAACTGGAAGGGATGACTAGTCTGAAGCAAGGCATGAGCCTCCATCCCCTATCGGTGGTAGACTACCAGCCAAGGCTGACAAATAGAACTGGGAGGGGGTGACTAGTCTGAAGCAAGGCATGAGCCTCCATCCCCTATTGGTGGTAGACTGCCAGCCAAGACTGACAGATAGATCTGGGAGGGGTGACTACCGTACTTTGAAGGAAAGCACAAGCCTCAAATCCCTGTTGCTAGTCGGCTGCCGCCAATAGATAATAATTTCATCTCTCCACGGTAGGTTCTACAACTCGGATAACCTGGAAGCCCTCCCCAAGGAGCTGCACCCCACCAGCATCCAGCGCACCTTCGGCCTCCGCTCCCTGGTCATCCGCTCCCTCCAGTACCTCTACCCGCCGTTCGTCCGCCGCAACGCCCCCCGGGGGCCGACGGCCGGGCTCGCCGACGGCCGCGACGCGGCGGAGGAGCTGACGGGCATGGTGTTCATGTACCACGTCAGCCGCGCCGTCGGCCCCAACCACGTCTACTGCATGAAGTTCCGGCGGGCGGACTGCGACGACGGCGACGGCGACGACTACGCCGCGGCCCTCCCGCGCGACCCGGACATCTTCCGCAACCGGCAGCGAGGGCAGTGCCTCCTGACGGTCGTCTGCAAGCACCTCCACCACATCGAGCCGGAGAAGATCATGGGGAAGGAGCTCGCCTACGCCGCTCTCAGCGTCAGCACGGGCATGACCTACAACCGGCTCCGGCTGGAGTTCCAGGAGCCGGCCGCCAAGCGAGGGCGCTACAGCAGCTGGACGGGGCGCAGCAGCGAGCGTCGGGGCGAGCGGACCGGCGTCGTCCTGGACCCGGTGTTGTACGCCCGGGTCTACCACTGGTGGCATCCGCACTTTCAAGAGGAGACCTTCCAAGCGGACAACGGCAATATACCTTCCACCGCCAACCTCAACATGTGGAACGCCACATAGGCTAGACCCTTCTGGGAACGACGTCCAAGCCTACAGTCCCTTGAGGAACTCACACATCGGACGCCTATTTAAGCAACAAAATAACTTCACAAAGCGAGGAAGTTAACAGTGAATTTTTATGTCTTTGAGAAAAGTCCTGCTAAGATCGAAACGTCAGGCCCACTAAATTTTAAGTGAATTTTTATGATATACAAAATAAATGTTGCAAAATGCTTAAATGTACTGACTAAAATTACCTCCCAAAATTTAGTGGGCCTGACGTTTCGAGATCCTAGCAGGACCTTTCTCAAAGGCAGAGAAAGGTCCTTTGAGAAAGGTCCTGCTAGGATCGAAACGTCAGGCCCACTAAATTTTCAGAGGTGAATTTTTATCAATTAAATGAATTGACACAAACATTGTGAATGGAATCTGTACATGTACATGTACTTCTGAAAATTTGCTTCCGTCTTGTTTGGCTGCCAACCTACGGACCTGCTACGTATGTATCTTAAAGGAAATTAGGAATACTTCTGCTAAAACAAAGAGGAATCACAGAGCAAACTACATAGAAATACATGTGTATTTCCAAGCCAAAAATCAGTATCTGTTGGCAAGAGCTTGTAAAAAATGATTCATTCTACCAAAAAAAGAAGAAAGAGGAACGATTCCTTCAAAATAGGAATGGTTATGGCAGCTATGCGAACTTCATTGCTGATCAGGATTTTGTCAAAAGATTTTAAGATTGAAACCAGATGTGTGCATTTTTTTTTAAATGAACGATTGTATTTCAGCAAGAAAAAAACAAAATTTATTTTAAATGACTGTTTTATTCACATTCAACTCTTGCACTTCTCAAGGGAGGGAGAGAGAGAGAGAGAGAGGGAGTGGGAGAGAGAGAGAGAGAGAGAGAGAGAGAGGGAGAAAAATCACAGACTGAATTGACAACACTGAAATAAAAATCCTTTTGCTGAAAAATCCCTGCTTCAAAAACCCCGAGTACCAGTACATGTAGTCGATAGACAGTCATCTCTTCTCAAATCTCATACATTTTTTTATCTACAGATTCTTGATCCATAACCTTGTGTGCACTTAACCCCTAGCTCACTGGCCTGAGGTAAAAACTCACCAAAAAAGGCCCCCACATATTCAGTGATTACTCATTTCTGGACAACATCATCCACATTGACCCCAAAAAGTAAAAATAGTTGACTAGAAATTTGAATTTTCCTACTCGTTACTTCCTTTCACGTGAAGCAAATGAGATATCCGTGTCGCCTGCATGCTTAGCGGATAGCAAGTAGCGTATGACGTCATTAGTAATGACGTATCCGTTGCACTAAAACCGTATCCGTTCGCTTGCGAAAACCACTCTCGTGAGCGTGAAGTGCTTTTTCGGGACATTGTCAATGTGCTACGTGTATGTTGAAGTTCCATGGCTTACTTAAAGGGAGTCCAAAGCACTGTGACGTGCAATTGTGCATGCGTGCATTGAGAATCCGACAGAAATGTGCGAGGGAAAAGTCCTCAGAAGCCCTTTTGTATCTTCGTGCTTTTTTTTTTCCTTCTTCTTTTCAAGCGCGATTCAGACCCCCGAGGTGACAAGTTTCAGAGACAAAATACCCGAGGTGTCTCCGGCCAAGGTGAGTCGCCTCACAGTTTGAAACACTGGCTGCAACTAACGACGATTCAAAAATCTCTCGCGATTGTTGACGGCCGGAAAAAAAAAAGGAGGAAGTACAACCTCGTTTCCTCTTTCGTTCCGACCCCGTTTCAGCACGTATGCAACCGCTCCCGTTTTAATTTGTAAACCAAGAACTTTCCCCTCCGTCAAATCTTAAAAATGTACAAAAATGAGACGCAAATTACAAAAAAAAAAATGTTACAGGAATGTTTCATCAACGATCATTTCGTTTTTATACTTCACCCTCCCTTTCCACCCTTCCCGAAGGCTCACATCGTTGAGAACAGAATGAAATAAATCAAGGAAAAACTGACTCGGATCTTTTGAACAATTTTGAAAAAAATTGGCAAAGAAAACTTTGACTGGACTGGGACTTGGACCCGAGACCTCTGCACTAACGTACCGGTGCTCTTCCATCTAAGCTATCCGGCCCTTAGACGGTGGCCTTCCCAAATAGTCAACTAGTCTTTGCACCCTTTGGGTGGGGTGGCGCCAGTCAGAAGCAATTCAACCATTAACTGCTGTATGCATGTACCTCCAGGGATCACACCCCTCGCTTTCATTCAGATGCAAACAATTAATGGTTGTAAACCTGGCTACGGCAGCTCGGGGATCGCACAAAGTGGGATGCTGAACAGAATCACGTAAGTCGTTGACCAAAAACAATATGGAGAGAAAAAAACCAACAATTTAAATCAAAGATATTTACCATCAAAATTCTAAAACACACACATTCTGAACCTTGCTTGAAACTATTCACACGTAAAATCGGAGCAAAACTTACAGTTCAGGCACTAAAGTATCAACGCTTGTCTTTTGACACCGGGGACATGTATTTAAAAAAAAAAATAGTTTCTCGTCCTAAATTTTTGAAAAAAGGAGGATGAGGTCACTTTTTTGTGTTTTTCAAAAACAAGTTTTTCCCTTAAAGAAGACAGATATGATGTCTTTTCAGCAAGACTTCCATGTGTGGCCTGCCGTATATTTTTACATCCAATGTAATAATAATTCATTAAAATTTATGGGGTGCATATGGAACTCATAAACGGCTGGAAACAGCAAAAATCCTTCAAATTTGTGTCTTTTTTATAATTTTAAAAATAAAAAATGAAAAAATTTAAGCGGCGGAAAAACAAAAAGAGGGCGGGGACGTGAAACTAATACTTTTTTTTAACAGGCCTTATTGTATTATTGAATAATTAAAAGTATTCTCTTTTCCAACCAGAATCTACAATCACTAATTTCTACTTCTTAATGATTTCAGAGCCCATCGCCAACCCCAATCCTCAACATCACGGTTGTGAAACTCAGGTCGCGCATTTGTACGTACACTGTACATCCAACCAGAGGTTTTGAGTTCACAACTCCCCCTATAGTCATTTTAAAAAAATCAAAAAAATTATGGGAGAAATTTTTATCTAAAGAATCGTGAGATCATTCCATAGACTTGCTCTTGTATCCGTTCTTTGACTACTGCATTTAGGAAGGCCACCATCTAACGGCTAGAGATCTCAGATGGTAAGAGCGCTGGTACGCAAAACCAGACGTCTCGGGTTCAAGTCCAGTCTAAGTTTTCTTGGACATTTATTTTTGTGTGTAAACAAAATTTCATTGGACTTATTTGTTTGCAAAGGAGCTTTCTCGAGGTGAATCTGGTTGAGAACGGTGAATCTGGTTGAAAACTGAATCTTCTCAGCAGCAACTTTTCACTTTGACGTACGTCGGCGGAGAAAACCCAAACCGGAGAAGGATTTTCAAGCAACCTGAACCTCTTTGATTATCCTTAAACCCTGAAACCCTTTTCTGGCCATTTACCATTGTGGCATCTCGCACCTTTAAAGGCTCCCCCCCCCAAAAAAAGAAGATGTCGCACCTTTAATTCAAGAACCCTTCTCTGCGTAGAGTACATGTACCTCAGCGCAAGAAATTACGTTTCTATAATTATTATCCACATGTTACGGCCGTTCGTTTGTAAAACAAAAAAATTAAATTGTATTGCGTCTCCCGACTTTGGTAAGATAAACGCACCCATCTATGATGGAAACAAAATTCATCTAAAATAACAAGGGGACCATCACAAGGCCTCCATCTTGGACAAAATCTAGAGAAAAAAAAATCCACAAAGCTCTATCATGCCAGTCCAGTGTAGATACATGTATGGAGGAACAACTAAGAAAAAAAACTAAGCCTACGCCAAAAGCCCATAGATGTGGCATATTCAATACTGATAACTCCTTCTCTGGGGTGTATTAAGTTTGTTTAATTGCAAACAAAAAAATCGGTTAAAAAAAAAAAAAAAAAAAAAATTAAGAATCATGCAGCCGAAATAAAAAACAAATCAAAACTCCAGTGTGCAAAATTGTCTCGGCCTTTCATAACGAGGTAAACAACGAAAACAGGTTGTCCATGAAAACAGAGAGGAAAAAGGACAAAACATCTCAACGCACTGGTGCAGATTACTCCTTTACCGGGGAGGAAGATGAACCAAAAGAACGAAGCAGATGACACAATTGGGTTTTCATTTGGTGACTTTAAATCGAGAAGTGTTTTGTTGTGTTAAAAATTGTTTTCTGGGGCACGACGGCCCCTCCGTGAATCATTCACTCCGCTGTACAGTGGTCTCCCCCCTCCCCTCCTGTAAGGGGAGCGGAGGAGTCCACGGCTATTCGTGAGGCTCTGCTGGCTCCGGCTCTGGCTCCGGCTCCGGCTCTTCCTCCTCCTCCTCCTCCTCCGCGTCGTTGGACACCTCATCCACCACCTCCATCTCGGGGCAGTCGGGGGCGTCGTCAACCTCGTCCCCGCTCGGTTCGCGGCTCTCCTGACCCTCCGCTGGCTCTTCGCTCAGCTCCTGGCTCGGCCGGGGGTCGGGCCGGGGGTCGGGCCGGGGGTCGGGCCGGGGGTCGGGCCGGGGGTCTTGCTCGGGGCCGTTGTCCTGGTTACCGGTGGTGGCGGGCTCATCACCGGGCGGTTGCCGTGGCGGCGACAGGGACGTCTCGTCCCCGTTCTTCTCTTCTTTGGGACTTCGGGGGCGCGACCGTGAACGTGATCCCGACCGTGATCGCGACTTGGACTTGGACTTGGACCTGGACCTAAAAATTGGACAATGACGATGAAAAAGTGCATACAAATTCACTAACTGGTTAATAAAAAAGAGGCGATCCACTGTAGTCCAAATTTTAAACAGACGCTTTTCAGGCTACCTCAAAGCAATATCTAGCAGGACAAACACCTGTTTTGATGAAAGTTGCCGCATGAATTGCCAGATTAGAAGCAGCAATTGCACTAAATGTGGAAAGGGTACTGTACATGTAGGTGATCACCGCAAAGTCCACACTCTGCCGGGCTCCGACCACTTCGGGGATTTGTCAGCCTGGAGTGGAGGCTAGTCTGCGGGTCAAAGTGCATCAGTGCACGCGATCTTACTCGGACACACGATAACGCACACACAGTAGCACGGCATTGCAAATGCACTACATACTGACAAGCCTCGCGCTTAAGCTTTCTGTTTACTAGCCTACCGGGCTAGTAAATTGAGATTTTTACTAGCCCGTAGCAAGTTTTACTAGCCCTGTCAAATTTTTATTGAATTTAAAACAAGGTTATCAGGTCAAGTTAAACAAATTATTAGTTTCTACTTTCTTATTCCCGCCTGCATAATTTTTTCCCGCCACACCGCTGTCTACTTTTTACTAGTCCGCCGGGCTAGCAAAGTGGGTCATTTTACTAGCCCGCAGCTGTTTTTACTAGACAATGACCGCCGGGCTAGTGGTAAGGTCGAGCCCTGATACAGTACAGGGTTTCTCTAAGATGAGATGAGAGTGAGTCGCACCTCTTTCGTCGGTCCCTGCTGCGGCTACGAGACTGCTTGTCCCGCGAGTTGGACCTGGAGTGGCGGCGGCCGTACGACCTCGAGCGTGACCTCCGCTCAGTTGAGCGCGACCTCCGCTCAACCGAGCGTGACCTACGCTCAGTAGAGCGTGACCTGTACCTCCTCTCCCGGGACCGAGACCGCGACCTTCGGCTGCTCCTTCGACTGGTGGAACAAAAGAAGAACAACAAGAGTGTGCGTCAGTGCGTGTGGGGAAAAAAAGAAGAAGACAAATCCCACAAGAGGCCGAAATCGAACCGTAAAACTCGATTTCAAAATGAGGCGATGTTTAGGGTCTTACAGATTTACAATAGCAGGGATGTAAGTGACCGAAAAATTACTGAAAATCACTGACGGCCAATAAATTGTGCGACTGCGGGTGAGCGCTTACGCGAGTGAGCGCTTACGCGACCGAGCGAATCACGGCAGGGGTGCAGACGCCCTTCAGTTTTTAGGGTTTTCACAGATTAAAATTAGCAGTTTGAGATACGTACCTGTTTGATATAATAAATAAGAAAAAATAATAATAATAAAATCACGCCATTTCCGGAAATCCGGAAATTTGCGGAAGTCTTACATCCCTGTAATAGATTTTTTTGTGGGAGTTTGCTGTGAGACCAACAAGCCAAATGCCAAGACACTGACAGAGGTTGTTGGTTGTGATATCCGCTAGTCCGTGGACCGAGTCGAGTGATTTCTGTGTCCATCTAAGCACTGTGTGACTGACCTCACTTCAGTCAATGTCACCGAACCGATCAAGCGGCTAGTCGAACCACACGGACGACTGCCGT
This sequence comes from Luidia sarsii, assembly GCA_949987565.1. Classification (NCBI taxonomy): domain Eukaryota; kingdom Metazoa; phylum Echinodermata; class Asteroidea; order Paxillosida; family Luidiidae; genus Luidia; species Luidia sarsii. The sequence continues at coordinate 2,465,005 of OX465120.1, read as the reverse complement.
AACAACCGCCACTGCGTTTAATTTAAGCTGTCCATTTCTAGAAAAAAAACAGCCCGTTTTCGCTGGTCTGAAACCAAACAAGGCTCCGTGCCTGCAACGCTTGGTTGCACAGTGTTCATGTACAAAACGTGCCGTGCATGATAAAACCAGCTTTAAAGAACCTTAAAAGTCAAGAAAAAAAACCAAAAACTGATCTAGTATAACATTCTTCACTGTCTAGACTTCTGTTCCACTATTGATTTTGTTTTTTAATGCATACATGTACATGTATGGCAACTGGTTGGCAGAGCCCTGGGGGTAAATTCATTGAGCTGCTTCAGCAAGAAAATCTGCTTAGCGATGAAAATTTGTCCTCGTTTAATACCGTGCAACGTCGCTATTAGAAACATCCTGGAATCCATGAAAATTGTTCGGTAAAGCGGTCGTTCGTTATATAGCAGTTACAGCCGCATATCCACGGACGTATACATGTATGTTGGGAGCCAAAGTGCATACATTATAGCCAAATATTTGGTTAAAAAAACAGAAATGTTCACAGATTTACATGGAACTTCTAGTTTGAAGATGGTGATACACTAGTAGAAACCTCGCACTGAAATATTTCTGTCTAAAATGCTGTATTTTTGGAGAAAGGGTGAAGAAATCGTTTACGTCTCATCCCCTTCCCTTAGATCAATAACAAAACAGAAGCAGGAAATGTAGTTAAATCAATTCCGTCACAGATAAACTCAGTAGTGAAATAGTTAAATCAAAATACAAAATTGTCAGCTCCTGACATAAACATTGTTTCTGAACAATTTGTCGAATGCTTCATTTTCGCGAAAAACCGATGAAGCGGGTTTTTCCCTATTTTCTCGAGACTCCGTTGGTAGATTGAGCTGAAATTTCCACAGGTGCGCTATTTCATGCATATGTGTGGGATCAGACAACGTATGGATGCTATTCTTTGACCTCGACCAATGTTTTGTTATCTATTTAACTGCGTCTCTATGAAATTGGCCCATGGTCTCAATTACACGACAAGTTTGGCGGACTTACCGTCTCCTCTCGGGCGTACGACTTCTGGACCTGTATCTCCGTGGAGGGGAGGGATATCTGGGACCAGGGAACAACAACCACAAGAGCGAGGAATTAGGACACCATCCGAATTTCACCCAAACCTCACAGACGTACAAATATCCCTACGCCCCTCCCAAACAAAACCAATAACACTACAAGGATATTATAAATAATAACAGTTAGCAATATGATCATACATATAGCATGGTGAAGTTTTGAAATTTTATTTAAAATAAAAAAAAAAATCAGACTTTTTCCGGCAATTTAAGGGAGGGGAGGGAGAGTGTTTTGTTCTGATCTAAAACAAATCTGCAATTTTGTTCTCAAACAATCAAATTAAAGGAGAGGGGAAGAAACCTAGACTTTTGAAAAAAAGTTATTAAAAAAAAAATAATAATTTGACTGAACAGGGGACTTGACTGGTATTTGTTTTTCATTAAACCTTTGATCATACATGTACATCTATGGTGCATGGACATCAATGAAGATGTCTTAAAAAGTTACCCCTTTAGTCTAATGTGACTCATCTACATGTACATGTAAACGGACTGATACGAGACGCTACCGTAGTTTTGGCGAGGGACTGAATCTTTTGCGAACTATTTGTTTTGTTTTCGTGTAGACGGCGGTGTGTTACGTCGGGGACTGTCTACCGCATTATTTGAAAGGAAAGGGTCAGTCCAGTGGGGAAGAGAAATCTCAGAAAAAGCAACGTCTACATTAAGCACATCTGTACCCAACCCGACCAAATCCAACACGTGCAGACTGTTGGATTCTGTGAGGTGAGCAGGCATGCAACTGTTGAATTGTAAAAAAAAAAAGCAAAAAAAAAGAGGAAATGTCCGAATGAAACTGCGAGCGCGAAGCATGAAGCCCTTACAGCGTGGGGTATGGGGCCCGCTTAAGGGCCCCCAAACATTTTGGATTCTAGATGCTCTGTGGTGCATTCTGAGCAGTTTTTGACCACTTATGTCTTTAAGCTGAGAGACAGATTTAAACCTTTTTCAAGGCATACACCCAGAAAATAGAACTTTGGTTTTACACAAAATTAAAAATTAAACATCAAATAATAGTTAGGGGAGAAGAAATATCCCTTTTTTTAATTTTTTTTTTTTACCGATTTTATTTTTTTACGGCCAAAATTTTAAAAAAAACGCGGAAAAGTTGCATGCCTGGGTTAGGTACCAATGGAATTTCTGCCCAAATGTTGGATTGTGTTAGGTTAGGTATGCTTCCTAGTGAAAGAGCCTGGAAGGGGGGTAGGGTTAAGCTCAGTACTACTGTACTTGTAAAGTTCCAAAAGTGCTCTGACATTCTACAACTCGTAGCAATGAACTAGTAACTAGTAACTACCACTGCCATTGCATATTGCTAGACTTTTCAATTCCCAACAAATTACGTAAAGTATAATTTTTGCCTTTGAGAAAAGGTCCTCCTAGGATCAAAACGTCAGGCCCTCTAACTTTTGAGAAAACAATAATTTTGTTTTCCCCTATTTCCCCCACAAAACGAGAGAAAGGTCCTGCTAGGATCAAAGGTCAGGCCCTCTAATTGTCTTTGTTTACAATTTGAAATTAAGGTCACCATTTTGTTACAATATTTTGAGTATACATGTACATGTACTTTAAAAAGTAAATTGGAGAAATGCAAAAAAACAGGAAAAAAATGGTTTAAATATTAATAAATGCCATGATCTGATCATAAAATCACGCCCGTCAACAGAATCTGGCGCTGGATTATTACAAAGTTGGATCCCACATCGCTGAATCATTGAAACACCCATTGATGCATTTGCCACACATGGTGTTGTTTTTTTTCCTCACAAGCTGTCCTTCAAATCAGAATAAGAATGAAGTTTAAAAAAAAAAAAAAAAAAAAAAAAAGGACGTTTTTTTTCTTTTTTTTTCAAGGCCAAACTCTCGGTATACATTCCGGCTGCATGACTGCTTTGTGTCTCTCTACGCTTGTTTTGCAGCGTTCCTATTTTGGGGAAGAGTTGCTTTTTGGAAGGGGTCAGGTGGGGTTTTTTTTTGGGGGGGGGAAGTAGAGCCTCTTCCCCTGGAGGTGGATGGGGTGCTGAACAAGGACATCAGGGGCTCGACCTTAGCACTAGCCCGGCGGTCATTGTCTAGTAAAAACAGCTGCGGGCTAGTAAAATGACCCACTTTGCTAGCCCGGCGGACTTGTAAAAAGTAGACAGCGGTGTGGCGGCGAAAAATTATGCAGGCGGGAATAAAAAAATTGGAAACTACCCGGGTAATAATTTGTTTTACTCGACCTGATAACCTTCTTTTAAATTCAATATTAATTTGACAGGGCTAGTAAAACTTGCTACGGGCTAGTAAAAAAAACTAAATTTACTAGCCCGGTAGGCTAGTAAATAAAAACCTTAAGCGCGAGGCTTGACATCCTTCATTGGGGCAAGAGTCCCTTGTACTTGATGACCTCCAGTCCCTGTGCCTAGGTACATACATGTACTGTACGTGTGCGTTCCCACTCAGGAACATTTTTTGGGGGGAAAAGTGGATCTTAATTAAAAAAAGATTAACCCGAAAATCTCTGGGCCCGAGTTTTCATCAACGCCAATTTTCCAATTTGTTCAAAAAGTTCCCCTAGTCAGTTTGTTTGACTTTTTTTGAAAAAAAAAAAAAGCTGCATCCATTTTGTGTGATCCCCACTTGACCACACAGCAATTTTTCTTTTTTTTGGGGGGGGGGGGGCAAACTGTGTGAGCCTGAAATGTGACCCACTCGCAATATTTCCCAAAACTTGCAAGAGGAACGGCATTCTTAAGTGATTGTGAGATTTCGACATAAAAAAAAAAAAAATTATTTTTTCAAAAAAAAAAAAAAATTGACATTTTTAAAAAATATTTTTTTTGTGTGTTTTTTGTTTTTTTGACATTTTTCAAAAATTAAAAAAATTAAAACATGGATTGCAATTTGGTGAGAGGATCCTGCTCCAACCCAGAACCAGGAGGCCCTGTAAAATCCTGACTCACAAAAATGGGCCACTTCAGTCAGTCGGCCGTTTGTGACAATTCCATTATCGCTTCATTGTCTTAATGCCTCATTGAAACCCAAAATACCACAAACTGTTTTGGATATTTACAAAGAGTAAGGGCTCATTTAAGCCTACTACTACATTGTAGAACTCGAAACAGCTCTAAATTGTTGCATAGGCCTACTACTTAAAGAAATGCACATGTACATGTCCAGTGAATCAAACTCAAGAGTCAGGAGGCATATATGTACAATTACATGTACATTGTAGAATGCAGACCAGTCAGTAGACCCAAAAATTGTAACATGAACTCAAAGGTGGTTTTGTAGGGCCCACAGATGATATTTTGGGAGTTTAAAGACAGATTATGGCGTACCCCCCCAAAAAAAAATTAACCAAAAAAATTAACCAAAAAATAAAGAAAGGGTTTAAAGACAGATTATGGCCTACCCCCCCAAAAAAAATTAATAAATGAAAAAAGATAAAAGAAAGGGTTTAAAGAAAGATATTGGCCTACCCCCCTCCCCCCCCCCCAAAAAAAAAAAAAAAAATTAACAAAAACGAAAAACAATTGAACATGGATTAAACACACACAAGGAAACACTAACCACCACCAGAGGCTGATAAAGGAGCAACTACGGACGTGCCCGCCTGCCAGCCTGCCCGCCCAGGCTGCAAAATCCGCTACGTAAATTGGCAGGGCAGGGGCAGGGAAGGATGCAACGCTGCGATGTTATAGTTGGTTGTGTTGGTTGGTCAATGGTGGGTGGGTTGGGGCGGGCGAGTTTTCCCCCACACGCCCCCGTTACCGCGGACCGAAAATGACACTGCGGGGGGGAGAGAGAGAGGGGAGGGGGAGGGGGAGGGGGAGGAGTGGTCGGGGCTTGCGTCGCGTCGCCACTACTAGAGGGAGCCACACCGACCCGTTCGCGCTGGGTAGAAGTTGGAGTAGAAGTACTGTAGTAGTAGTAGTTGTTGATGTTGGTGGTTGGTGGTGGTGGTGGTGAGGTGGGTTGTAAGGATTCGAGTATTGGCTGGGTTGGCCCTGTCTGAGGGTGGGACCGAGAGCGGTCGCGAGGCGATGAGGGTGGGAGGTGATGAGTGGTGGTTGTTGCCTAGTGTCCCTGTGGGTTGCAGCAAGACGAAGCAAATCCAGTGGATTTTGTTTTAGAGTATGCATTGTTTGGAAGACCGTCAACGCACGCACAGTGTACACAAGTACACACTCACTCACTCTGACCGACACAGGCGCACACTTTCAATCCTGGAATCAAAATCAAACTGGTCACTTCCGAAATCATGCCGCCGCCCCCAAAAACCCTCAGGAAACACCTGTAACATCTGCTACACGTTCATAACCTATCAAAACCATTCATAACCTCTCATAACCATTCATTGTAATCATTCACAACCATTCATAACCATTCATTACCATTTATTGTAACCATTCACAATCTTTCATAACCATTTACTACCATTCATAACCCTTCATTATAACCATTCACAACCATTCACAGCCATTCACAACCATTCACAACCATTCACAACCATTCACAACCATTCACAGCCATTCACAACCATTCACAACCATTCACAACAATTCACAGCCATTCACAACCATTCACAACCATTCACAACCATTCACAACCATTCACAACCATTCACAACCATTCACAACCACTCATAGCCATCCACAACCATTCATAACCATTCATAACCATTCACAACCACTCATAGCCATCCACAACCATTCATAACCATTCACAACCACTCATAGCCATCCATAACCATTCACAACCATTCACAACCATTCACAACCATTCACAACCATTCACAACCATTCACAACCACTCATAGCCATCCATAACCATTCATATTCATACATAAATGTACATGTACCGGTAGCACACATTGCTCAACACTACACACAGACACATACGACACTTCCTTTATTTTTTCTTCTTTAAAAAAAGAAGACATGACTCTCTCAAAAAGACTTGGTTCGTACCTTCCACCTCCTCCACCTCCTCCACCTCCTCCGCCGTATCGTGGGTAGTTGGACCCGCCCCCTCCACGGCGGTAGCCCCGCCCACCGGACTGCTTCTCCTTGGCGAGCTCCACCCGAACTCGCTTCTTGCAGATGCGCCTGTGTGATCGCAACGTCAACGACAGAAATCGGAGGTTAAGATATATCAGGGATGTAAGTGGCGGACAAAGTCGTTTCCTGAAAATCACTGACAGCCAATAAATTGTGCAACTGTGGAGTGAGCGCTTGCCTTATATGTATGCAACTGAGAGATTAACGGCAGGGGTGCAGGCGGCCTTCAGTTTTTAGGGTTTTAACCGATAAAAATAAGCAGTTTGAGATACCTGTTTGACATAAAAAAAAAAATAATAATAATAATAAAAAATAAAAAATAAAAAATAAAAAATAAAAAATAAAAAATAAAAAATAAAAAATAAAAAATAAAAAATAAAATAATAAGAAGTAAAATCACGGCATTTTCGGAAATCCGGAAATTTCCGGAAGTTTTCCTTCCCTGGAAATGGGTGAGTCTAGCGATTTCAGCGCCGGTGTTGCGCTGTGTCACGGTGCGTGATCCGCACTGGACTGACTGTCAACAGCTGTGCCATTCTCAGTCACATGACTCACCAAAAATATAACTTATTTAATCGTTTCTTTGGGGTCCTCGCTCCTTATTAATTAACAGAAATGCTCACTATGAGTAACGTCCTTCGTGTATTTTACTGTGTTTGTCCTTAATGTAATTTTGTTCCACTTTCAGTCCTTCGTGTATTTTTTGCTTCGGCCTTTGTCTTTAAATGTACATGTATATTTGTTTTTGTAATTTTTGGGCCTTTTGTATTTTTTGTTTTTGGCCTTCGATTAAAGTAACCGAGAGAAATTTGACTGGGCCGTTTCCACTGGACTTATTTTGGTCAAAGTAACCATCGTCTCGGTTACTTTATTAAACCAAAATAAGTCCAGTGGAAACGCGGCTTTTGGTACAAGTCATCCCCGCTGTGAATCCAGGTCAGACGAGAGGCAATTGTTGGGCATTTGGTGTCCCCGCCCCCCCCCTCCACCTCCCCACCCCCGGAGTGGATGAAGCGTTCAGAATTGGACGAGGTCAAGAAAATCCTGCGTCGCAGCGAGTAAACCAACCAACACGAAATTCCCAGGCATTTACATGTACACGCACGCGTACTCAAAGCATGAATAAACTTAACCAAAAGCAGGGCCTACACTTTAACTATTTTACAAAAACACTTGCTGGGGTGGAAAAGCTACGTGAATTTCTTTGAATGGGACAGGAAATTGCAAGGTCATGGTTAAATTGTTGCTTTAATAGCTGGACAGCTTTTTTTTTTTTTTTTTTTGGGGGGGGGGTGGAGAGGGAGGGGGGTGTTGTACAATGGACACACAGTGGTACATTGTGGCAGGGGCTAATTTGGGTTCAGTCTCTTTCAGGGACGCCTATTGGGAGGTGGGAAGGGTGGGGTGTTGTGTGGGTGGCCAGAGCCCATGGTCTTGTGTATACGGGGGCAAGGACTCGGACACGCCGGCACGCTGTCCCGCCCACACGCTGCACCGCCCCACCAAAAAATCCAAACAAGAACGGCCAGTGATAACAGCCTGGCTACATGTATGCTCTGTTATATCTGTTTTGTCCTTGTCACTCTGCCTTTGAGAAAAGGTCCTGCTTGGATCGAAACGTCAGGCCCACTAAATTTTGAGATTTGCATTTTGATACTTTTAGTCAGTGAGCAGTTTACAACATCTTTCACTTGCAGCCTTGCTAATGCTATGCCTGTACTTAACAAACAATCACAGGGCCATTTCCAATTCCCCAAATAAACGCGATAATTTGGATCCCAATTTGAACTGCTCACGCTCTGACTGACAGGAAGTGCCGTGCTTGTTTATATATCTCCCTGCGTGGGCAACCCTCAAGGACACACCCACCATTTGACCACAACTGCTAACCACAATCGGCTCAGTGATTTTTTGCGAAGCAATTTTTTTTTTTGGGGGGGGGCCTATGGGAAAGCGAGCAACGCCCCGTTTTTGAATTGCAGGGTCATGTGCTGACTGCAATGATTCAAAACAACAACGATGCGAGTTTCAAAACTAAACAAAAATAATAATGATAATACAGATCCTGGCAAGCCAAATTTGAGAGATTTCCTGCGAGAATTGCAAACGTCAAATTAGAAATAACGATATCACTTTGATCGTCGAGCTTGCTCGTTTGCAAATAACAAGCAAAGAGTCCAAACTCCTATCCTACCCCCCTACTTGTATTACAAGTTACTTGTATATAACTTTACAAAATTATCAACAATGAAACTGTCGTTCATTTTTCTGGAGCTTTGCGGAACAGTAAACTCAAGAAGCGATTGATTATTTTTGACTGTCAATGCGAAGTACGTTTCTGCCCGCACTGCAATTTTTCCCTGAGTGGACAATCAGTTGCTGACCGTTGACGCCCAAAATCTTTTTAGTTATTCACCCCCCAAAAAAGTAAATAATTGCCTAATGGGCTGTAATCAGACCATTAAAAAGACCACCCGAAGCGTACATGTATATAATTATGCGGCAAATTCCTCGGAATTATTCACGCACAAGTCAGTCCTTCCCTGTCGTACTGCCAAATGGTCTGGCAATTCAGGGAGGTGGAGAGGGGAGGGGGGGGGGGGTGGTTTACAGAGTAAAAATCACTGGGTCAAAAAAATACCCTTGAGAGCAGACCAACTGCTGTTTGGTCCCAGGGGAACAATGGGATTTTTGTAGCCACCTCTCTGCAATTACATGTAAATAAAAACTAGTGCTGAAAAAGAGAACAGTTTGCGTTTTTCCCACACTAGTCAGTCTGTTTGGTGTCCAAACATTATGACAACAGGTGATGGCCAGTTAGTTACATGTACATTTCAATTTTGCAGGAGTGTCCGTCCCTCCTTGAAGGTACTGCCAACATGAATGCACTCTACTCTACATTGTACAGGTACATGTGTTGTACATGTACATGTACATGTAACTGTGACACAAATTATAAGGGCCGCTCCCACTGCGCAAATATTCGCGATTTTAATTGCGATTCAAACATTTGTTTTTTTTGGGGGGGCTGGCGGCGCTTACACAGGTCCCAAAAATCGCAAGCGGATTGTGATTTGCAAAATTTTGGTGAGCAATCATCGCTTTTATATTGGTATCACTGTAATTTACGATCGAAAATGCCTCGGTAGTTTGTGGAAATGCAGATTACAGATCTGTTCAATAACACAGCCAAATCATTTTTATCTGACTGTCACTTGTTTTACATGTAGGTTGTTTTCTATTTGTTGATGTACTACTCATTAATTACATGTACATGTAACCCTACTTGTACATGTACATGTATGTATATATTGTCCTTGTCACTCTGCCTTTGAGAAAGGTCCTGCTACTGTAGGATCGAAACGTCAGGCCCACTAAATTTTAAGATTTGCATTTTGGCAATTTTAGTCAGTAAGCAGTTTGCAACATTTTTGTATATCACTTGTATATTTACTCGTTTAATTTAGTGGATTATGATATTTGTCTATCTATTTGTTTCTTTGTACACACATGTACACACAACTCGTAAATTGCGCTGTAGACCATTAAATCAAATTTCTTATAGACTTGGAAATCCACTTTCCCTATTGTTCCACCATTGTAGCAGGCCTTGAATTTGGTAATTTTTAGGGCAAGGCCACTTTGGCCTTGAATGATGCAAAATTTTCGGGAGCACCAAGGCCAGTGGGTAGGGCACCAAGGCCAAAAAACAAAATTGGGAAAGGGCACAGAGGCCAAATGGAAATAAATTGTACAAAGTTATCATTTTTGCATGCCCTGCTATATACATGTACTATGCATACAGTGAAACCTGCTTATTCGGCCACCTCTATAAAAGGGTCTTTTGTCACCTTTCAAAGTCCCCATCGACATTGCAAGTTACAATATTGCGGTCACTGTCCAACGCGGCCAGCGGCCAGACCTCTTGGAACGGCGCGTGTACATTTGCATTGAGGATAAACCTCCACATTCTGGCAAATGAAGAGATAAAGGGCGCCCTCTTTTGGCGCACCAAATCTCCAAAGTCAGAAAACTAGACGTCTTCTATGTTGGTCACACGTTCTTGTGTTGAGGGTGCCGACTATTTATTTCCGATGCATGGTTACACATTAATGCGGCTGTTGTCGACACGATCGCGCATTATTTTGACTTCTCTGTCTTATCGAGTTGACATCGCTCCCCGATAATCCAAATAAAATACATGTAGTCTAAAAACAACTGTAAATATGCTTACCAATGCAAAAAAAGGGCACGACGGCCAAGGTAAAAATAGGGCACGGCCAAAGTGGCCGTGAAGACGGGGATTTTTGCGGGGCACCTCGGCCAGTAAAGAGGGCAACGACGGCACTGGCCGTCGTGGCCGTCGTTCAATTCAAGGCCTGTTGTAGTGATTTTGGATCCAACTTTTATTGTGGATTTCCCCCTCGGCCTACGGAGAGCTGACAGATTACCTCCTAGGAGGGGGGGTGTTACATCGACCATATTTAGATATTCAGAAACAGTACTCTTTTTGATACGCCGTGATTTGTATGGCCTGGGTACAATTCAATTAGGGTTTGCTACGCAGGTGGGCAATTAGCACCATATGGTCACTCAGTGTTCATGTTAATTAATTAGGCAAGTGTCCAGCATGTCACTGTTGATTTCTGGTGCATAAAAGCTGTGACCATGGTTAGGAGCCAGTGAAGGTCATACATGCAAAAAAAGGCCTTTATTAATTAAGTCGGAATTGTATTATTTTTTTTTAAGTCATATCTTAGTCAGAAAGAGCATGAAATAAGCTTCATTTTGATGCAGATTAGACCTCTGTAGCATGTTCCATTCCTGAGATATTTCGCACTTCGTGTACTGATATCCGTCACCGAAAGTGAAACTCCTTTATGAAGAAATGGCTGTTTAAACATTTTACTGGCAGAAAAGTGGCCAGGTGAAGCTCACAAAATGCTCTTTTTTCCGTCTTTATTGACGGAATTAACGGTTCCTCCAACTGATTATGAAAGAATGGATGCCAACCGTATCAAAAACGTCAAGAAACAAGATCTAAAATGTTCAAGGGAAAAAAAAAAAACCAATTGGGTGGAACAGCCAATCATGCACAAAGGCATGGCATGATTTTGGGGCCTGTTTTTTTGAAGAGTGGGTCACATGTACATGAATGGCACTGCTTGACACTGGTGGTGATGGGGGATGCAAAATTGTATAACTGTGGATGCTGTGGTGTACATGTACATGTACACCTGAGTGCAGTGCAGTGCACTGTACATGATGTAGGCAGTCAGGCATTCTGTGCGTGATTTCCACTCAGTGGGAAAGTGGGGAATGTCATACAGCGAGGGACCGGGCTGAGCACTGCAGAGGTGCAGTTACAGTAGTGCTATGTCATATTGCCTGGTGATTTGCATCAGTGACAATACCATTCAACGACAGTTTGAACTTTGAAAGTGTGCACGTGCCAGGGGATCTTCATCAGTCTTCAGAAATGTGACCCGGCACAGCCACATGAGGAGGAGTATCCCACCAAAACACTTTTCGAGTAAACAACGCCTGAAGTCAAAGTATCTTCTCAATTCGATAAAAAACATTTTTTGTTTGTTTGCATTTTCGGAAAATTAATGTATTGGAGGATATTATGTTCAAAGGATTTTTCTGATGTCCGTCTCTAAATGTTGAAAAACGAGGATTTCGGGGGAGTGTTTGTGTACTGTTTTCATGAAAATGTAACGTTCCTGCCTTTTTGAATGGCCGCTTTCGAGAAGTTAGACTGGTGCTGCTATATTGTGTCTGGTACCAAATGAACAAGCGAAGTCCCCTTGTACTATCTACAACAAAGTTCATACTGAAATAAATTTGATATCATTCGAAAGCTAGTGGTATACTCTTTCACATTAGAAAATCTCAAAATCTCAAAAGTGGGGGTTATTCCTCATTATGCTGTGCCGGGTCACAAATTGCATCAGAATGCCATTCAATGAGGTTTTGCCCGGCTGACAACCTAATTTGTTATCGTTTTTTTTTCCTGCAAGCTCTTTTCGGCTCCAGCGAATATGTTAGTGCGCATGAGCAGCTGTTCGATTATGTCCCCGATTCCACCCGAAGCACGGAGCGTGAGCTGATTGTTTTGGACTGCAACCCTTTTTTTTTGTTCATGGCAATTTTTTTTTATTTTTAGCTCCAGTAACTTTGTTTGTGTCCCCGAGGATCAACGATCTAGTCTCCAGGACATGTCTGATCTACACGTATCTTCCCCCCTCCCTGCCCACTCCAAGCTGGGAAGTAATCAATCAATCCTCAATACCGTAGCTGCCAACCAACATTGGTAAAATTGAAAAACAGAAATGTTCACAGATTTACATGAAACTTTATATACAGCTAAAAATTTAGTGGGCCTGATGTTTCGATCCTAGCAGGACCTTTCTCAGTCAAAGGCAGAGTGACAAGGACAAAACAGATACATGTACACAAAGGAAGGGGGAAGAGAGTGAATAGGACACGGATGAGGGACAAAGAGTAAAGCTGGTAGGGTGAGATCAAAGGGAAGGGCAAGGAGTAGGGTAGGGATTAGTGAGAGTTGAGGGAAAGATCAAAGAGAGAAACTGATATACAATTTGAAGATGGTTATGGTAGAAACCTCGCACTGAATTTGAAATACATGTAAATTCTGCCTAAAATGCTGACATATAATTATTTGGGAAAAAAATAGAAAAAGGAATCGTTTACGTCTCACCCCTAGATCTAAATGATTTTTTGGAACAATACGTTGAATGCTGCATTTTCGTGAAACAAATGAAGCGGTTTAACTTTTCACTATTTTCTTGAGACAAGGTTGGTTGATTGAGCTGAAATTTTCACAGATGTGCTATTTCATGCATATGTTGGATCAGACAACGTATGGATGCTATTCTTTGACCTCGACCAATGTTGCGTTATCCCTACAACATTGGGAAGATCGGGAAACATCGATGTGCACAGATTTCCTTTTAATTTACACAGTTTGTAGATGGTCATGACTCATGATAGAATTCTCATGTTGAAATCTTACGGTCTGGGATGCTGTACCTCTTGATAAATCTTCTCAAACATCGACAAATAGTTTAAATATTACTCGCGAGTAATCAAATTTTTCTTACACAACAGGCCGGTGCGAAACCGTGCCTTTATTTGGCCTTTTGAGCTGAAACAGAGGTCTTAGAGTTCAAATCCTGGTCAAGTCAAAGTTTTTTTTGCCATTATTTTTTTTTTCTTCAAAATCTTGATCAAAAGTTCTGTCATTTTTTTCCGCTACTTGTTCTTCTTTATCTGTGTCAATTCAAGTCTCATTTGTCTTTCCCTACAACAAGCCACTCACGGCGGCTCAAACGAGTTTGGGAAAGGACTGAAAAGGATGAGTTGGTCCCTGATTCTCCCACCCTCCCCTTCCCCTGCAAGGGGTAACAAGTCAACTCGTACCTTCACCAACTCGTACCTTCACCAGTTGGCGAAAGGTACGAGTTGGCGAAAGGTGCCAGTTGACAAACTGTACGAGTTGGAGAAGGTACGACTATGAATTGGCAAAGGTACGAGTAGTTGACAAAGGTACGAGTATTTGACAAAGGTATGAGTAGTTGACAAAGGTACGAGTTGGAGAAGGAAGTGGCAGAGGTACAAGGTGGCAAAGGTACGAGTAGTTGACAAAGGTACGAGTTGGAGAAGGAATTGGCAAAGGTATGAGTAGTTGACAAAGGTACGAGTTGGAGAAGGAATTGGCAAAGGTACGAGTAGTTGACAAAGGTAAGAGTTGGAGAAGGAATTGGCAAAGGTACAAGGTGGCAAATGTACGAGTAGTTGACAAAGATACGAGTTGGAGAAGGAAGTGGCAAAGGTACGAGTAGTTGACAAAGATACGAGTTGGAGAAGGAATTGACAAAGGTACGAGTAGTTGACAAAGGTAAGAGTTGGAGAAGGAAGTGGCAAAAGGTACAAGGTGGCAAAGGTACGAGTAGTTGACAAAGGTACGAGTCGACTCCAAAAACCCGTGAGGAGACTCAGGGGCAACTTCTGCCACCACCTCGGATTCCTCCTTAATCTCCTCCTCCTCGTTTCTCAGTTTACCTTCCGTCTAGACCCCGCACGGCGTCCTCGGCATCACGGCTGTCCTCAAACTCTATGTAGGCGAAGCCGGGCGGGTTGCGGGCCACCCAGACATTTTGGACGGGGCCGTACTGCTCAAAGGCCCTCTCCAGCTCGTGCTTAGCCGCCCCCGAGCCCAGGTTGCCCACGTACACCTTGCAGTCCAGCGGCCCTTGGTCGCGCCAGTGAGACATGGTGGTGACGACCAGCTGCTGTCACTTGCACAGCTGCAAAGCCAAGGAGAAAAGATCGGACAAAGTGTTAGCTGAATAAGGTCATTGATTGAATCCACAGGCGCGGCTACACATATGCGACCCGGTGTCCTGCCAAAAAGTGTCCCTGCCAAATACTGTCCGCTCATTAGCATACTGATCACTGATTGGTTAGCGTTAGGACTAGGATTAGGGTCGTTATATAGGGTTAGGGTTTGGATTAGAATTAGGATTGGGATTAGGATTAGGGTTGTTTGGGTTAGGGTTAGCGTTACGGTTACAGTTACGGTCCAACGGTACCAAAGTGCCCAACGTTGCGTGTGTTAGGCCAGCAACCATACACAGTGCGTGTGTAGTGCGCAACCATACCCCAACCACGGTGGTTGAATGTCATACGTATTGGACCAATCAGCGATCAGTATGCTAATGAGTGGACACTATTTGGCAGGGGACACTATTTGGCATGACACCGGCACAGCATAATGAGGAATAACCCCTCACTTTTGAGATTTTGAGATTTTTCTAATGATGTGAAAGAGTATACCATTTAGCTTTCAAATGATATCAGAATTATTTCCGTGTGAACTTTGTTGTAATCTAGTACCAGGGGACTTCGCTCGTTCATTTGGTACTAAACACAATATAGCAGCACCATTCTAACTCCTCATAAGCGGCCATTCAAAAAGGCAGGAACTTTACATTTTCATGAAAACAGTACACAAGCACTCCCCCGAAATCCTTGTTTTTCAACATTTAGAGACGGATATCGGAAAAATTCTTTGAACATAATATCCTCCAATACATTAACTTTCCGAAAATACAAATAAACAAAAATTGATTTTTATCGAATTGAGAAGATACTTTGACTTCAGGCGTTGTTTACTCGAAAAGTGTTTTGGTGGGTTATTATATTGATATATACAAAAATGTTTCAAATTGCTTACTGAATAAAATTACCAAAATGCAAATCTTAAAATTTAGTGGGCCTGATGTTTCGATCCTAGCAGGACCCTTTTCAAAGGCAGAATATTATATTATTACAATATTAAAATTATTATTAGGCATACGCCAAATTAGTCACACTCACGATCACACTCACAGTGTAATAAATCAAATGGGAAAGAATTTAATTCAAGACCTTCACTACACTACAATACAGTAACAGTATTCAGCTAGCATGCAATGTTTTGTATCATGAATACATTACAACACTGGTTGTAGTTGTAACTTGTAAGTTGTAAGTTGTAATTGTATTGACTAGTGTAGTAAAGTAGTAATATAGTATTGAGTATTGTAAGTTGTTTTCTACAATTTTATTTGTTGTACTTGTAGTTGTACTAGTACTACTTCCCATTAAACTTAAACTAAGTTAAAGAATTAAACTTCAGGACTAATCTAGACTAAAGTAAAGGTTTAAACACGCGCCGGTGATCATTCGGGTTAGTCCATGGTTAAACCCTTCCTCCATGGTTAAACTGAGCTCACGTATTGGCTAGTCCGAGTAACTTGGACCCGACAATTAACCCCTTTTTTATCGAATTTTGAAATTTTGAGTTTCGGGTGACAGTCACCCGAATCTCAAAATTTCAAAATTCGATAAAAAAAAGGGTGACTTGTCGGGTCCAAGTTACTCGGACTAGTCCGTCACATCGAAATTCTCGCACTGGCACAGTAATTCAAGTACCACAGAGCGCACTACCGCAACACCATAGCAGCACTGTATTCGGGACTTCAGCCTTTGTTTGAAACTAAATGCCTTTAAAATTAACAAAATCATTCCAAAGACAATACAGGAGTTGACTTTACCTACCTAGACCTCTGTCCTTTCTTCGCGTTTCTCCTCGGAACGAACGGCAAGATGGCCGATCGCGAGTGGTCGAATTCTGGCCCCATTCACACACGCGTAACCACGTCTGATCGATAATCGCTTCGCTGGTTCCAGGCGGCCTCGTACCGGTTCCCAAAGCACGGTTCGCAGCAGGGAGCCAGCGGTTTCACCCCCCCCCCCCCGTTACTCACGAATCAGGGCCATCGGGTGCGAAAAATAGCGGCCCATAATAGTCTTGCCTCGAGTCTCAAAATATTATAATAATCTCAAAATTTGGTGGGCATGACGTTTTGATCCTAGCAGGACCTTTCTCAAAGGCAGAAAAAAGGTCCTGCTAGGATCGAAACGTCAGGCCCAGTAATTTGTTTGTGATTTAATAATTGTTTGTGATTTGCATTTTGGTAATTTTAGTGAGTAAGCAGTTTGCAACATTTTTGTATATCACTTTAAAATTACAATACTCTTTAAAAGTCATTTTCAAAGTTATTCTGTCAGCTTTTTAAAGCCTTCTTAGCGTTTAAACTAGAACATAAAGCGGATTTTGGGGTGTATGATTCCAGTTTGGTCAGAAGTAAAACAGGAAACATTGGTTTGAATTGCTTTAATAATTTCTGCGTGAAAATGTTACTTACAGCCTTGTTTCAAGACTAACCCAAGTAGATGGTGGTACCATGGAGGAACGTCCGTGGCTACAGTAAGCATGCGCATTACAATTAGAGTCCCATTGAAGAAGATCCGACGACTGTTTTTTGTGTTTGCAGTGTTCACAGAATACATGTAGCTCTGTGAAGAATTGCTTACAAGTAGGGGTCCTCCAAATTCGTGTAATTGTTGTGAAGTCTTGATTGTACATATCAAATACATAATTGCACTTGCACTTTGATTTCTATTTGTTGAGTTTATAATTTTCCCTTGTATATTTGATTTAAGTGGATCATAAAACAGTCGTATATATAAACAGAAATTGATAACAGGGAATCTAAATGAATATGGAATTAACATTTATTATCGAACCAAACAATCCATTGGAAAAAATAGTTTTACAACGAATACAATCACTTCTATGGTCTTATTTATTTAAATCAAAGATGAAATTGTGCCTTAAATTGTGAATGGTTTGTACAACGAGGGGAGTAAATAGAGTGAACCACCCCTATTCCTAAATGGAACAATCTCGGCGGGTATTATTTCCGGGTCAGTAGTCTGACCTGCCGGTGCTTCTCAAAGGGATTTGTCGGCGCCTTGGTTACGACTTACGACCTCGTACACAACTAAGCCCAAACACGGTTGTGCTGGTGAACAGGTGCCAAGGGGTGCCGTACAATGGCCCATCGGGAAGATCATCTGTTTACCCGGGGAGATTAGCTGAGCTTTACACCTTCCTAATCTGAGGGACACACTTCAAGCCTTACATTTTACAAGAGATCCCACCTGTTGCTTCGGAGATCTTGTTTAGAACAAGTTTAGAAGAACAAATCTGCTGACTGAGAAAGGTGAGCTCGAGAAAGACTAAAAAAACTGTAATAAAATCTACGGAGTAATTAACTCCCCCTTCCTTCGTGTACATGTATCCTTGTCACTCTGCCTTTTTGAGAAAGGTCCTGCTAGGATCTCTTCTTATTCCTCCATGCTAGGATCGAAACGTCAGGCCCACTAAATTTTAAGATTTGCATTTTGTTTTTGGTCATTTTACTCATTTTTAGTCAGTAAATGAGTAAGCAGTTTGCAACATTTTTGTATATCACTTTGAGTAATTAACTTGTTTGTTGAAACTTTTATCATTAATAATAATATTACGTGCGTTTGGCATGGATCGTTGGATTGTACCGCCATTCGCCAACATAATGATTGGTTAAAGTCGGTTTTCTTTCCATGGTTACGAAGGGGAGGAAATGTTAATTTTCTGATATTTTTCAATCCCAGGATTTTGCGGCAACTATAGAGTATACTAATTACTATAGTATATAGGCCTAACTTTCTCAAACTTCAAAGGCAGAATTAACTGACATCATCGCTCATGGAGTCATCAGATGTTGATGTTATATGTTTCATTTCAGACATTTCTGACATACCTTGAGTTAGCTATAAGTATAACGGCAACTGAAGCCTTGAATTACTATTTTTTTATTTTTTTTAAATAAAAAACTTACATTACAACGATCAAAATGGTTAAAACATTGATAATTAATAATATTAATAATAATAGTAAGTAAGGGCAAAAAGTTTCTGTAGGTAGCCTGGAATAAGAAATGCCCACCTAGAAACATTTCATATTCATATGATGATACTCCGATTTGTATACGCTTGCAATTTATGTCACCTTTGGCTTTATATAGTTTTAGCTGTAGTTCTAGTTCTAGTAAGAGCAGGGCTCAACCTTAGCACTAGCCCGACGGTCATTGTCTAGTAAAAACAGCTGCTGGCTAGTAAAATGACCAAGTTTGCTAGCCCGATGGACTAGTAAAAAGTAGGCAGCGGTGTGGTGGCAAAAAAAGATGCGTGCGGGGATGAGAAAGTAGAAACTAATCATTTGTTTTACTTGACCCAACAACCTTGTGTTAAATTCAATATTAATCATACAGGGCTAGTAAAACTTGCTTGGGGCTATCAAAAAACTCAATTTACTAGCCCGGTTGGCTAGTTAAAACAAAAATTAAGCGCGAGGCTTGCAATACACTGTACACACTACACAGGCCGGTTTCATTATTAAAAAAAAAATTGTATTCATTTCTCTCAGGTTTGCCACGATGAGCGCCCTCGTGTATCCGCCCGCGCCCATGACGCGGCAGCAGGAGAAGGCCGAGCTGCAGCACCTCAATGATCGCGTGCAGAACTACATCGCCAAAGTGCGCAAGATGCGCGAGGAGGCCAACAACGTAAGTTAGTCCGTGACTTCCCCCCCCCAAAATAAACAAATTAAAAAATTAGAAATTGAACATTTAAACTCC
>OX465120.1:2393251-2440751 GCA_949987565.1 Luidia sarsii | reverse complement strand
CCTCCACCTCTCTCCTTATCTCCCAATCACCTTCCCTCTCCCCTCCCTCCTTCCCTGCCTCCACCTCTCTATCTCCATTCCTCCCAATCACCTTCTAAAACCTTCAAATCTCATTTTGTAGTTGATTGGTTGTTGTTGTTGTTGTTCGGTTACGGTGCAAACAGCTCCTGTCGGCCGAGCAGCGCGGCCGGAACCTGGCTGATCAGCTGGGTCAGGAGCGTGAGGCCGCGGCGGCCCACACCCGGGCCCTGGAGAACAAGCTGTGCGACATGCAGGACAGCCTGGTGCAGAAGATGCGGGAGATCACCCTGGCAACGGACGCCAAGCAACCGGTCCGGGCGGAGATCGAGGCCCTGCGTGCCCTCGTGGAGGAAGAGGAGAGAAAGTGAGTCCGGATAATTCATCCCAAGACAACTAGACTTGGACTTTTTTGGGGGGGGGGGTGTTAATTCTTTCTTTCTTAAAGCCCCTACACAACATTGGTAAGATCGAAAAACAGAAATGTTCACAGATTTACATGAAACTTATACACTTTGAAGATGGTAATAGTAGAAACCTCGCACTGAAATATTTCTGCCTAAAATGTTGTATTTTGGGAGAAAAGAGTCAAAGAAATCGTTTACGTCTCACCGAGATCTAAACTATTTTTCGGAACAGTAGCGGTTTTCACGATTTTCTCGAAACTCAGTTGGCGGATTAGTGAGCTGAAATTTTCACAGGTGTGCTATTTCATGCATATGTTAGATCGGACAACGTATGGATGCTATTCTTTGACCTTGACCAATGTTGTGTAGGGGCTTTAAAGGCCCAATACAACTTTGGGAAAATTAGAAAACATCGATGTCCACAGATTTCCCCCTTATTTGCACAGTTTGTAGACGGTCATGATAGAATCCCCATGTTGAAATCTTACAGTCTTGGATGCTGTTCTTCCTGAGAAATCTTCACTCAAATATGGACAGATTTATTATTTGCAAGTAATAAACTATTTCTTACACTACAGATCGGTGCAAAAACCGTGACGATTTTTTTTCCTTTTTCGACTTTCTTAGATTACCATTTGAGCTAAACGCTTTGCAGGATTTTTTTTTTTGAATGTTTAACGGTTTTAATACACAAACTGTGGGAATCTCTAGACCTTTACAGATGCTGTATAGGGGCTTTAAAGGTCAGATTCAAGCTCATGTTCTGCTGTCATCTAGGGATCTGAAGTGAACAAACATTATTGGCAAGCTATCTTTTTCTTAGTGGAGTCAGAAACTGGTCATCTTTTTTTTTTTACCTTCCAAAAATATCCTTGAAATATCCGTCCGTACTTTTTTTCCCGTTTCCAGATTGATGGGAATCACCGGAGAGCTGCCAATGCGAAGGCCGGTCTCGCAGCCAGTCGCTCTGCGCACCAGCACGCCGATTGTAGCGCACCGCGACCCCGTGACCCCGAGGTCCACCTCCCCGGTCAAAGGTCACAGCACTGTCGCCCACCAGAGCAGCCCCAGAGGTGAGGGGGGGAGATAGGACGAGTCAGCTTTTCCACTGTGTAAACGCCGATGAAAATATTAAAAGGGTTTTGGATACGGTTTACACTGCCAACATCTTAACCGTGAAAGAGGGGTGAAAATGTCATTTCACCCTGAAACTAAAAAGTCACTGTGATTTCACGGTGCATTTTACAGTGAATTCACCGTGAAAATAATCGCCTCTCTGACCTGATAAGGACATCTTCAGGTCACTAACACTATGAACATCTAAACCGTGAAAAAGGGGTGAAAATGTCATTTCACCCTGAAACTAAAAAGTCACTGTGATTTCACGGTACATTTTACAGTGAATTCACCGTGAAAATAATCGCCTCTCTGACCTGATAAGGACATCTTCAGGTCACTAAAGAGACCATGGAAAAAAAACTGTGAATATCTAGGGTGGCAAGCTCCAGCCTTGAGGGATGGCTAATTCAATTACCAGTAGGGACCACCAGCCCCCATAGAGGTACTGTATGGTGTCCTTGTACCTGTCACTCCCAGATACTTCTAAATTGCCTCTAGCCATTTACCACCAGGAATGTGGCCTTGGAGACCACTGGTGAAAACACCTTGAAAATTACTTGGCTAATACTGTGTGCCATGAAATAGGGGTGAAAACACGGTGAATTTTCTTCTCACGGCTAAATGACATTTTCACCCCATCTCACGTGTTTAGATGTTCATAGTGTTAGGGGTTAGGGTCAGGGGAAGGGGCTTGCTGGTCGTGAGGATGGAATCTCGGGCCCCTGAATTTTCCTAAATTTTTTGAATTTCTTTTTTGCAGCTTCGAGGAGGCCAGCATCCGTGCCCGTCAGCACCATGGGACAGGGCAAGGACTACTTCGATTCCATGTTCGGCGACTTGCAGAAGAACTCCAACGTCTACCCGCGGCTCCATCCCAAGTCCAGTCCGCCTGTCCGACTGGCCTCCACCACCCACGACTACACCACGGCCACTTCCAGGTACTAGCAAACAAAATCTACCCCTCCACTTTCATTCAAATGCGATCAGTATTTATTTACAAGGATGTAAGATTTCCGTATTTATTGATTTTATTTTAAATTTTTAAAATTTTATTTATTTTAGTTTTAATTTTAAAATTTGATTTACTTAATTTTTTTTAATTTTTTTTTTATTTTTTAATTTTTTTACTTTTTTTTAATTATTTTTTTTCATTTTATGTGAAACAGGTATCTCAAACTGCTCATTTTTTTTATCTCAAAATTTAGTGGGCCTGACGTTTCAATCCTAGCAGGACCTTTGTCAAAGAGTGCCACTCTGCCTTTGAGAAAGGTCCTGCTAGGATCGAAACGTCGATCAGGCCCACTAAATTTTTGAGATTTGCATTTTGGTAATTTTAGTCAGTAAGCAGTTTGCAACATTTTTGTATATCACTTTAAGTAAATTTTTTATCTGATTTTGCAAACTCCTTTTTTTATCTGTTAAAACCCTAAAAACTGAAGGGCGTCTGCACCCCTGCCGTGAATCTCTCGGTCGCGTAAGCACTCTCTCGCAGTCGCATCTCTCGGTCGCATAAGCAATTTAATGGCCTTCGGTGATTTTCAGGAAATGACTTTGTCGGTCACTTATAATTGCATCCCTGTATTTAGACAAAGAATTTGTCTAAATTTAAAAAAAACACTCACTTTTTCTCCTTTTGTAAAAAAAAAAAAAGTTCGCGAACTTACGAGTTCCCACTCTGTTTGACATTTTTGGGGGACTTTTTCGCCACTAGAACATAGCAGAAAAGTCTTACTGTTTGTTCTGATTTTTTTTTTCTACTACTTCTTCTTTCTCTTCGGCCCAAAAATCCTTACGGCAAATCGCGATTGGCATTCTGCGCAGATTATCGGGTTTGTAAATCGTTCTGAAAAATTGGCGAGGAAAACTTTGACTGGACCAGCGAGGATCAAGTCCCGGTCCAGTCCAAGATCCCTTTGCCAATTTTTTTTCAATCGGTTTAAAAGTTCCCAGTCAGTTTTTCCCATGCCTGTTTGACTTTACAAACAGTCCATTTCAACGTGGTGTTACATACTGGAACAAACTCAATAGTGGTTTAAAAGAGTGCACTACTGTGGCTCAATTTACAAAAAGACAAAATTATCAATTATCAATTATCAATACTTATACTTCAGAAACACTTTGAGCTTTGCTCTGTTAAGTTTCATTGAATTATCTTTACCTTGTTCTCATTCATTGTACATAGTGTACCGGGTCTCACTCTAAAAGCTATTGTCCTGTTTTAGTCCGTTTGTAGTTAGTAGTAGTAGTTGCTGTTGTTGTTTTCTTGACCAAGGGAAGGGTACAAAAGCTCTGCTTCACCTTTTTCCTTCACATTGACATCTTATAATATTACACATTAATTACATACTTTCTGTAAGGATATTTTGTTTATACAATACCCCAGGATGTCAACTTGTGGAAATAAATGTTGAATTGAAAACTTTGCCACATTCTCATTGATCTGACAGCACCACTGGAGCCGTCAAAATCCTGGAGGTGAACGAGGACGGGCGGTTTGTCCGTCTGTTCAACACCTCGCCCAGGGACGACCTGGAGATCGGTGGGTTCATGATACAGCAGAACATCGGCGGACACCCGGTGGCCGTCTACCGCTTCCCGCCACGGACGCGCTTCCGCGCCGGCTCCACCATCACGGTAAGACGGTGGACGCGGTGCCAAAGTCGGTGCGGCGTTGAAAAAAATAAAAATAATATTTGACCATGATTCGAACCAATGCAGGTTATTGAACGAACGATTCTTGTTAATCCAATTCGCGTATCTGGAGCTCCGAGATCAGACCGCCCCGGTGATGTAGCTGTGCACTATTTGTGCCAAATTTCAAACAGAAACTCTTTTCAGCCTACCACACAACAGTTACGTAGCGCGTAGTGGTGGTCTTCCCAAATAGTCAACTAGTTGGGGTGGGGGTGTTAAAAATTCTAAACAGAGAAGTTTTGGCTGGTTCTCTCTCTCTTTCTCACTCCCTCCTTCCCCGAGATCTCCATTTTCTCTCCTCTCCCTCTCCCCCCCTCCCTCATTCTTCCCCTCCCTCACTCCCTCCCTCTCCCCTCCCCCTCTCCCTCCCTCCACTCTCTCTCTCTCTCTCCCTCTTGTATCTCCAACAACATCAGGGACATGCTTTGAGTCCTTTGAGTCCAACTCCAACTTTTCAACCTAGCCTTGAATTGACTTTGAGTTCCGCTGCTTGCCTCTGTAGATCTGGTCGGCCTCTAGTCTTGCGCAGCACAACCCGCCCACCGACTTCCTGTGGAAGGAGCAGAACAAGTGGGGCACGGGTCCGGAGTGCACGTCCATCTTGTGCAAGCCCAACGGACAGGTATGACATAGATAGACGGACATCACAAATATCCCCCTCCTAACTTCCCCTATTCCAAAAGCGGGGGACATCATATCATTTGTCCCCGGCTCCCCCCCCCCCACACACACACTTTTTAGGATCAGAAGTATGACAGGAAAGCACTAGTTTAGTCGTTTTTTAATGTTCTATTTACCGCATGAAAAAAAATAGGGAACAAATAACATATGATAAACTGTATCTATGGGCCGGATAGCACAGATGGTAGGAGTTGCTGAGTTGAAATCCCAGTCAGTCAAAGTTTTCTTTGCCATTTATTTAAATTGAAAACAATATGGCAAAGTATGATTGGACTGAGATTTGAACCCGAGACCTCTGGTTGTGTATACCAGCACTCTTATTATCAGAGCTATCCAGCCCTTAGATGGTGGCCTTCCCTAATAGTCAACCAGTCTTTGGCACACCAGCGCTCTCCCATCTGAGCTATCCAGCCCTTAGATGGTGGCCTTCCCAGATAGTCAACTAGTCTTTGGCACACCAGTGCTCTTACCATCTGAGCTATCCAGCCCTTAGATGGTGGCCTTCCCTAATAGTCAACTAGTCTTTGGCACACCAGTGCTCTTACCATCTGAGTTATCCAGCCCTTAGATGGTGGCCTTCCAAAAAAGTCAACTAGTCTTTGCCGGAGTGGGGGCGCCAGTCAGAAGCAACTCAACCATTTACTGCCGTACAACAACCAATTGTTGTAAACCTGGTTACAGCTGCTTATTGGGGATCGCACAAAACGGGATGCGGCTTTTTCAATTCAAGACAAACAAATTGATGGAAAAACTGACTGGGAACTTTTTCTTTGCCATTTTTTTTTCTCATTTTTTTTTTCCATTTTTTTCCCGTTGGATGATTTTAGGCAGTTGCCTGGACGACAGCTGCTCATCGTTTCACCCGGGCGTCCAAGAGCTACGACACGGCCAGCGAGAGCTCGGGCTGTCGCCTTGACGACAACACGGACGTGGACTTTGGCGAGACACAGCCTCACCCCGAGATGGAGGTTGAGGTGGACGGGAGGACAGTCACTGCCCTGAGAAGGTACAGGCCCCGGGGATGAGGTTGACGACAACACTGTGAATGTAGTCAATAATTATTAAGGGGCCCTGACAATGAAATGGAGACTTTGATGTCCTTTCTGGGCCACCGTAGATGTTTATGAAGCAATCTCCAGTATATGCCCTTGACAAATCCATGGGTCTAAGCTCAGTCTCCGTCTCCGTCTGAGGAAACTTGAAAATCCACTGGTTGTGGTTTGCCGCGAAATTTGAGGTTTTTGTTTGGCTTGATAAGTACAGAGTATTCACCAAGAATCTGTGGTTAAAACTCTTTTTTTTTCTTTCTAAATGCCTGTGACATTAAAACGGGGCTGTCAGTGATCCCTGGAGATGTACGGCTGTTAATGGTTGAATTGCTTCTGACTGGCACCCCCACCCTGGCAAAGACTAGTTGACTATTAGGGAAGGCCACCATCTAAGGGCTGGATAGCTCAGATGGTAAGAGCACTGGTGTGCCAAAGACTAGTTGACTATTTGGGAAGGCCACCATCTAAGGGCCGGTTAGCTCAGATGGTAAGAGCGCTGGTGTGCCAAAGACTAGTTGACTATTAGTGAAGGCCACCATCTAAGGGCCGGATAGCTCAGATGGTAAGAGCGCTGGTGTGCCAAAGACTAGTTGACTATTAGTGAAGGCCACCATCTAAGGGCCGGATAGCTCAGATGGTAAGAGCACTGGTGTGCCAAAGACTAGTTGACTATTTGGGAAGGCCACCATCTAAGGGCCGGATAGCTCAGATGGTAAGAGCACTGGTGTGCCAAAGACTAGTTGACTATTAGGGAAGGCCACCATCTAAGGGCTGGATAGCTCAGATGGTTAGAGCACTGGTGTGCCAAAGACTAGTTGACTATTAGGGAAGGCCACCATCTAAGGGCTGGATAGCTCAGATGGTAAGAGCACTGGTGTGCCAAAGACTAGTTGACTATTTGGGAAGGCCACCATCTAAGGGCCGGTTAGCTCAGATGGTAAGAGCGCTGGTGTGCCAAAGACTAGTTGACTATTAGTGAAGGCCACCATCTAAGGGCCGGATAGCTCAGATGGTAAGAGCGCTGGTGTGCCAAAGACTAGTTGACTATTAGTGAAGGCCACCATCTAAGGGCCGGATAGCTCAGATGGTAAGAGCACTGGTGTGCCAAAGACTAGTTGACTATTAGTGAAGGCCACCATCTAAGGGCCGGATAGCTCAGATGGTAAGAGCACTGGTGTGCCAAAGACTAGTTGACTATTAGTGAAGGCCACCATCTAAGGGCCGGATAGCTCAGATGGTAAGAGCACTGGTGTGCCAAAGACTAGTTGACTATTAGGGAAGGCCACCATCTAAGGGCTGGATAGCTCAGATGGTTAGAGCACTGGTGTGCCAAAGACTAGTTGACTATTAGGGAAGGCCACCATCTAAGGGCTGGATAGCTCAGATGGTAAGAGCACTGGTGTGCCAAAGACTAGTTGACTATTTGGGAAGGCCACCATCTAAGGGCCGGTTAGCTCAGATGGAAGAATGAGCACTAGTGCGCAAAACCTGAGGTCTCGGGTTCAAATTCCCATCCACTCCAAGTTGGCCAGTACTGGACTTAAACCCGAGACCTCTGGTTTTGCGTGCCAGTGCATTTACTCTTGCGCTGGCATGCAAAACCAGAGGTTTTGGGTTCAATACCTGCTCCAGTCCAAATTTTCAAAAAGTGATTTTTTTTTTTTCTTAATTTTTTTTTTTATAGGCCTATTGCAATGACTGACCATTTCAATGGATGGATTTTTCTGTGCGTTTATTCAAACAGAGAGAAAGAACTGTTTTTGCGCTGGCACGCAAAACCAGAGGTTTCGGGTTCAATACCTGGTCCAGTCAAAATTTTCTTTGCCATTTTTCAAAAAGAATTTAATTTAATTTTTTTTTTTTTTGGGGGGGGGATACCGGTATTGCAATGACTGACCATTTCAATGGATGGATTTTTCTTTGCATTTATTCAAACAGAGAGAAAGAAGAACTTCCATCCTTGTCTCCGGCCAAGCACCCCAGCGGTCAGTACCCGGGTTCACCCACCCACCCAAGCACTGGTCAGCCCAGGGTCAAGACTATGGGCAACGACAACAGCAGCCTCTGCCGACAGTCACGGTCACAGAACTCAAAGCCTGTGCCTGATGTCGTTGGAGGTACGAGAGAGAGGGGAGGGGGAGAGGGAGAGGGAGAAGGAGAGGGGAGAGGGAGAGAGAGAGCGAGAGAGAGAGAGAGGGAAAGGGGGGAGGGAGAGGGGGGGAGAGAGAGAGGGGGGACAGGATGATCATGAATGGAGGAAGAAAAGGAGGGAGAAGGAGAGGGGGTATGGAGGTGAGGGAGAAGGAGAGGGGGATAGGGACAGGGAGAGAGTAATGGGGAAGGGAAAATTGTTTTGTTGTTGAATCAAACGCATTTTTTTAATTTTTTTTTATTTCAATCAACCAGACAAATAAAGGAAAACAAATGTTTGTTTTTTTGATTCTGTGATTTTTTGAAAAACAGTTTTACAAAGTGGCAAAGAAAACTTTGACTGGACCAGGACTTTGCATTTTGCGTACCGGCGCTCTAACCATCTGATCAGCTATCCAGCTAGCCCTTCACAAAATCGTAACAAGTCTGAGTAAATCGTCATTTTTTGTTGCTCATCATCAGGGGTTCTGTACGCCGGTTCTGGTGCAGGTGCAACGAGGACAGGCTCTGCTCAGCTCAGGAAGCCTATGCGAACAAGCCCCCTCAAAGCGGTAAGCACAAGAGAATGAACACTATGAACATCTAAACCGTGAAAATGGGGTGAAAATGTCATTTAACAATGAAAAGAAAATTCACCGTGTTTTCACCCATATTTCATGGCACACAGTTAGCCAAAGTCATTTTCACGGTGTTTTCACCAGTGCTCTCCAAGGCCACATTCCTGGTGGTAAATGGCTAGAGGCAATTTACATGTAGAAGTATCTGGGAGTGACAGTTACAAGGACACCATACAGTACCTCTATGCGGGCTGGTGGTCCCTACTGGTAATTGAATTAGCCATCCCTCAAGGCTGGAGCTTCCCACCCTAGGTATTCACGTTTTTTTCACGGTCTCTTTAGTGACCTGAAGAGGTCCTTATCAGGTCAGAGAAGCGATTATTTTCACGGTGAATTCACTGTAAAATGCACCGTGAAATCACAGTGACTTTTTAGTTTCACAGCAAAAGGACATTTTCACCCCTTTTTCACGGTTTACATGTTCATAGTGGAATGCCCTTCAACAAGGGTTTGCCTGTGATGTTGGATAATCAAAAAGGATAGTTCGTCAGGTGCCTCACAGAAGGGCATATGGCAAAAGAAGATCACGTCACCTAGGTCATCTTTTTAATTACTCATTATTTTTCCATTTTGTACGCGCTTCAATCCTTTCCACATTCCGTGTTTTTTATTACGTTATGGTTAGGTAAAAACTAATTGTAAAAAGCGATATAGATACAAAAATTCTAAAATTTAGTGGGCCTGATGTTTCGATCCTAGCAGGACCTTTCTCAAAGGCAGAGAAAGGTCCTGCTAGGATCGAAACGTCAGCCCACTAAATTTTAAGATTTACAATTTGGTAATTTTAGTCAGTAAGCAGTTTGCAACATTTTTGTATATCACTTTAGATACAAAAAATTGTGATAACTGCTTACTGACTAAAATACCAAAATGCAAATCTCAAAATTAAGTGGGCCTGACGTTTCGATCCTAGCAGGACCTTTCTCAAAGGCAATTGTAAAAAGCCATAAGAACGGACCAGATGGACTTTGTTCCCAGCAGAATAATGGTATTAGAGTGATTTTAGCCTTATGTGGCCTTCTGCTGGGCACCCGACGAATCATAGGCGACTCTGCGGATTGGTTGTCGGCTAGGGCGCCCTCTATATGGTCGACTGATCTCTGGCTTACGGTTTGCGTTGCAGACAAACGGCACGATTCGCTACGGCGCCCAGCCCAGCCCCTTCATGTCGCCCCATCAGCAGCACTACGCCAACCTGAACACCATTAACTCCGGCCAGCGGGTCAGCTTCCAGCCCCCCATGCCACGCCCGCCCGTCATATCGTCGTGGTAATGGGGAGCGCCCCGCCCACCCGTCGTCACATCGTCATGGTAACGGGAGCCCCGCCCCTCCCAAAAGACCACACCCATCCCTGCGAAGTATACTTCACATACATCATGTGTGTTTGAAACAATACTCCCTCGTCATATATCGCCGTGGTAACGGGAGCCCCGCCCGCCCCAAACGATCGACCACACCCACCTGTGCGAGATACACTATTACTGAGATCATGCCCACTGATGTATATTATGTAAGGTGTGTGAAACTTAACTCCCTCCCTCGTCGTATTGCCGTGGTAACGTGATCATGAGCCCCGCCCACCCACCCAGCCTCAGTGCATGCAGATACATGTATTGTGTGAAATCACCGTGGTAACATACCAGCCCAAGGGCCGATTCCACCAAACCCATCGTAACTTACGATCAATCGCAAGACGATGAGCAATGTACAGAAACCATACGGCCTATCACAACTTACGATGGGCTAACCAATTGAATTACGATGCATCGCAAGGCTTTGTGAAACCCACCCCTGGCCCACTAAACCCCACCACACTCTCATGTTTGTAATATAACTGTCATGCGTGCGATGTGTGTATAAATTGTGTGTGAACTAGAATTCTCTCAGTAGCATCTGTAATCCCCAGAAAAAAAAACCTCTAATTTCCTGAGTGATATTTTCGTGGTACAATGCAAGTCCAAAGTCTAAAAGTGTAAAGTTTGGTTTTGGCAACATTGCCCTTTAGATGACAAAACATCTTGGCCATTACTACTACAGATCAAAATGTTTACAAAAAAAAATAAAAAATATATATAAAAATGATATCCATTTAATAAGGAACACATTCTATGCATTTACACCTGGTCTGAACATATTCTCTAATCCCATGTGTATTTTATAAGATTATGTATTTATATTCTTCGAGAAAGTATCAAATTGATAAGCTTAGAGTCGCTGAAAGTTTGGAGTGATGCATATTTTCACCAACAGAGGGCGCCCTAGCACAAAATCGCCCATCCCCATGGTGTACGTTGTTAGCTCACGCTTATACATTGTACATCCCTCATAACTAAAAAAAAAAAATCGCCTGAGCACATCATTTGTACAGAATGACGCACGTTATTTCAAGGAAATGCAACAGTATATTCGGACATATTCCTCCATTTTATTCTTTGTCAAACAGAGGAAGAACAAAGCAATTGTCTTGAAGAAATTGCTTCTCTGCCCTTGACAAAGGTCATGTTTGGAAAAAAACGTCAGCCCCACAGCTACACTAGATTTTCTTGAACAAAAAAATTGTAACTTCTTGAGCAAAAATAATCCATTTCTCTGGAGAGATCAAAGTAATGTTCGTCCCGCCGTGCATGTTCCACCCCTGTGAACAAACAAAGGTGACTGCTTTCGATGCAATTTTTTTTCAAGCATCGATAATGCAGACGCTACTTCAAGGTTTTGCATGGTGGAAATACTAAGTGGACGGTTTGAGGTGACACCATGTAGCACTTCTCTTTCAAGAAGGAGTGTGGCTCTGAAAAGAGCCGGTAACTCAACGTATCAGGCAATGTGCTTTCATCGGGCTTATAAGCACCGCTGATAGTTGGAATCCAGCAGTCTTCTGACGACGGGCAGAGTACACATTACCCGAAACGTTGAGTTACTGGCTCGAAATTTCAGAGCCACACCCCTTCTCGAAAGAGAAGTGCTACATGGTGTCACTGCAAACCTTCCATCTAGAATGCAATAATGTGACTCTATTATGCACGTAGCTGTAAACGAAGCTAAAGATCACCTATTTTTTATGATTTTTTTTTTTACCGAAGTGTTAATCGATTATGAAGAGACTTATTTCACAATCAAAAGCAAAGTGTCTACAACAATGGTTACAATGCGTGATCTGCCGCAGACACTTCTTCTGCGGTTCTGGAAATATTTAACTTCGTCAGGGTCCAAGGGTGATTGTTGTCAGAGGTTATTATTTTTTTTTTATTCATGACGGTTTCAAAGGAAAACTAGAAGCAGAACTTTGATCCTGGTACGTGCGAAAAACCAGAAAACATTCGTATCCGTTGATGGAAGTGCGAGGACCCCTTCAGTGTCAAATTTGAAAACCGCCCGTTATTGAACTTCAATGTCGACAGTGAACATTGGTTATGCGTGTAACGTGCACCTGGTGTCAAAACGTTCTAGCACTGCGCTAATACCTTCAAGCCCGACAGCAACTGCACGTCATTTGACCAGAACAGAAAGAGAAGTAACACGTTATTGCGTGACATGAACATCTTCCAAGCTTACCACACCAAAACAAAATCATGACCAGGTTTTGCGAATGAAAAATGAAAATTTGGCGCTTTTTAAGAAGTCGAAAAAAATATCTGACGCGAGAAAAGAAGCTTCGAAAAACATACCATAATAGGTTTAATTCGAGTGAAGTTTAATTAGTTATATTTTTTCTTCAGTTATGATAAGAGTAATATTCAAGTAATGTTGCAAACTGCTTACTGACTAAAATGACTAAAATGAAAATGTTACCCGGCACAGCGACATAAGGAATATCCCACCAAAACACTTTTCTATTAAACAACGCCTGAAGACAAAGTATCTTCTCAATTCGATTTAAATTTTTTTTTTTTTTGTATTTTCAGAAAGTTAGTGTATTGGAGGATATTATGTCCAAATAATTTTTCCGAAATCCGTCTCTAAATGTTGAAAAACAAGGATTCCAGGGGAGTGTTTGTGTACTGTTTTCATGAAAATGTAAAGTTCCTGCCTTTTTGAATGGCCGCTTTCGAGGAGTTAGAATGGCGCTGCTATATTGTGTCTGGTACCAAATGAACGAGCCAAGTCCCCTGGTACTATTTACAACAAAGTTCACACGGAAATAATTTTGATATTATTTGAAAGCTAATGGTATACTCTTCCACATCATTAGAAAATCTCAAAATCTCAAAAGTGGGGTTATTCCTCATTATGCTGTGCCGGGTCACAAATCCTCAAACATTATTAGGAGGGTCTGACGTTTCGATCTTAGCAGGACCTTTCTCAAAGGCAGAGAAAGGTCCTGCTAGGATCGAAACGTCAGGCCCTCATAATCATTAATGTTTGATTGCTTTCACTCTTAAAAACATGAATTTCAAACCATGAACGTCCGCAGTGTAGTCGAATTAAGTAGCATTTCTTTGTGTCATCGCGCGCCATACCAGGTTCCTAACCAATAATAATTATTTGGTTATTTTATTCCATCGCCAAAGCTTATTTCGCCAACTATTATTTCTTTCCATCGCCGAAGCTTTGTCGAACCGTCGAAATGAGGGCATTAAACTTGTCTTTTTCATCTGGGACCGGTTCAAAGGTTACCCGAAGAATGCAAACCAAGTCAAGGAATCGTTTGAATTCTTTCGATTAAAACAAAATAATAATAATAACGGCACCGAATGCTTGTTTGGCTTGGATACAGTCGACGCCATCTTCTGAGTTATGGGCGTGAGTCAGTACAGTCTACATTCCTCTCCACCGTCCGCTTTTATTTATTTGCAGAGCCTGCGTTACGAGAGACATTTTTTTTCTTTCTGGGTCAGAAATCGACTGCAGTTAACCGCTAGAATAACGGGGAAAAAAAGTCATACAAATCGATGTAAAACTGAATGGGAACTTTTGAACAATTTAAAACAAAAATGGCAAAAGAAAACTTTGACTGTCGAGCCGTCGATCATACCAAAATGGATGCAGCTTTTTAAAATTCAATCACAAAAGAGTCAATTCAAGTGGAAAAAAACCCAACAATTTAAAAGGCTCTTTGAAAAGATACAACAGCCATTTTCGTCTAGGTATACCAGACCTTAAAATTCTAACTAGTGTAATTCAAATTGTTCACGTGTTTGCCTAGGCCCCGCTTTTGTCTTTCCGAGTAAGTTTTTGTTTTAATGGGATCAAAGGAAATTTTGGTTTTTAAATGTAAATAAGTACACGTGCCTTAATATTAAGCCTTTATTTTTGCCTTACAAAAGTTGAATTATTTTTTTTTCGCGGTTTTCTACTTCTGCCACTGCGCACCCTTTGTCAAAACAACTCGGTCCTAAAGTTGTTTTGATATTTTTGAAGAAAAAAAAATCTCGTTTATTTTAGGTCTTGGTCTATTTGAAAAGAAAAGCAATCGATTTCCCGGTTTGCTTTAGTTTAAGAATCACGATAACTTGTGTCAATTCATGCGTGGATATAGGTCCATGCTTTCATTTGTATTGTTAAGATTAACTTGGGGTTAACGAATGAGAGCTATCTTTTTTTACTAAATTATTTCATTTCACTATTTGCTTCGCACGAGTGTCTTTTCGATACACGAAAACCTTCAATTGGCTACCTTTGTTTAAAATCCGTCCGTATTGTACATAATACAGCTGATTACAAGAACAGTTATTTTACAAAAATGTGTATTTCCACCGATTTTGTAAGCCAAAGTCAAAGGAAGGTTTTGACTGAAATTAATATTTTTCTAAAATAATGAAAACAAAATAAATCTACATGTGATTGTCCTGTATTACTCAATAATCCTGTGTTAAGCCGTAATGTGGAGCGTGTTTTTAATTCACAGCCCTTTTTTTTTGCTTCTTAATTTAACAGATGTACTGCAGCTGTTATTGCAGTTTCTATTTTGTATTATACCTAGCGGCCAAATTGTATACATGTATTGAATTTACGCTTTATGACGGGATTTTAGGCCTCTCTTGGGATTTTGGTTAGTGGTATGAATTTTCCTGCATGAACCAGACTGATCGTGAGCTCTCCATGTAATTATTTTTCAGAGGCATGTGTTTAAACTCTGACACCATTACTCATCAGTATAACGCTGTTACATTTAAGTATTATGCAAAAAAAATTACAAACTGCCTACTGACCAAAATTGACCAAAAGGCGAATATCAAAAAATAGGAGGGCCTGACGTTTCGATCCTAGCAGGACCTTCCTCAAAGGCATCCTGCCTTTGAGAAAGGTCCTGCTCGGATCGAAACGTCAGGCCCTCCTATTTTTGATTCACTTTAAGTAATGTTATAGTGACTTCCAGACAGCTGATGCTCTTTTCTTACTACAGTATTATTTTTTGAAAGTTGTTATAACTATTAATTTTTAAAACATTGATGTTAATTTCCACAATGAGTTTTACAGTCCAATCTTAAATTGGCGTGTGAAGTTCATTTTAATTGATGTGGGTTTTGGGTTTTTTTTTGTGTGAGGCTGACAAGACAAGCTGGTTTTCATGCCACTTCTGCAATATATCTTGTGCGAACCTTTGGGCCCAATTTCATGGAGTTGCCTCAGCGCCACAATCTGCTGAAGCACAAAATGTCACGATTCATAAGGTCAGTTTGCCGACTCAAATATCACTTTGCTTTCATACAGAGAAAAGAAGGGTGGAATACAAGTCCAACGCAGCTAAACGTCATTCGACAATTCGGTCTGTAATCCTGCTTACACATGGAAGACTTTTCATTCTAAACAGAATTTTACGCTTAAACGCCTCCATAAAAATTGGCCCCTTGTTAATTTGGTTGTGTATTGTAAGCTAATATCGACTTAATTCACCACAAAATAAATGTTTCAACTTTCAACCTAAAATAAAGCGCTGCGCTCATACACACCATTACATGTATACACCACGAGCCCTTGTCACCAGTTGTAATCTGGACCAGTGCGCCTGCGCAGATACCGTTGCTATGGGCGCCACACCACGTGGTTTATAAGTTCAAGTATGAGCGCCCTTCGAGCGATGTGTATCGTAAAAGAAATCCGAGTACACGTGTTACCAGTGAGGAGTTTCCGACAGAATTAATTTTTCTTCCAAAGTGTGGTGCAGAGTTCGAAATTAGTTAAGACTACCACAAAATTTGGCTTACAATGTATAATGCAGCCGCTATACATGTACATGTACTTCTTTGATTTAGCAAACTGGTTGTTAGGCCTATTATTTTGTTTTTGGTTCAGTGAAGAAACTTTAAAGTGTTGGTTAATTCTTAATTAATTGCTAAAAATGGTTCACAGTTCGCCACATGTATAAGGCCTACTTTGTTTGATCCGAACTCATCAAAACAGTATGGTTTCTACTGACCATACTACTAATTAAGCTGTGGTTTTCAAAGAAACTTTTTTTTATCAAGACAGCTTCCAAGCACGACTATTGTTTTTTTTTTTGCATTGCTTCACCGTGACCCAATCACTATACCACGCCTTTCAAAATGTCACGTGCACTCCCTATAATATACTTTCCTGACAGTTTTGCATGCCGTGAATGTACCGTAAACAAAAAGCAAATAAAATGAAGTGATGTCTCGCCAAACCGCACAAATAAAGCGATAACAAGCCATACTGGCACAGACTTGTCCGGTGAGTTGTTTTGTCAATTTTTTTTTGTGCGCTTTATCGTGACCTTCGCGAACTCTGAGTACTTGACACGTTCGCGTCTAATTTGATACGGTGTGTTTTGGTCCTTGTTCGGTACGGGCTGCGAGGTTTTTCCTGCAACTTTCCGAGTCAAAAAGGTTGCAACCGATAATGTGCTCAGTAGATGAGTTTTGGTATATATCCAGTGTAGAACAGAGGTATCAGAACAGCTTCTTCCCTAGTTCTGCCTCTCTCTGCGATTCCCTTCCTGGTTCATGTTTTTCCCCCGCCTACGATCTTGCCCTTGTTAAGAGGAAAGTCAATTCCTATATGTGACCCGGCACAACGACATGAGGAATATCCCACCAAAACACTTTTCGAGCAAACGACGCCTGAAGCTAAAGTATCTTCACAATTCGATTAATAAAAAAAAAAAAACATATATTTTTGGAAAAATTAAGTATTAGAGGATATTATAATTTGATATCATTTGAAAGCTAATGGTATACTCTTTCACATCATTAGAACATCTCAAAATCTCAAAAGTGGGGGTTATTCCTCATTATGCTGTGCCGGGTCACATTATCTCCAGCCTTCCTTGGTACCTCTCTATCTAGATTTCCTTCTTTCCTTAGCCTATAACCTTGAGTGGCTTTATAGCCATGTTTTGGGGCGAATTTCCATACAAACAACTGCAACACGTGCATGTAAAAATACAGTAACGTGCACAGAACCATCAGAGACATACATGTACAGCCCTTTGCTTTGCGCATGATATAATTATTATGTTATTGTGGACATTTTTTCAAGCATGAATTTGACCCAGTTTTGACCCAATTTGCAAGTTTTGGAGACAAACGTCTGATTGGGTGGCCCATGGCCACGTGACTTCGACCAGCTCGATGGTCACTATAGTAAGCAGAAGTCGCGGCCGGGTTCGAATCCCGCCCGATCGCGATAGCTGTTTGGAATTTTTCCATCAGCTAATATATAGGCATCGGGCAAAGCACTGATAGTGCTTACTGCATGCGTCGAGCGAGGGAAAGCCTCATTAGACAAGAAGAGGATCTTCAAAGGTCTCTAGCTATGTGCGTCCGATCCTGATGACAGCATCTTCGTCGGAGGTCGGTCTCGAGTGTAGCCGCAGCCGAAACTGGACGATTTTTGCCGGCAGACATCAGTCGCTGTCGCACGCACAAGAGAACTGTACGGGAAACACTCTTTGCGCCGCGTGACAGCGGCTCATGTCCACAGCACTCGATCGACGGGCCGGTGGGCCGGTGGGCTGAGGGGCCGAGTGGCCGAGGGGCCGGGGGACGAGGGGCCGGGGGGACGGGGGCCGTGGGGCCGAGGGGCCGGGCGGAGCAGCCTGGGGCCCGACGGCCGGCCCCCACTCCCCTGCGGCCTTGTAGATCCGCGGATGACGGTCCTGGCTGAACCGCCATAAACGTCACCACAGACTCGGAGGCTGTACATGGCAACTAAGCCTATATACAGAAAATGAAAAAAGAAGAAATTCATTTAAAACTCACGTAGGCCACATAATTATGGTAACAACTGAATAAGGGTTATCCCCATAATATACATGTAAGGCAACAAAACAATGCCTCGATTTATTCTAAGTCTAAATAATTATGTACACCATTCAGTTGGGTTACATAACCGAGAGTTAAAAAAAAAATTGCAGTGGTTTTTTTTTCTCTCTCCTACTTATATTACTTAATTATTAGTGTTGACAAATAAATGATAACTTGCATGATTTACTATGTGGATTCTTACATGAAACTTAATAAATTTTCTTAATTTCGTGGGCAGTTTGGTGGACTCGGAGTAGTCCGAGTAACTTGGACCCGATAAGTCACCCTTTTTTGAATTTTGAAATTTTGAGGGTTGGGTGACTACAGTCACCAAAAATTTCAAAATTCGATAAAAAAATGGTGACTTGTCGGGTCCAAGTTACTCGGATCGGACTATAATACTCAGAGGGGTTCCATTATCCATACGTACGTGACACAACACTATGAATCACACAAGTTGCAAGGAATTAGACTTAGAGTCAATTCCGATTCTATGTAAATTGAAGGGGAAAAACACACCGAGATCGATGCATGGGCCTCGATCGCTCGAACCGGTGACGTTTTAAATGAAGTTTAAACAAGTACATGTACTGTAACCATCACGGAGGAATATCGACGAAAGGGGAAAACAATACTTGCCCACTAATGATAAACATTATGGAAGTGGAAGCACGTACTGCATGCAGTGCAACCTAGCCATAATAATTATAATCATTTATACGCTTACACTTTTATAATAATGTATTACACAATTTACATGTGGTACGTGTTTCGAACGCTGTTTGAATAGTCAAAGAAATGGCTCAATAATGTGTCAGTGCAACCCAGTACTTGTAGGACTATAAGTATAACCAGCATTAATTCGCTCCGTAAATTTACTTACCCTGGATTTGTGGCAGTTGGCAGACAACAGGCGGACATATTTGCATCACCTGCGATCGGATTCCCAAACGAATGATTATTTTTAAAATTAGTAATAGTACTGACTTGACTGATTCGAACAGCTTTCATCATAGATCACTGCTGATGAAAAAAGCAACTGAGACTACGAGGGAAACTATAGCGAATTCGAGAAGACGCTAGCTCTGTCTGCAATACAGTTGTTGTTGTAGTTCTTCCGCTGGAATGGGAGAGCCATCATCCACGATTTACAACGGTAAACGGCGGGTGGAGATATTAATTTTTGGACCGTTCGCTCGGCGAGTCCAGGCGTGTAGGAGATCTGACCTGCCCTGCCCCACAACTATACTGTGCCGACTGGAGCGATCGTGTGCACGTACAGCATGCTTTGCACACACACTGCACTGGTCCATTGGCCCCCACGCTATACCGCGGCCGTTCAAACACACGTTTCTCACGTACGCCAGACCAAATATGGCACGGGATTCCCCTGGCCATCCAAATAAGGAAGCGGCCCGGCCATATACGGATCCGGGCCTGCTCATTTGCATATGTAGCGCTGGGGGAAGCCCTTTGACTCGCTGAGTGTCGCGTACACACGCCGTCAACCAATCAGGATCCAGATAGCGACAGGGATGATTGATTGATAAAAAACCTTTGAGCTATAAATAACTCCATAGGATAAAAGAAATAATAATAATAACCCCACCACATCATACATAATATCCTGATATAAATCATTAGAGGTTAGCAAGACCTTAACCATATTTATCCCATTTTTTGTTACACTGTCCATAATAAAAATTATACAATAAACAATTAAAATGACCTTGATGTTTTCAAGTTTCCGTACGATTTTTTTTTCAGGTTGGCGTAAACAGCGCCCTCAATAGTTTCATTATCAACGGCACAGTAAACAAGATGAACGCAGTCGCGCCGATCAACTTTCGATCGCCCGATGGCGAGAGATCGTGTCGAATTTCCGGCATGTAACCATGGATATCACTTGATGTTTTTGAGACGATCGTGACCCTAACGTGACGGCCTCAATATGATGCATTTGCAGTTCCCGAGGAAACGGGATTTCTACACCTGGGAAGAGTTGAGGTTGGTTTTTTTTTTGTGCGGCGTTGCCAAGCGATCGCGATGCTGGAATTTGTTGACTATCGTCGTATCGATCCGTTCTAGTTTTATTTGATGGGGAATTAAAGTCTGTTATATGTATCTATGAAGACCGCATGTCGTTGCAAAAAGAAACCAAAATATAACCATCCATTAATGTTCAGAATACCGCAGCACAACCTTCCAAATTGCTGAACATTTGAGGCAGAAAAAGTCCGAGTAACTAGGACCTTGCAAAATACAACTTTAGTTTACCAAACCACAACTTTACTTACAACTTACAAATTACAATACAACTTACAAGTCTCCCTTTTTAATTTTTGGAAATTTTGGAGGGATCTGCCAACAGTCGCCCGACCCCTACAAATTTAAAATAAGGTCATGGTTGCTTGGACTAAGGCAGAAACACAAATCAATACAGACAACAATAATAAATAAGCTGTGGCAAATTGTTTAGAAATTAGATTTAAATTGTCAAATTGTTTAACTT
The DNA here is from genome assembly GCA_949987565.1 of Luidia sarsii. Taxonomy (NCBI): domain Eukaryota; kingdom Metazoa; phylum Echinodermata; class Asteroidea; order Paxillosida; family Luidiidae; genus Luidia; species Luidia sarsii. The sequence goes on along the minus strand of OX465120.1, from coordinate 2,420,296 downwards.
AAGTTAAGGTGCTTGAAAGTTGATGTCTTCAAATTAGATTGATTAAAGATTCAAGTAAATTTGGCCAATTCTAAATCAGATTATAAATCTCTACCAGCCATTAAATGATTATATTTTATAATAATTGATACTAAAATTAAACATTGCTCGTATCAGCTGCGTATACTTCTCCGCGGATCACGCCCCTGTTTTCATCCAGATGAAGACAGAAATCAGTTGTGCATAATTGAACCGGCACAGCGACATGAGGAATATCCCACCAAAACACTTTTCCAGTAAACAACACCTGAAGTCAAAGTATCTTCTCATTTTGATAAAAAAAAAAATCAATTTGTTTTTTGTGTATTTTCGGAAAGTTAATGTATTGGAGGATATTATGTCCAAAGGATTTTTCCGAAATCCGTCTCTAAATGTTGAAAAAAATAATGAGGATTTCGGGGGAGTGTTTGTGTACTGTTTTCATGAAAATGTAAAGTTCCTGCCTTTTTTAACCCTAACCCTCCCAAATCCTACAGTTAGGGTTAATGGCCGCTTTTGAGGAGTTAGAATGGCGCTGCTATATTGTGTCTGGTACCAAATGAACAAGCGAAGTCCCGTTGTACTATTTTATACAACAAAGTTCATACGGAAATAAATTTGATATCATTTGAAAGCTAATGGTATACTCTTTCACATCATTAGAAAATCTCAAAATCTCAAAAGTGGGGGTTATTCCTCATTATGCTGTGCCGGGTCACATATAAATCTGGCTACAGCAGTTCGCTTTGTGGTCACACAAAGTGTACATGTTTATGCAGCATTTTAAGAAGTCATTATCAAACATTTGATTTGCTTTTCCTTGTTTGAATTTTTTATTTTTTTTAAGATAATTGTGAAACCAAAATATCCTCTTTTTCTCTTCACAGCTGTCTCTCAAGAGCTCTAGGGGTAAGTCAGCTACAAAAATCAAACTCAAAAAACATCTAAGATATTTGTTTCAAACTCATTTGAATTACACCCTTTCTGACTTGTTCTGTTAAAAATCAGCTAACAATTTAGTGAGCCCGACGTTTTGATCCTAGCAGGAGCGTTCTCAAACATGTCAAAGGCAATTTATGTCTTTGAGAAAGGTCCTGCTAGGATTGAAACGTCAGGCCCCTCTTAATTTTGAGATTTGCATTTTGGTCAGTTTAGCCAGTAAGCAGTTTGCAAATTTTTTGTATATTACTTATTTATAAATTTGTCAATTTAATTTAATTTAATTTCTCTTTTGTTTTAGTTTCCAAGTGAAACTATTCAGAACTGTATCCCAGATGAGCAGCAAGATAAACAAGACGGTATTTCCCTCAAGGTAAATTTAAAATGACACAAAGGAAGACACAATTTCTATATTAGGACCTTTCTCAAAGGCAGAGAGAGGAAATTAGATGTGCACAGCAGATGCAAAGTGGGAAAGCTTGTAGACAGACCAGGGTGAGATCAAAGGGAAGGGCTAGCAGTAGGGAAGGGATCAAAGGAGGAAAGCTGGTAGACAGACCAGGGTGAAATCAAAGGGAAGGGCAAGCAGTAGGGAAGGGATCAATGGAGGAAAGCTGGTAGACAGACCAGGGTGAGATCAAAGGGAAGGGCAAGCAGTAGGGAAGGGATCAAAGGAGGAAAGCTGGTAGACAGACCATGGTGAGATCAAAGGAAAGGGCAAGCAGTAGGGAAGGGATCAAAGGAGGAAAGCTGGTAGACAGACCAGGGTGAGATCAAAGGGAAGGGCAAGCAGTAGGGAGGGGATCAAAGGAGGTAAAGCTGGTAGACAGACCAGGGTGAGATCAAAGGGAAGGGCAAGCAGTAGGGAAGGGGTCAAAGGAGGAAAACTGGTAGACAGACCAGGGTGAGACCAAAGGGAAGTGCAAGTAGTAGGGAAGGGATCAAAGGAGGAAAGCTGGTAGACAGACTAGGGTGAGATCAAAGGGAAGGGCAAGCAGGGAAGGGATCAACAAACTGAAAATGAAAGGGAAGTAAAGAGGCTGAACGTAAAATAAACTATAGAGACAGATTAAATAATTCCATTGATCATATGTTTAACATTTTAGAGCCAGAAAGGGTTTAGACAATAGAGGCTTTAGAATTTCGAGGACCCTTTTCTCAAAGGCGTTTTTCATGTGTGTACCTCCCACAGGCCATTCTGAAGCTGATCGACTTGAAGTATTTCAACGACGCCCTGGATCGCTCCATCAACATGCACACGGCGGATTACAACATCAACACCCTCCTGCAGGGACTGAAACTCCTCAACCATCGACTCTTGAGGTCAGCAAAGACCCTCTCCGGGATTGACCCCTTGCGCCCTCTATGTTCAGGCGACGCTTTTTGCCGGTCAGCGTTCCTCTCACGCCGATGTACGCGTAACGCGCGCGCCTTCGAGTCATCAAAATGTCCAATGGAAATACTCAGATTCGATATCGGCACGCGCTTCCGCGGATTTGGACCGCTCCTGCGGACATGCCTTTGCCGGGGGTGTCAGTCGACTTGGTCCGTGACCAACTCGGTCTGTAACCAACTTGGTTTGTGACCAACTCGGTCCGTAACCAACTTGGTTTGTGACCAACTCAGTCCGTGACCAACTCTGTGACCAACTCTGTGACCAACTCGGTCCGTGACCTACTTGGTTTGTGACCAACTTGGTTTGTGACCAACTTGGTTTGTGACCAACTTGGTTTGTGACCAACTTGGTTTGTGACCAACTTGGTTTGTGACCAACTCAGTCCGTAACCAACTCTGTGACCAACTCGGTCCGTGACCTACTCGGTCCGTAACCAACTTGGTTTGTGACCAACTCAGTCCGTGACCAACTCTGTGACCAACTCTGTGACCAACTCGGTCCGTGACCTACTTGGTTCGTGACCAACTTGGTCCGTGGCCAACTCGGTCCGTGACCAATTCGGTCCGTGACCAACTCGGTCCGTGACCAACTCGGTCCCTGACCAACTCGGTCCCTGACCAACTCAGTCCCTGACCAACTCGGTCCGTGACCAACTCAGTCCCTGCCCAACTCGGTCTGTGACCAACTTGGTTCATGACCAACCTGGTCCCTGTGGGAAAATGTATTCAAATTTTTTTAACATTCTTTGTATCGCCTGCCCTGTACGCGTCCAAATGTACCTGTACGCAAACAAATTGGGCCTGCCCATAGGATGGATGAGTTGGATTGTGGAAGAAAAAACCAATGTGGCGGTCAGGTGACGTCATTTGAAAAGCCTCTAATAGTAATAGTGGGTAACAAATGTTAACAAACTTGGCGGCCCCCATATCAAAGTGTGTGTTATTTGCACCTGTTTGTTTGATCAGCACTTTTTAGTTGTCGGAATCTATGAACAGGGACGCCGAAGTTAAAGCAGAGTGTCTACATGTGCCCCAGCCTAGTACATGTGGTGGCTTGGATAATCTTACACCAATCTGAATGCGATATTTGCTCTCGGATCAGGTCACTGGATAGCCTGGCTACTGGGCGGCTTAAGTCTGTGGTGGATAGTCAGTAAATATTGACCATGAGGATTACTGCCTTGCTAAGCAGAGGTGATCAGCCGTTGCACATACCCATTAGCCAAAAAATTAATGATTAAGCTGTGGACGGACACACATGTCCCAACAACCAGAAAGAAAATGACTCACTTCATATGGCCCCCCCAAAAAACAATAGTTCTGCTTCCGCTTACATGGCATTTCAAAATAGGGTAGGTACATGTAGGTCAGGATTTTTTTTTTTTTTTTTTTTTTTTGTTTTTTGCCATTTTTTTTTGTACAATCATATGGAGGCATCTGCATATGGTCAAGCCTTAATACGATTGCACATTGAATTAAATTTTTATCATTATTTCCTGATAAAAAAATTAGGGTCGCAGGCTAGACATAGGGTCGGTCGGGTAACCGGAAGCAGAACTATTTTTTGGTTTGGCCTAGGTGGCAGGTCTGAAGTGACATCATGTTATGCCACAAGTCAAAACAAATATTAGTTTCTCATCCCCGAATGCATCTTTTTTTGGTGACGCATACTTTTCATCTTCAATTTTTGGTTATTTATCAAATGACAAACAAGACAAAAATTTGATTGAATTTTGCTGTTCCCAGCTGTGAATCTCGCACATGCACAGCCTACTGTACATATCGTACCGTACTTAAAAATGACTGGAAATTAGACTACCCGTTTTAGGGGGAAATTAATGTTTTAAAAAAAGGAAGAAAAAAAAAGTGCTCACATCCTCCTTTTTCAAAAAGTTTGGACAAGAAACTAATTTTTTGTTCACTTGGCCTTCATGTAACCATTAACTCCAGAGATCACACCACAATTTTCATTCAGATGCAAACTACAATCACTTGTAAATCCTGCTACAGCAGTTTAGGGAATCACACAAGTGGGTGTAGCTTTTTTTGTTTCACTTCAACTTCAATCAACAGCTTGAAACAAAGTTAATTTGGGTGCTCGGATGATTTGTTTTCATTGACATGTGCAGTTTCTCAGAGTTGAACGATGTGCGAGTTGCCTTCCAAGTCTACGAGGCAGGGGATATGAGAGGAATGATCATAGACACCCATACACAACTGAGGGCCCTTAAGGTGAGTAAACAACAAGAACAACAACAACAACAACAACAACAACAACAACAACCAGATAACAGCAACAGCAGCAGACAACAATGTTCAACAACAACTGCAGGAACAATGGCAACACCAACAACATCTACAGACAACAATCTGACTATGTTCAACAACAACAGACAACAACACCAACAACAGCAGACAACAATGTTCAACAACAACAACAACAGACAATAACAACAGCAACAACAACAGACAACAATGTTGACACCACCAGTCCACCACCACCAACAAGAACAACATATAACAATGTTCAACAACAACAGTAACAATTGTATCAACAACAACAGTTTCTTTGCCATTATTCAAAATTGTTCAAAAAATTCCCAGTAAGCTTTTAAGGGTAAGGGCTAAGGAAAGAAGGAGATATAGAGAGGGCCTCAGGAAGGCTGGAGATAGGAATTGACATTCCTCTTAAAAAGGCCAAGATCGTAGGCTGGGGGAAAACATGAACCAGGAAGGGAATTCCAGAGAGAGGCTGAACGAGGGAGGAAGCTGTTCTGATACCTCTTTGCTCTTCACCTCTTTGTTATTGTCAAAGAACATGAACCAGGAAGGGACTTCCAGAGAGAGGCAGGACGAGGGAAGAAGCTGTTCTTATACATCTTTGTACTACTGTCACTTTTTTTTCAGCTGTGTGATCGGACCATTGCTCCCATGAAGTTAATGCACCGCATTAAGCACATGCAGGAAGGTTTCGACGAGCCCGGACGGATCCAGCTTCACGAGTTCCTGGAACTCATTGTTCTGTGAGTAAACTCGCAAATGACCTCAACGTTGGCGTTTTTCCGCACATTTTTGGTTGTCAAAAGTGTAAAATTTCATGTTTCTTTCTCGGTTTTTTCTTCTTCATAGATGCGAGTTAACGAAGGATGTAGATGTGCCAGAAAGCAAGCATGGGACTCTAGATAAGACGTGGCGTCGACTTTTTGAGGTCAGTCGGAAAAACAAAATTGCGGGCTATCGTCGTGAACTGATTTTGCTGTCCATTCCTTAGTCGGTTATGTGGATGAATTATTTTTTTTATTTTCACCTTGCCCTGGGATATCTAGGACCTTGTTTTTCCCCATAAACCCAGCTTAGGCTCAGGCTCAGGCTCGAGCCATTTCAATGGAGGAAAGCTGATAGACCAGGGTGAGATCCCAGGGAAGGGCAAGCAGTAGGGAGGGGATCAAAAGAGGAAAGCTGATAGACAGACCAGGGTGAGGTAAAAGGGAAGGGCAAGCAGTAGGGAAGGGATCAAAGGAGGAAAGCTGGTAGACAGACCAGGGTGAGATCAAAGGGGAGGGCAAGCAGTAGGGAAGGGATCAAAGGAGGAAAGCTGGTAGACAGACCAGGGTGAGATCAAAGGGGAGGGCAAGCAGTAGGGAAGGGATCAAAGGAGGAAAGCTGGTAGACAGACCAGGGTGAGATCAAAGGGAAGGGCAAGCAGTAGGGAAGGGATCAAAGGAGGAAAGCTGGTAGACAGACCAGAGTGAGATCAAAGGGAAGGGCAAGCAGTAGGGAAGGGATCAAAGGAGGAAAGCTGGTAGACAGACCAGGGTGAGATCAAAGGGAAGGGCAAGCAGTAGGGAAGGGATCAAAGGAGGAAAGGTGTTAGACAGACCAGGGTGAGATCAAAGGGAAGAGCAAGCAGTAGGGAAGGGATCAAAGGAGGAAAGCTGGTAGACAGACCAGGGTGAGATCAAAGGGAAGGGCAAGCAGTAGGGAGGGGATCAAAGGAGGAAAGCTGGTAGACAGACCAGGGTGAGATCAAAGGGAAGGGCAAGCAGTAGGGAAGGGATCAAAGTAGGAAAGCTGGTAGACAGACCAAGTTGAAATCCCAAGCAGTAGGGAGGGGATAAGTAGAGGGGGAAAGATCACCCCATGAGTCAACTACTGAGACGACTGACCACGATTCCATCCTCAATTGCAGCTGGATAACTTCCAGGAAGTGTGTATCACCAAAGACGAGAAGGTGGAGCAGCATCTGAACAAGCAGTTCAAGAACACAGAACTCAACTACGGCCATGAGCAGCTTTCGAGTAAACGCATTCCCAAGGACAGCGCAGTGGACACGTCACGGAGGATAGAGCAAGTAGGGTACCCACAACGCCACAAAGCCATGGTGGCTGCCATCACAGACATAAATAACCTATAGACTGACGGCCATACACGACGCCTATGGAAAACGACGTCAGGATACTGTAATCATGACGGCGCCCGACTGAACGTGAAACCTTGGGCGGAAGTAGATGAACAATCTGCACAAACATATATGGAGAAATCACGGAAAGATGGATTCAAACTGGATTTTTTTTTTATGAAACCATGCCGAATGAGATCAAAAGCCCTTTTCAGTATACATACTCCATTACATATGTTTATTTGCGTGTTTTATTAAAAATAATAATGAATCAAAATTTGGCGGAAATTTTCATATTTTTTTATTATTGTTATTATTTTTGGATTTCATGTCAAACAGGTATCTCAAACTGCAATTTTTTTATCGGTTATAACCCTAAAAACGGGCACCCTGGCCGTGAATCTCTCGGTCGCGTAAGCGCTCACTCGCAGTCGCATCTCTCGGTCTTGTAAGCACTCACTCGCAGTCGCACAATTTATTGGCCTTCAGTGACTTTCAGGAAATGACTATGTCGTCGTTTTTTTTTTTTTTTTGTCGGGAAGGTTCGCCACCACAACCGTCGCTACAAGGAGCTGCACGGGTTCATGGGACAGTCCACCGCGCAGGTGCAGCGCACCAGGGCGGGGCACATCCGAGTCCGCCCCGTGACCGCGCCCGAGATTGACGAGTTCCGCCTGCTTCCCCCGGACTCCCCGCTGCACTCGGTCGCCATACAGCGCCCTCACACAGTCTCCGACGTAAGAAAGCGCATTTCTGCGATTTTTTTATTTTTTTTTTTTTTTGTTTTACTACACCCTTTCCTGGATGATTACTGTACTCTGATTGAAGTGTTCAAAATTCGAAACCTGAAAGAATTTTTTTTTTATCTGCACAAAATTTGCAGTGTGGAGGTTTGCAAGGAGTGGGGTCTCGGACACAGATACGATGCTTGCGCAATGTCGTTGAACTGCTGTGATTTTGCGTTTCATCCCGCGCATATCTTTGTTCGGTTGAAACCGTATACATACATGTACTCTCACCGATGTTGAAGAAGTTTGAGACAATTTTTTTCAGTTGTACATACAATGTGCTATTCACTCTCCTCCAATGAGAGAAATTATCATTCCTGTTCAGAAGCTTTTGTCCCTAGCTTGGCCAATGGCCATTCTCAAAGGCAGAGTGTACTGGTATATACTTTTGAATCATTAAGCAGTTTGAAACATGCCTGTATTACTTAAAGTTGGCTGGTTAGGTTTTTTTTCCCGCACCTGAAAAATGGCTACTGCTTATAGCAACTTTCAAATAAACCATTCAATTTAGGTTTTCCGTTATTTCGGTTCAACACTCGGAACGCAAAAACCAAGGAAAATTTGATTTTCTGGAAAGAACAGCATGGAAACACTGAATCTGCATGAAATGAATACATTTGCATAATTATCATCCTGTTGGACTTGCAGTCTGAAACCCTTCCCACCATTAGCTAATTAGCTATAAACAGACTGTCACCCTAGCCTGTCACCCTAGCCTGTTTGCTGTGTCGATGCTTGCTAAAAAAAAAAAAAAAAATGCACCCCTTTGCTGAAAGTTTGCATTGACACCACATAAGTCAAGAGTTTTGCTCTGAGAAGAGGCGAGGACTTTTGAGTTACAAACTCTACTCAGAGCCGTACTCATACTCTAGAAAAAAATGACTTTAGTACGTTGTGTCAGTGCAAACTGTTAAGCCCTTGTGATTCCACCGTGCCTACCTTCATGTCTTATTCAGTGCACCCCTTTCTCCTTCCTGACTACCCATCGACTCCCCACCCACCCATCTGCCAAACCCACCCACCCAAACCCAACCCAACCACCCCACCCTGACCCACCCACATGCCCAACCAACCCACCCAAATCCAACCCAACCACCTGCCCACCCAACCAACCGCCCAACCGATTAACCCACCCAACCACCTGCCCACCTACCTGCCCAACCAATCCGCCCACCCACCCTTAAACCTGCCCACCCACCCTTCCATCTGCCCACCCAACCGCCCAACCAACCCACCCAACCACCTGCCCAACCAATCCGCCCACCTGCCCACCCACCCATCTGCCCAACCAACCCACCTGCCGCCCAACCCACCCACCCATCCTCGCACCCACCCACCAACCCACCCTGCTGTTGTGCCTGCTAGTTTCAGTCAGGTGTGTCTGCTGTGTCGGCCTCACCACGCACCCCATCAAGGCCCAAATCAGCGCCCCAACCCGCCCTCTCCCAGTGCTCCGGGGGGCCGCATAAGGTAGGTCTGCACCCCCATAACTCTGTATGAAGCGATTGAAGTGCATGAACTTTGTTTTACTCACTCCTATTCCCAGTTCTATTTGTCAGCCTTGGCGGGCAGTCTACCACCAGTAGGGATGGAGGCTCATGCCTTGCTTCAGACTAGTCATCCCCTCCCAGTTCTATTTGTCAGCCTTGGCTGGCAGTCTACCACCAGTAGGGATGGAGGCTCATGCCTTGCTTCAGACTGGTCACCCCTCCCAGTTCTATTTGTCAGCCTTGGCTGGCAGTCTACCACCAGTAGGGATGGAGGGTCATGCCTTGCTTCAGACTAGTCATCCCCTCCCAGTTCTATTTATCAGCCTTGACTGGCAGTCTACCACCAATAGGGATGGAGGCTCATGCCTTGCTTCAGACTAGTCACCCCTCCCAGTTCTATTTGTCAGCCTTGACTGGCAGTCTACCACCAATAGGGATGGAGGCTTGTGCCTTGTTTCAGACTAGTCACCCCTCCCAGTTCTATTTGTCAGCCTTGGCTGGCAGTCTACCACCAATAGGGATGGAGGCTTGTGCCTTGCTTCAGACTAGTCACCCCCTCCCAGTTCTATTTGTCAGCCTTGACTGGCAGTCTACCACCGATAGGGATGGAGGCTCATGCCTTGTTTCAGACTGGTCACCCCCTCCCAGTTCTATTTATCAGCCTTGGCTGGCAGTCTATCACCAATAGGGAAGGAGGCTCATGCCTTGCTTCAGACTAGTCATCCCCCACAGTTCTATTTGTCAGCCTTGACTATCTCTTTGTGGTTCCTAAAGCACACTTACTAGATTTATCCAAGTCTGCTGGGCCAAATCCATTGGGCATGGCTGAAGCCTACATGTACCAGTAGTTACTTCACAGTAGCCATTACCCGAAAGCCCTTGAGAGGCTGTAATCTGATGTCAATATTAAATCCCACAATGTGAATCTGGTTTGCTTGACAGTATTTCAGTCGGGCCGAGAGCACAATGCCCGAAGACCCAAGGATAAGACTCCTCCAAGCTCTCCACGAAAGAAGGAGTAAGTCAGTTGCTCATCTCCCCAAAACTCAGTCAAAGTCAGACATTGTCTGGCACATTAGTCGTCCGGATCTTAACCTCGGGGATGTAATACATGTAATAATGTACTTCCGGAAAATTTTCAAAAAATTTTCCTGATTTTTCCTGATTGTTTTTTATCTATCATTATTATTTTTTAAAAGGCATTTTCATTTTGGTAATTTTAGTCAGTAAGCAGTTTGCTGACTAAACAGTTTTGTATATCATTATTATTTTTATTTTTTACTTTTGAAACTGCATATGAATCCCTCTGAGTTGACATTCGTCTTTGCTTTTCAAAGCATCTGATGGGTGTCCGCGTGGTTGTTCTCGTCTTTCAGCGTTGCGATCGCTGACCCCGTACTCCAACGCGGGGAGTGAGCGCGGCTGCCTCGGCGATGGCCAGCCCTCGACGGCCGGCTCGGAGAGACCCTGGAGGAGGATGGTCAACACCTTCGTCCAGCCCCAGACCCCACGGGTGGTTAGCGAGCAGGACGTGGCCGAACGGCAGCACGTACTGAACGGGCTCCAGTACCAGATCGAGACACTTGTAAGGGGACCGGCCGGACTCACTGACGCTACGAACTATCTAAACCGTCAAAAAGGGGTGAAAATGTCATTTCGCCGTGAAACTAAGAAGTCACTGTGATTTCATGGTGCATTTTACAGTGAATTCACCGTGAAAATAATCGCCTCTCTGACCTGATAAGGCCATCTTTAGGTCACTAGAGAGACCGTGGAAAAAAACTGTGAATATCTAGGGTGGCAAGCTCCAGCCTTGAGGGATGGCTAATTCAATTACCAGTAGGGACCACCAGCCCCCATAGAGGTACTGTATGGTGTCCTTGTAACTGTCACTCCCAGGTACTTCTAAATTGCCTCTAGCCATTTACCGCCAGGAATGTGGCCTTGAAGACCACTGGTGAAAACACTGTGAAAATGACTTGGCTAACTGTGTGCCATGACATAGGGGTGAAATCACAGTGAATTTTCTTTTCACGGCTAAATGACATTTTTACCCCATTTTCACGGTTTAGATGTTCATAGTGTAACTAAACTAAAATCTCTCAGTGCCAGGAGGCACATAAGGCTAGGACATCAGCCTTCCACTGGGGTCGGTCTGTGACCGGATGGCTGTCTGTAATTTTAGTCGTAGAACATCAGAGAGTCTCATAGTTATAACATGATGTTTGTGTCAAGGAGAATGTAATTCAATGAGGCTTTGCCCTTCTCGACGTGATCAACACTGAGTGCTCAGAGCTTTGCCCGATGCCTAATGAAATTTATTTTTGAATATCCAAATGTGGTTAAGACAGCAGGGCACTAGAAAGCAGGAGTCGCGGGTTCGAACCCCACCCAAGCTGAGAAGGGCAAACCCTCCTTGAATCAGCGTTTGGATCCTATTGGGATCTTTCTTAAACCAAACACTATCCGAACTTTCAAAGAGACCTGTGCTGTGTTTGGTTTCCGGAGAGTTGGGGCTGTTAACATTAGTGACAAAGACCCCAATGGAAAGGAAGGGGAGGGTAGTAATGGGATGTATGTATGACAGAGGATGGATAGAGTAGGAAAGATGGAGAGACCAAAGGGTCCATGAAGCAGTGGGGAGGGAATTGAAGATGGGAAAAATGATAGAGGAAAGCTGATGGAAAAATGATGGAGGATAGATCAAAGGGTCTGTCGAGCAGTAGTGAGGGAATTGAAGATGGGAAAAATTATAGAGGAGGAAAGGTGATGGAAAAACGAAGGAAGAGAGATCAAAGGGTCTGTCAAGCAGTGGGGAGGGAATTGGAGATGGGAAAAATTATAGAGGAAAGGTGATGGAAAAATGAGGGAAGAGAGATCAAAGGGTACCTCAAGCAGTGGAGAGGGAATTGAAGATGGAAAATATTATAGAGGAAGGTGATGGAAAAACGAGGGAAGAGAGATCAAAGGGTCTGTCAAGCAGTGGGGAGGGAATTGAAGATGGGAAAAAAACAACAATGATTTTGATTCTTCATCTTTCAGGAGGAGAGAACCTTACAGAAGATTGAGCAGCAGATGAAGAAGCACCTTCCCCATTACTACCAGAGGAGGAAGGACGTAAATGAGACGTTGGGAGAAACTCCGCCTCCGCCCCAACCCAAGAAGGTACAGAACGCAATCTAGGACCAACCTGGCAGGATTTTAGGAGACTCCACCAGCCCCTAACAACAGACAGAATATGCAGCGTCTAAAGCATTGAGTGTGTTAGATAGAATATCATGCGCATTCAACTTTTCAGCCAGGTACAAATTCATGTTTCATGGTCAAACAAAATTCGTCAAGGGAAAACTGACTGGGAACTTTAGAACAACTTGGAAAATGGCAAAGGAAGTTTCTGAGTTATCTATCCAGGCCTTAGATGCTGTTTTTTGTTGTTGCAAATTCGCCCAAAACAAGGTTATAAAGCCACTCAAGGTTAAGGGCTAAGGAGAGAAGGAGATAGAGAGGGACTCAGGAAGGCTGGAGATAGGAATTGACATTCCCAGATTCGCCAAAAACAAGGCTATAAAGCCACTCAAGGTTAAGGGCTATTAAAGGAAAGAAGGAGATAGAGAGGGACTCAGGAAGGCTGGAGATAGAAATTGACATTCCATGGTGGCATTCCCAAATTGTTAACTAGTCTTTGCCTTGGTAGATGTGCATATCAGAAGCATACAACCATGAACTGCTGTATATCTCCAGGGATCACGCCACCACTTTCCAGATGTATTTACTCTGGTGCTACAACTATTGTTGTGTGTATGTGAACGATTAGTTTCTGACAAATTGGATTGCTCGACAGAAAACCAAGAAGAAGAAAAGCAAAGGGCTCCCCCCGGAGTCCATCGAGAGGCTGGTCCATCCCGCCGCGCGCCAATACCACGACGCCCACGACAAGAACTGCCGCCTGCAGGCCCGGGAATTTGACGTGCCGCGGAGCAGCCGCCTCTCGCCGCGGAAGGAGGGCAGGAAGGAGGAGCGGAAGGGCGGGGAGACGGCGAAGCCCCAGCTGTACCTGGACGGCCGTCGCCTGAGCGTCGGCAGCGACAAGAACCTGGAGACGGCCAGCACCATGAGCAGCCTGGGCGACTCCAGCGTCGCCCGGACCACGGACATCGGCTGCGGCTCGCTGCCGCAGTTCTCGGCCGCGTCGCACAGGCACCACGCCCCGCCGCCGCCGCCGCCGCCGCTTCATCCGCTGCCCCAAGCCCGCCCCTACGACCCGGGGAAGTTCCGCGCGGCCCAGGTGGGCTCGGCGGCCACCCTCCACGATTACCTGAACGACGTCAGGTCGGAGGAGCCCGGCGAGGCCGAGGCACCGTCCGCCCTTGAGCAGACTGCCGAGGGGAATGCCGTCGACGGAGCGGCGTCCGCGGAGCACGCGCCGGCCGCGGACGGTCGTCGTCACCAGCGGCCGGCCGGCGTCCCGCCGCACTCGCAGCGGGCTCAGCCGAGGCCCGCCAAGAAGACGGCGCCCGACCCGCGCCTGAACCGCTGGGAGAAGGCCCGCATCATGCGCAAGGTGACGCTGCTGGAGGAGGAGGAGCTGAAGATCAACGGGGTCTCGCTGAGCGAGATCGACCGGCTGACCTTCAAGGGGGACGAGGAGCATGTCAGCGAACTGCGGGCCTGGACCAGGATGAACAACCAAGACCTGTACGAGAAGTGACGGCCGGGAGGAGTTGATCGTCTTCGTATTGTCTAACACATCAGTCGGGATCTGGGCTTCCTGGTGACATTGGAGGGTTTCCAATTACCAGGATGAACAACCAAGACCTGTACGAGAAGTGACGGCCGGGAGAATTAAATTGTCTTCGTACGGTCTAACTCATCAGTCAGGATCACATCACTTGAGCTTCCAAGTGACACTGGAGGGTTTCCAATTACCAGGATGAACAACCAAGACCTGTACGAGAAGTGACGGCCGGGAGGAGTTGATCGTCTTCGTACGGTCTAACTCATCAGTCAGGATCGCATCACTTGAGCTTCCAGGTGACACTGGAGGGTTTCCGATTTACCAGGATGAACAACCAAGACCTGTACAAGAAGTGACGGCTGTGAGGAGTGGATTGTCTTCGTACGGTCTAACTCGTCAGTCTGTATCGCATCACTGGGCTTCCAGGTGACATGGAGGTTTTTTTTCGGATTTCCGCCAAGTGGTTGAGTTACAAGTAGCACCTTTAAGCAGCAGTTTATGTGTAACTTTATTTTAAATAATGAAAATGGAAATAATTTTTAACCCCCACCGTACCTGAAACCCCAAATTACCACAGCCATGTTTTATTTACAAAATGTTATTCCAGAAATAGAAAGAAATGGTAGTTTATTATACATTTCCTTTCCGAAAATGTAATTTTTTGGCTTGAAATGTAGACCTTTAAGAGTCATATATCTATTCTGTTTTTCTTTAAGCTTCCTCTCTGAAATTAGTGTTCCACCACTGAAACAAAAGTAGCACAACTTTTTTTTGTTTCATTTCCAATCTTGCCTCATCAGTTTCTTTAATAAAAGGTTTGCTTTTTTTTTCTTTTCTAAGTAGTATTTTGTCTTGTTTTTAGTATTTATCGTTTCAGTTTTTTGCAATTTTTTTGAGTTTATTTTTGGGTCTCTGTATCACACAACAAAAGGATACTTATTTGTATACTACGAAGTTTTCCTAATTTTAAGATAGGTTGGCAGACAATGGCTCTTTTCCAAAACCCGGCTTCGGCTCCGGCTTCGTCTCAGTTATCCAAAATGCTGAAATACAAGTTGGAGTTCTGTGTTGAAGTTGAGGTTTTGGATTCCTTTTCAAACCTCGGTCAAACATTCAAAAAATGATGCCAAAGGCTTCCTGTTTTCATGCCTTGTATACTTGAAATGGATGAAAGAACTTGAGACAAAGCCGGAACCTCAGCCTAAGCCGGGCTTTGGAAAAGGGCCTATGATGGCAGTGAATGCATACTGATTAAAGGATACTGCCATGTATGCTGCTTTCTTTTTGAAGTGTCTTTTTGAAGGCCGGACTTACCTTGCATACAAGATGGTTGATTCGTGACTTCACTTGCAAGTCTGTGCAACTGGGGCTTGTCTTCTGGAAAAGGAGTTTTATAGGCTGCGATCCAGACACGAGCTCCGTCCGTGGAACACTTTCCACGCTAGCTCATTTTGGTTCACTCACAGTCACATCCATGGGGCTTTGGCGTGTGGTCCGTGTATAAACTCTTTACTGGAATTGAGTAAATGTTTAGAAACTTTTGTACACTTTTGATCACGATCCTGTGATGACATCACAAATTTGCTCATGCATATTGAAATTCTCATTTATTAGCATAAAAGACTAAAAACCTTGCAAATATACCCACAGAACGAGTGTTAAAAACGGTTTGATTGTTAGCAACATTGCAAAGCAGTTCTGCAGCATGGATTCAAGTGATAAAATGTCTATTGCAGATCTCTTTTAAGTTTAAGACCCCCGTGGACCGTTGTGGAATGTGTGATAGGTTTGTGCCAAGCGGTCCGGTCCGAGTTCAAAATCAAAGAGTTCAACTTTGTTGATTTCGAAAACCTGACTTTGAATATGGCTGATACTAAAAAAAAAACATAATGTCTTATGATTGGAAAGTGAAGGACCTGATTTGGTGTTTTCTTCTTCTTTCTTTTATTGCCGGAATGATAATTACTGCGAGTCACTTTTGTTTGTAATGTCATTCGTTGCTCGATACAGTAAGACTGAGAGTGAGAGTAAGAGACTAAGAGTAAGACTAATCGTCTGCTGCAAAGTGCAACACAGGGCCCCAAGTAATTTTTCATTTTCGACCTATTAATCGCTCTTGCTAGATGTCTGCCTTGAAAAAGCTTGTAAACAATTGAAAAGCTGACACGGTTATTGTGGTTTACCTGCATTTCCGAGACGAAAGGTGTTGTTTTCTCGGCGTTTTTCGTCCTTCCACGAGAGAACTTGCAAGACAGTTACCTGGGTGCTTTTTTTACTAGTCTTGTCTAAGTTTTGCAATTGGCGCGGCTGTTTCCCAACAGAGGGCGCCCTAGTTAACTTGCGGTGAGACAATTATTTTTTGATAATTATACAGTAGGCCGTTGACGAAATGAAGGGTTAGGTTCGGCCTCGCCTGCAGGCTTCGTTCCGTCTGATCCATAGTCTGACAAAACCCGAAAATCCAGGTTGTGGGTTGTTTCCGAATTTGAGGATTTGTTGGCTTGGTGGGTACAGGGTATTCCCCAAGAAACTGTGGGGCCAAACGCTTGTTTTTAGATGCCTGTGATATTTAAACGAGTAAGATTAATAATGACCGAAGCCTAAGCCAGAGCCTTAGCCTTCCATTACGAAAACGGCCCTAACAAAATGATATAATAACCTGTAAATGGACAATAGCGGGCGCCAGACTGAAATGACATGGAGGCTGCCATCAATAATTGTGACCCGGCACAGCAACATGAGGAATATCCCCCCAAAAACACTTTTCGGGTAAACAACGCCTAAAGTCAAAGTATCTTCTCAATTCGATTAAAAATCTTTTTTCCCCCGGAAAGTTAATGTATTGGAGGACATTTCGATATCATTTGAAAGTTAATGGTACACTCTTTCACATCATTTTAAAATCTCAAAATCTCAAAATTGGGGGTTATTCCTCATTATGATGTGCCGGGTAACAAATATGGGCGTCCTGACGTCGTTTCTAATTACACATCTGATCGTCTATAGGTTATAATTATAATGTCTGTGGGTGAGACAATTCTTGTAAATAAAAAGCCTTTTTTTTTATTCCACATATTAATGCAAGGTTTCGCACAGGAATTAGTAACTATGGCAACCGTGACCAAGTTCATAATACAGAAATATACTTCTCTAAAATCTCGTGTCTATAGCTTGCATTCGAAGTTTATAATTATTTTTGGTGAATAAAATTGACAAACTAAAGTGGTTACTACAGATTTCGTTGCACGTACGTTATTGTTTCATTTCGTGTCCATTTCTTTCTCATAATAATGAAGCTCACGATGATAGAAAACAGAAAAGCAAAGTATGAGTTTTCATTGACCAAGCAGAACTATTGAGTTTACTATACATGTACGCCCCAGCACAAGGAAACGAGGGACGGAATCTACGGTGGATAATTACTACCCTATATCATTGCATAATTATTATTATTTTCGGTACCACAAAAAATGACACCAATATTTTGTGTATGTTTTAATCATGATTACTTGTTCAAACAATGCATGAGAATAGTCGGCAGTGCTTTTTTTTTTTTAATCTTTTCTCGGTCTTCGATAAACCACTTATTAATATTTACAGCTGTGAGAACCACGCCATTTCTGGGCAATACTATTTACCAAAAACAAAACGGGAATTAAATTTAGGTGCAAAAATAATGGCGCCGATCATCACTGTGATAATTAACAACGGACTGTACACGATACCAAAAAAAAAATCAAATCATTCAAATCACGTACGAGCGAAACACACGTTGGCTTGGTATAGCAAGTAAAGGTGAAGGTTTTTCCCAGCGATTTTTTTTAGTTTTGTTTTTAACCTTTTGCTCGCAAATTCCTATACCTCTCTTTATACATTTCCGACAGCAAACTCACTGAGAAAATGAACACGTTTAATTACAAAATGCGACCTTGCGTAATGACAATAAAAAAATAAAATAAAAAAATTCCCCATTAAAAAAAGAAGACCCACACACGAAACCATTCGGGCCAACTTGGTTTGGGGTAATAGGTTAGCGGTGACACCATGCAAAGTTCTCTTCTGTGAGTAGGCTATGTGTGGTTCTGAAAAGAACTGGAAGAACTCTGAACAACAAAATTAATACTCACAAAAGAGAACTTTTAGACAAGGAGCATAGTTCTGAAAGCCCTCTCATTAAGGAGTTATTAGCTCAAACACACACTACATCTAAGCTTTGACTTCATAAAAATTTAAACCTTAAAGCCCCTACACACCATTGGTAAGATCGAAAAACAGAAAATAATGTTCACAGATTTACATGAAACGTATACAGTTTGAAGATGGTTATAATAAAAACCTCGCATTGAAATAATTTCTGCCGTAAATGTTGTATTTTGGGAAATAGTTTACGTCTCACCGAGATCTAAATTATTTCTTCGGAAAAGTACGGCGTTGAATGCTGCATTTTCGCTAAACAAATGCAGCGGTTTTCACGATTTTCTCGAGACTCGCGGATTGAGCTGAAATTTACACAGGTGTGCTATTTCATGCATAATGTTGGATCAGATAACGTATGGATGCTATTCTTTGACCTCGACCAATGTTGTGTAGGGGCTTTAAACAGCTTCGCTGGGTAGTATGTTGCTTCAAATGGTGGTATCACCGCAAACCCATTACTCCTGCTATTCTCGCCGTGGAAACCTTCAAATCTCACTGATTCACTTGGTTTCAAAAAAATTACGATAGAAAGTGATGATCGACATAAAAATCCTTTGAAAAGTCTACAGCTGTAAGAAACAAAGAAACGAGGCCCATAACGCCACTAGTTCCGTGCGTTCTTTCCATGGTATTTAGACAGTTTTCAATAAGAAAAAAAACCACCACTTTCGGTCAGAAGCGCAGCGTTCTGAAGATCTTTTGACCCCTAATGCGATAGTTTGGGTGTTGCAAAAATAAAAAAACTCCCGAGTGTAGAGGGCGATAATAATAATATTATTACAAAATATAAAAAAAGAGAGAGAATACCATCAGGTCCGACCCAAAACCAACGTGGAAAGAAAGTGGCTTTAACAAGCAAAAATCTATAAACTTAAAAAGGAAAAACAAAATCGTATAAAAAAGAATCACCCTTTGAAACATGTACACTCGATCCAAACTTAAAAATAATTATCTTTTTTTTTCTCTCTCTCTCTTTCTCTGTATAAACCAATATGGAATAAATTCTCATACATTACTGCATTATCTTTTTTATTCTTATTTTGTTTCCGAATTTGGTATACTTTTTTTTTATGTACAGACTAATACGGAGGAGATTGTGTGTGTGTCTTTGCTAGACTTTGGTCGAGGGGTGGGGGTCGGGGTGGGGATGGGGGATGAGGGGAGGGGGGTGGGGGGGGTGGGGATGAGGGGAGGGGGTGGGGGGTTGGGTGGGGATGAGGGGAGGGGGTGGGGGGTTGGGGGCGGGGAAGCAGGTCGTCGTGTCAAGGGTCAGGGGTCAGGTCGTATCAGGGGTAGAAGAACCGCGATATCTTGACCCGGAGGAGCTTGATGAAAGAGTGCGGAAGCATGTTCATAGACTCCTCCTGGCTGTATCTGTAATACATCTCCGGGTGCGCGATCACCTCCAGCAAGGCTGACAACGTCTCCTTGTCCTGGGATGTCGAATGAAAGAAAAGAAGAAGAAGAGAATAATAATAGCAGAGAGAAGGGGAGAGAGGTGGCCGATCGGACAGCGAGAAAGAGGCAGAGTGACACAGAGAAACAAACGAAAGATGGAGAGAAAGAGAGAGAGAGACAAAATGAGATGGCGGAGAGGGTGACAGAGAAGGTTTGCGGCAAACACCATGGAACATTTCTCTTTCAAAATTGAAGAAGATCGAGAGAGAAAGAGAGAGAGAGGCAGTGAGACATACATACAGACAGACAGACAGACAGACAGACAGACAGACAGACAGAGGTCGGGGAAACGAGGGAGAGAAAGATCCAGGGAGAGATAGAGAGACATACATACATACATACATACAGACAGACAGCGGTAGAAAGGGGAGGGAGGGAGGGAGATACACTGAGAGGGGAGGACAGAAAGACAGAGATAGTTGAGAGAGACAGAGACGGAAACACAAGGGGAGACAGAGGGAGAGGGAGAGAGCTAGGCAGAGACACGTGAGAGAGACAGAGACACAAAAAGCCGACACCCAAAACAACAATTGGCTCTTGTCTATGGCCATTGTATACTGAGGTGCGGTTCTGACCAATGCAGCGCACACTGTACCATCCGAAAGCTTTAAGCTTACCTTTAGAATCTCCTGGTGGTGGTCCGATTCGTATAACCTCCCGTCACCAACAATATCCTTGATGAGCTCCTCGTAATTCTCTGCCAAATATTAAAAAACAAGCAATAATTTACCAATCTCCACGAGGCCATAACGGGATACGATACGGGCGACTCACAGCAGTGCGCCCTCAAGAGTTTTAAACGCGTTGGCAAATCGCTTTGCGCGGAACTATGGCCGTTTTCGAAATGAAGGCTTAGGCTCGGGCTCAGGCTTCGTCTCCGTCTGACAAAACCTGAAAATCCAGGTTGAGGTTTGTTCTCGAATTTGAATGTTTATTGGCTTGAAAGGTACAAGGTATTCCCAAAGAAACTAGGGCCAAACGCTTGTTTCTAGATGCCTGTGATATTATAACGAGTATAGATTGATATGAACGAAGCCTAAGCCCGAGCCTAAGCCCGAGCCTAAGCCTTCATTTCGAAAACGGCCTATGTGGCCGTAGCTGGGAACAACAGGGGGCAAGTGATGACTGGCCTCTTACCGTCGTAGGTGGCGTAGTGTATCTGGAAGCCCGAGTGGCAGTTGTGGGCGTCCGACTTGAACTGGATCCACAGCTTCTTGGTCTGGGCCGTGAAGGCGATGGGCCGGGTCACGTTCTTGCACGTCTCGAACGTGGTCATGGACAGGGGCGAATCTGAACATAATGCCGTACATACAACGCATTAGGTTCCGTTACCCCTTGGTGGTAGACTGCCAGCCAAGGCTGACAAATAGAACTGGGAGGGGGTGACTAGTCTGAAGCAAGGCATGAGCCTCCATTCCCTACTAGTGGTAGACTGCCAGCCAAGGCTGACAAATAGAACTGGGAGGGGGTGACTAGTCTGAAGCAAGGCATGAGCCTCCATCCCCTATTGGTGGTAGACTGCCAGCCAAGGCTGACAAATAGAACTGGAAGGGGGTGACTAGTCTGAAGTAAGTCATGAGCCTCCATCCCTATTGGTGGTAGACTGCCAGCCAAGGCTGACAAATAGAACTGGGAGGGGATGACTAGTCTGAAGCAAGGCATGAGCCTCCATCCCTATTGGTGGTAGACTGCCAGCCAAGGCTGACAGATAGAACTGGGATGGGTGACTAGTCTGAAGCAAGGCATGAGCCTCCATCCCTATTGGTGGTAGACTGCCAGCCAAGGCTGACAAATAGAACTGGGAGGGGATGACTAGTCTGAAGCAAGGCATGAGCCTCCATCCCTATTGCTGGTAGACTGCCAGCCAAGGCTGACAAATAGAACTGGGAGGGGGTAACAAGTCTGAAGCAAGGCATGAGCCTCCATCACTATTGGTGGTAGACTGCCAGCCAAGGCTGACAAATAGAACTGGGAGGGGGGTGACTAGTCCGAAGCAAGGCATAAGCCTCCATCCCTACTGGTGGAGGAAGAAGAAGACGAGGGAGAGCAGGATAAGGAAGAAGAGGAAGACGAAGAGGAGGAGTAGGAGGAGGAGGAGAAAAAGAAGAGGAAGCGAGGATGAGGGAGAGAAGGAAAACAAGGAGATTGGGACGAGGAGGAGGAGGAGGGAGAAGGGGAGGACAAGGGGGAGGAAGAGGCTGAAGGGGAGGAAGAGGAGGAGGAGGAGGAGGGAGAAGAGGACAAGGGGAGGAAGAGGCTGAAGGGGAGGAAGAGGAGGAGGAGGAGGAGGAAGGAGAAGAGGACAAGGGGGAGGAAGAGGCTGAAGGGGAGGAAGAGGAGGAGGAGGAGGAGGAGGAGGGAGAAGAGGACAAGGGGGAGGAAGAGGCTGAAGGGGAGGAAGAGGAGGAGGAGGAGGAGGGAGAAGAGGACAAGGGGGAGGAAGAGGCTGAAGGGGAGGAAGAGGAGGAGGAGGAGGAGGGAGAAGAGGAGGACAAGGGGAGGAAGAGGCTGAAGGGGAGGAAGAGGAGGAGGAGGAGGAGGAGGGAGAAGGGGAGGACAAGGGGGAGGAAGAGGCTGAAGGGGAGGAAGAGGAGGAGGAGGAGGAGGAGGGAGAAGGGGAGGACAAGGGGGAGGAAGAGGCTGAAGGGGAGGAAGAGGAGGAGGAGGAGGAGGAAGAAGAAGCTAAAAGAGGAGGAGGGAGTCAAGGAGGGGGGAGATGTCTTACTCGTTTTCCTCATCACGATCTGGTCTCCGCAGTCGTCCTCCTCGGGCAGGAAGACCTCGGGAACGACCACGATGATCTTGCGGCCCTTGGGCGCCGACACGCGCCAGACGCACTCCATGGCGGACGGATAGTGGCCGGGATAGTTTGGGCTCTCGATGTAGCCCACGTAGTCTCCGATTACGCCGCCGCATCGACGATCTACGGAAGACAGTCGGTGCCAAATAAAGGGGGGGGAAACTTCCTCAGTAAAACAAACAAAAACAGGACTCCACCAAAAGCTCATCGAGAGAAATAACAATCTTTGGAATTATTTTTTTCAGCATCTTTACAAATCGGCAAGGAAAAGTTGACTGGACCGAGAATTTAACTCGAGACCTCTAGCATAAGCATGCTCCTGACTGTCACCCCCACCCCGGCAAAGACTAGCTGACTATCTGGGAAGGCTGTCATCTAAGGCCTGGATAGCTGAGATGGTAAAAGCACTTGTTCATTAAAGCCCCTACACAACATTGGTAAGATCGAAAAACAGAAAATATTCACAGATTTACATGAAACTTATACAGTTTGAAGATGGTTATAGTAGAAACCTCGCACTGAAATATTTCTGCCTAAAATTTTGTATTTTGGGAGAAATGAGTAAAAGAAATAGTTTACGTCTCATCGAGATCTAAACTATTTTTCGGAACAGTACTGCGTTGAATGCTGAATTCTCGCGAAATAAATGAAGCGGTTTTCACGATTTTCTCGAGACTCGGTTGGCGGATTGAGATGACATTTTCACAGGTGTGCTATTTCATGCATATGTTGGATCAGACAACGTATGGATGCTATTCTTTGACCTCGACCAATGTTGTGCAGGGGCTTTAAAGCAGAGGTCTAGAAATGTTTAAAATGTTCAAATCAGTTGTTTTACTACTTTGTTTATCTTTGAGAACTGATTTATAAACGTGGGGTCCCATTTTGAGAAGCGAGTATTTTTTTATTATTATTATTCCAGAGTGGGTCCATTCAGGTGCACCGTAGATTCACCACCACCAATCAATGGGTCCATTCGGGTGCACCGTAGATTCACCACCACCAATCAATGGGTCCTTTCGGGTGCACCGTAGATTCACCAGCACCAATCAATGGGTCCATTCGGGTGCACCGTAGATTGACCACCACCAATCAATGGGTCCTTTCGGGTGCACCGTAGATTCACCACCACCAATCAATGGGTCCATTCGGGTGCACCGTAGATTCACCAGCACCAATCAATGGGTCCATTCGGGTGCACCGTAGATTGACCCACCTTTGCACTCGTTGGCATTAGCGGTGCCGTCCCCGTCCGTCGTGGTGTTACCAGGGCACTTGACGCAGTAGTTCATCAGCGGCTGCGACTGGTACGTGCCCGTGGGACAGGGCAAGCACCGGTTACGTAACACGTCGTAGAAACGACCCGCTGGGCACTTTTCTGGAGGACGAGAGAGAGAGAGTGAGAGTGAGAGGGAAGGGAGAGAGAGTGAGTGTGTGAGAGAGAGAGAGAAGGAGAGAGAGAAGGAGAGAGATAGTGAAATGGAGAGAGAGTGTGTGATAGGGGAGAGAGTGAGAGAGTGAGAGAGTGAGAGAGAGAGACAGAGAGATATGAGAGGTGTAGTGAGAGAGAGAGAGAGAGGGGGAGAGAGAGAGAGGTGGAGAGAGTGTGAGAGAGAGAGAGGGAAGGGAGAGGGAGAAGGAGAGAGATAGTGAAATGGAGAGAGAGTGTGTGATAGGGGAGAGAGTGAGAGAGTGAGAGAGTGAGAGAGAGAGAGAGAGTGAGAGAGTGAGAGAGTGAGAGAGAGAGAGAGAGTGAGAGAGTGAGAGAGTGAGAGAGAGAGAGAGACAGAGAGATATGAGAGGTGTAGTGAGAGAGAGAGAGGGGGAGAGAGGGAGAGGTGGAGAGAGTGTGTGAGAGAGAGAGGGAAGGGAGAGGGAGAAGGAGAGAGGGTGAGAGAGGGAGAGGTGGAGTGAGAGAGAGAGAGGGAGAGAGGGAGAGAGGGAAGGGAGGGAGAAGGAGAGAGAGAGAGAGTGAGAGGTGGAGTGAGAGAGAGAGAGAGAGGGGAAAGGGAGAGAGAGAGTGAGAGGTGGAGTGAGAGTGTGAGAGAGCGAGAGGGAGAGATAGATAGGAGAGAGAGGTGGAGTGAGAGACAGAGAGAGAGGGGAAAGGGAGAGACAGAGGGAGAGAGATGGGGAGATGGAGAGAGAGAGGGGGGAGATGGAGAGAGAGATGGGGAGATGGAGAGAGAGAGAGGGAGAGGGGAAAGAGAGAGTGAGAGAGAGAGAGAGAGAGAGAGAGAGGCATTGAGAAAGAGAGAGTGATGTTGAACAGAAAGTCGTCTGCCTCGTGTGGTGATTGCGCACGATTCGGAAATAAGTCACTGGTACTGGTACCGCACCAACCTCTAGCGTGGCAGTCGGTGTATCTTTAACCGTAAACTATCCGAGAGATTATACTCTTATATCTGACGATGCTGTCATGATGATAACACTACTGATGCTATTAGTGCAACACACTGACACTATTGTCGTGGCGGTCGTTCATAATAATTACTGTACACACCTCTGGCCTGGCAGTCGGCGAAGGACGTTGACCCCGAGGACCTGGTCGGGAGCCCGCCTCCGCAGCTCATGCAGTGGGTGCGGCCGGGCTCAGTCTGGTAGGTGCCCAGCGGGCAGGGCTGGCAGGGGGCGAACCCGTCCATGGAGTACTCACCCGCATTGCACTGGCCTGTGAACAGGAGTGGAAATGTGACCCGGCACAGCGACATGAGGAATATCCCACCAAAACACTTTTCCAGTAAACAACGCCTGAAGTCAAAGTATCTTCTCAATTCGATTGATTTTTTTTTTATTTTTTTTTTTGCAATTTCGGAAAGTTAATGTATTGGAGGATGTTATGTCCAAAGGATTTTTCCGAAATCCGTCTCTAAATGTTGAAAAAAACCCCGAGGATTTCGGGAGAGTGTTTGCGTACTGTTTTCATGAAAATGTAAAGTTCCTGTCTTTTTTGAATGGCCGCTTTCGAGGAGTTAGACTTGTGCTGCTATATTGTGTCTGGTGCCAAATGAACGAGCGAATTTCCCCTTGTACTATTTACAACAAAGTTCATACGGAAATAAATTTGATATCATTCGAAAGCTAATGGTATACTCTTTCACGTCATTAGAAAATCTCAAAATCTCAAAAGAGATCGTCACGCCGGGATTCTCGGGTTTCGTCAGACGGGGACGACGGAAGCCCGAGCCCGAGCCTGAGCGAAAACGGCCCTTATATGTGACCCGGCACAACGACATGAGGAATATCCCACCAGAACACTTTTTGAGTAAACAGCGCCTGAAGTTAAAGTATCTCCACAATTCGATTACAAATCAATTTTTTAATTTTTTTTTTTGGAAATCTTAAGTATTAGAGGATATTATATTCGCAATGGCTGTTGTTACGGCAGTCGTCCGTGTGGTTCCCTGACTTGATTGTATTTCGTCAGCATTGCAGGCTCAGCCTGGTTGAACCAGTCTATTAGCTGATAGTCTGGTTCCAAGAGCTAAACATCCTGACAAATACTGTGAAGTCAGGGAACCATACGGACGGCTGCCGTAACAACAGCCACTGCGTATTATATTTTGATATCATCTGAAAGCTAAAGGTACACTCTTTCACATCATTAGAAAACCTCAACATCTCAAAAGTGGGGGTTATTCCTCATTATGCTGTGCCGGGTCATATATATGACGACGAGCGGGGTTAAAAAAAAAACCTCACTGAGTGAAACAATATAGGAAGGTTTGCGGTGAACACCATGTATCATCAGGTCTCTTAAAGGAAGAGGTATGGTTCTGAAAAGAACCTGAGTGATAACTCTATAGGAGGGTTTGCGGTGAACACCATGTATAAGGTCTCTTAAAGGAAGAGGTGTGGTTCTGAAAAGAACCTGAGTGGTAACTCTATAGGAGGGTTTGCGGTGACACCATGTATAAGGTCTCTTAAAGAAGAGGTGTGGTTCTGAAAAGAACCTGAGTGATAACTCTATAGGAGGGTTTGCGGTGAACACCATGTATCAGGTCTCTTAAAGGAAGAGGTATGGTTCTGAAAAGAACCTGAGTGGTAACTCTATAGGAGGGTTTGCGGTGACACCATGTATCAGGTCTCTTAAAGGAAGAGGTATGGTTCTGAAAAGAACCTGAGAGGTATGGTTCTTTTCAGAACCATACCTCTTCCTTTAAGAGACCTGATACATGGTGTTCACAGCAAACCTTCCTATATTGATTCACCAACCATGCAAAGCCTTAAGTCTCATTTATGAGTGAAACAAAAAACCTGTCGACTGTGTCGACGAGACTCACCGCCGCAGTGAGAGATATCGGAGCCGCCGGCAATGCCCGCGGTGTCGGACTGGGGGCACTGGTGGCAGCCCAGCTGTCCCTCCTGGTCCTGGTAGGTGCCGGACGGGCAGGGCAGGCACCGGGCACTCAGTGTCTCGTGGAAGGTGCCCACGCTGCAGGCCACTGCAGAGAAAGGTGGTGGAGAGGGGCGAGGGAGAAAGAGAGAGGGGGTGAACACCATATGTGACCCGGTGTCCTGCCAAAAAGTGTCCCTGCCAAATACTGTCCGCTCATTAGCATACTGATCGCTGATTGGTTAGCGTTAGGACTAGGATTAGGGTCGTTAGGGTTAGGGTTTGGATTAGAATTAGGATTGGGATTAGGATTAGGGTTAGGATTAGGGTTGTTTGGGTTAGGGTTAGCGTTACGGTTACAGTTAGGGTCCAACGGTACCAAAGTGCCCAACGTTGCGTGTGTTAGGCCAGCAACCATACCCCAACCACGGTGGTTGAATGTCATACGTATTGGACCAATCAGCGATCAGTTATGCTAATGAGTGGACAC
>OX465120.1:2364813-2393051 GCA_949987565.1 Luidia sarsii | reverse complement strand
AAAGAGAGACAGAGACAGGGAGATTTTCTGGTCTAGATGTTTGTCTGGGCAAATCGAAGGTTTTTTTTTCTTATTTGAAAGCGATTAATTTGCTCTCACACACCTCACACTTCATGCCCGCGTTGATTTGTTTTACCTTCGCCAATCTGCCGCCGTGAAGTGGTGTCTACTGTCTAGTCTGGTGAGTTTCTGATGTTTTTTTCATGGCCTCAGAAGTCTGAAGTCTCCGAAGTGACGTGGGCACGTGGCAG
Source organism: Luidia sarsii (assembly GCA_949987565.1). NCBI lineage: Eukaryota > Metazoa > Echinodermata > Asteroidea > Paxillosida > Luidiidae > Luidia > Luidia sarsii. The sequence continues at coordinate 2,392,800 of OX465120.1, read as the reverse complement.
TTTTTTAAGCGTCACGGCCGTTGCCGATATGGTCGGTTTTATTACTCTAAAACTTCTTTTTTTTCTACAATAACGTCTACTTATAATCTCTCTTTTGGGTTCACTCTCCCGCGTCTCTCTTTCAGCTTTTCTTGTTGATGTTTTGACAGTTCCACTGACCAATCCCTGCCCTGTTCTTCCCTTTGATCTCACCCTACCATCTATCACCTCCCGTTTGCCCTCTGTCACACGTGTCCCAGTTACTCCCCCACCCCCCTTCTTCCTTCCTATTTGTTTTGTCCCGGTCATTCCGGGATGCCCGATGAAAATAACCAGGCAGCTCGGGGCGGGATTCGAACCCGCGACTCCTGCTTTCTCTCTACTAGTGCAGACGTCTGAATCGCTTGACCAGCGAGTGGGTCGAGGTCGTTAGGCGGATTCGTGTATATACAACGGCGGGTATACCGCGTTGCGTCATAGATTATACAACAATGTTTTTGCGCCGTGAGGAGAATGAACTGCAAACGAGGGGTTGCCCTGCTCGACGTCTGAGCTAGAAAGCAGGAGCCACGAGTTCGAATCCCGCCTCCTACCTGTCAGATATTCTTTTTGTTCAGCAGGCATCGGGCAAAGCACTGGGCACTCAGTGCTTATCACGTCGAGCAGGGCAAAGCTTCATCGAATAGACCACGATGTCATCAGGTGACTTAATTAGCAGCGTTTCCACTGGACTAACATTTGACCGAGACGATGATTAAATGTCCAATGGTCAAATTTGACCGTCGTTCCCACTTGGACTTTTGAGTCGGTCAAATTTAACCGAGACGATGTTTAAAGTAACCGAGCTGGCAAAAAAAAAATGTGTGCACGGTGCATGTAGTACGCCGAGTGGCGTTTTACCGAGTGGTGCGTTTCTACTGGACTAATCGGCTCGGTTATACTTACCTGGTCACTTTTACTGGGCAGAGGTTGGCCGGTTAGCCGCGTTTCCACTGGACTTATCTTGGTGAAAGTAACCGAGACGATGGTTACTTTGACCAAAATAAGTCCAGTGGAAACGGCCCAGTCAAATTTTCTCTCGGTTACTTTAACCGAGTCCAATGGTTACTTTTACCGAGCAACCTCTGCCCAGTAAAAGTGACCAGGTAAGTTTAACCGAGCCGATTAGTCCAGTAGAAACGCGCCACTCGGTAAAACGCGACTCGGTAAAAAACCACTCTGTGACGTAACACGTACATGCACTGTGCACAGCGTCTACTTCGTATCGCGCGCTAAATGTACACACGTAAATTGAGTATCCGGCTGACACTTGACCTTCATGAGCCGTTATATTGCCAGCTCGGTTACTTTAACCATCGTCTCGGATAAATTTGACTGACTCAAAAGTCCAAGTGGGAACGACGGTCACATTTGACCATTAGAAATGTAACCATCGTCTCGGTTAAATGTTAGTCCAGTGGAAACCATTCGGCTCGATTAAACTTTACCTGGTCACTTTTTTACTGGGCAGAGGTTGGCCGGTAAAAGTAACCATTCGGCTCGGTTAAACTTCACCTGGTCACTTTTACTGGGCAGAGGTTGGCCGGTAAAAGTAACCATTCGGCTCGGTTAAAGTAACCGAGAGGAAATTTAACTGGGCCGTTTCCACTGGACTTAAAGTGTGAAAAGTAACCCAAACTCAGGAATATTCTTCAATCGTAGATTTCGCAAAAAAAAAAAAAAAAAAAAAAACCTCAATCGAACAAACCAGTGCAACACTCGCCATGCACTTTACAACAGCGGCATCTAAAATTGCTATGGGGCCGCCATGTTTGTTTTTGTGTTTATTGTTCGATACTCACTGTTTGACCTATACTATACGGCGCAAACAGTCAATTGAATTCTCCTCACGCAAACACCATGTTCTAGCTATGTAATCGTCCCGTCCACCATTACCGACACGCGAGGTGGAGGTACCGAGCATTCGTGCAATTCACAGGCCCTCTTAAATGCCGGTTGGAGAGGGTAGGGGGAGGCGGGTGCGAGGAGGGGGGGGGGGACTGAGATAAATAGATAAAACCGACAGCATTCCATCGGATTGTCCGGAGATATTCTAGAAGGGCCTTATGAAGTCAGTGACACCGGGCCGGACAATGGTCGGGCAGGGGAAGTGGCGAGGAAGGCGAACTGTCAACAACAACCCCCCCCCCCTTCAAAAAAAAAAAAAAAAAAAAAAAAAAAAGTGAACAAACTTTTGCTCTCCGTCACTCCAATATTGTCCACTTGTCTGTAATTACACCTCATTAAGTGCTGCCCGCGCTCATCAATGGAGACCCGCGTTTGCTCCGTTACAGCATCGGCCCCCAAGTGACCAGGGATAGTAAGGCGAGCCTCGGTGGGGACTTCTCGCCGGTAATTGGCAGTGCCGGTGCGCCGGTAATTAACGGGCGGTGTCCCCGAATCCGTCGGGCTTTTGTGCCGCGAGACTCTTTGTATATAAGGCCTGTTAGTATTACACTCTTCGCTCGTCTTCTCTCTCTCTCTCTCTCTCTCTCTCTCGCTCTCTCTCTCTCTCTCTACCTCTTCCTCTCTGACTCTTGGCTGTCTGTCTCTCTGTGGCATTCTCTCTCTCCTGTCTCTGTCTCTGTTTGTCCGTTTCTCTCTGTCTTAGTCGTTCCCCTTCCTCTCTCTCTCTGTCTGTCTCACTCTATCTCTCTGCCTCTCCCTGTATCTCTTTGGCCTCTCGTATGTCTTCGAGTGTCCCTCTCTCTCCCTCCCTCCCTCTCTCGCTCCGCCCTCTGTGCCGTTCAATCTCTCTGTCTCTATCTGTGTTTCGTGTGTCTGTCTCTCTGTCTCTCAATTTGTGTCCCCCTCCCTATCTTTCTCTCTCTCCCTCGGTTTCCTCCCTCCATCCGCCTCTCCCCCTCCCCTCTTTCTCTCCCCTCAATCTCTCTCGCCCTCCATCTCCACCTCTCTCTCCCTCTCTCGATCTCTTCCACTCTCTCCCCTCCCTCTCTATCTCTCCCTCTCTCTGCCCTTCTCTCTTCCGTACTCTGCATCTCGATCTATCCCTATCTCACTCTCTATCTCTCTCTCCCTCTCTCTCTCTTTCGCCCTCTCTACCCCCTTTCTCTCCCTCTCTCCCCTGTCTCTCCCCCTCTCCCTCTCCCTCTCCTCTCTCTCCCCCTCTCTCTCTCCGTCCCTCCTCTCTGCTCAGCCAAGGCTAAAGCCGACCCTTAGCTCTCGCAATCGGGCACACCCCCCCCTCTCTCTCTCTCTACTCAACGCCGTTAATTGCTTCTACGCAAAGCTCATTTGTCAACAGGTAAACAACTCCTGATCCAATTCAGCCGACGTCCTCTGTCCTCCCTCTCTCTCGTCTCTCTTTCTTTTTTCCAGGTCGATGATCGCATTGACAATACACGGATTTACTGCTATGAGAAGCGGGCAAGCAATTGTTAAAACACCCCCACGGCCAATTTACGGGGTTCTCCCGAGCTCTTAAACACTCTTCCCCCCTTTTCCCCGGCCTTTTCCGCTCCGCTACCCTTTTTGGGGACTATTAATTTGACACACGTCAAAAAGAGAAACAGAAAAGAGAACGAGAAGTGGTAGAGAGAGAGTGAGAGAAAGATAGAGAGAGAAAGAGAGCATCTCTTCCCGTGAATGAATAAAGACGAAGAAGAAGTGGAGCGGCAAGAGGTAAAGAAACCCGATTTCTTTGGAACTCGGACCAGGTGCCGACCAAATCTAGCCGTAATTATTACGACGAAGGGCGGGTGTTATTTTACGCGAGCTGGCGGGGAATCAAGCTTATTGCAGGGGGGGGGGGAGAGAGAGAAAAGAAAAAACCCACTTGAGTCGACTTAAGTTACGAACGCCTTGGGACAAAAGGAGGAGAAGGAGAAGGAGAAGGAGAAGGAGAAGGAGAAGGAGGAGGAGGAGGGGGAAAAGACGAAGAGAGGGTTCCCGACAGATTGGGCCGACACAATTGCTGATCGAGTCTATTTGCGGAAAGAGAGCAAAGCGGGGATTTCGTAAGGTGAGAGGGAAGTAGGGGGAGGGGGTTACCGGGAGAGGAGGGAAAAAGAAAACCCCGATTGGCCGGATTACCGTAACTTCTTCAAAGGGGGTCAGACTGGCAGCGCTTTCTCCTGCCTCCGTTAATAGTTTCTTAATAGCCCTTAATGGGGTCACCTCCCCCCACTCTCTCCAGCGCCGTGCCGCCCGGCATAAACAAACATCTGCCCGAGCGAAGGTCGGTGGATCTGAGACCCTGGCAGCCCTCTACCCCTCCCTCTACCTGCCTTCCTCCCTGGCCCCCATCCCTCCCCCCCCGTCTCCCTCCACGGAATGGATCTGAGCGGGGCGTCATGACGATGTTGGGTGTTTGGAGCGTTCGACCCCTCTCACCAGGTCATTGTGCAATCTGATAAAACATAATGACCGCAGCAAAAGCCAAAAGTGTTGCAAATATTTCATACCGACTTACGAATTGACCAAAGGGTGAACATCAAAACATTAGGAGGGTTTCGACCCTAGCAGGACCTTCCTCAAAAGGCCTCTGAGAAAGGTCTTGATAAATATATAATAGCCGGTTGCTTTGGATTCCACGACAATGGGCTGGGAGAGGAACAGAGACGGCCCTGTTTTGGGTTGTAGCTTGTTGTTATTTTTGTGTGTGTGTGCTTGCCGGTCTTTGCTAAAGGCAGCCCCACCCCCGGCATTGCGTCTGATCAATCGGAAAGGACATGAAGAAGAGTGAAAAGGAGGTCTTCATCATCATCATCATCACCATCGTCATCATCATCCCCCGTTCCTTTACTGAGCGCCGCCAGCGAAGGCTGTTTTCGGGGAGAGAGGTGGATTCTAAACAAGAGGATCAGACGCTTGGGTCACAAAGGGAGACAAGGACAGTCGACACACAAGCTGGCTCCATAGAATAAAGATAGATTAATTACTCGGTGGAGGTCGACAAACGATGCGCCCTCCCCCCCCCCAAAAAAAAAAGAAGAAAAAATCCTTCAGAGAATGAAGGGGCGCTAGACATTGTAGGATCCCGGTACTGCTGCGAGATGGTGGACAACATTTCCTGATAAAAAAAACCCCAGGAAACATGGACTATTTCTATTTGAATCGGTAAGAATTTCACAGAATGGTGAGAATTGAGCATGATGGTGAGAATTGCAAAGAATGGTGAAAATTGCACAGAATGGTAAAAATTGCACAGAATGGTAAAAATTGCAGAGAATGGTAAGAATTGTACAGAATAGTGAGAATTGCACAGAATGGTAAGAATTGCACAGAATGGCGAGAATTGCACAGAATGGTGAGAATTGTACAGAATGGTGAGAATTGCGCAGAATGGTGAGAATTGTACAGAATGGAGAGAATTGCACAGAATGGTGAGAATTGTACAGAATGGTGAGAATTGTACAGAATGGTGAGAATTGTACAGAATGGTGAGAATTGTACAGAATGGTGAGAATTGCACAGAATGGTGAGAATTGTACAGAATGGTGAGAATTGTACAGAATGGTGAGAATTGCGCAGAATGGTGAGAATTGTACAGAATGGAGAGAATTGCACAGAATGGTGAGAATTGTACAGAATGGAGAGAATTGCACAGAATGGTGAGAATTGTACAGAATGGTGAGAATTGCACAGAATGGTGAGAATTGCACATAATGGTGAGAATTGTACAGAATGGTGACAATTGCATAGAATGGTGAGAATTGTACAGAATGGAGAGAATTGCACAGAATGGTGAGAATTGCACAGAATGGTGAGAATTGTACAGAATGGTGACAATTGCACAGAATGGTGAGAATTGTACAGAATGGTGAGAATTGTACAGAATGGTGAGAATTGTACAGAATGGTGAGAATTGCACAGAATGGTGAGAATTGTACAGAATAGTGAGAATTGCACAGAATGGTGAGAATTGCAAAGAGTTGTGAGAATTGTATAGAATGGGGGAATATCGTACAGTATTGTAAGAATTGTACAGAATGCGGAACATTGTACAGAAAGTTAAAAAAATGAACAGAATGTTGAGAATTGCACGTGACGGTGAGAATTTTACGGACTGAAGGAAACTGCAGATAATGATGCAGGTTGCACAGATTGACGGGGCCATGTGAATTGCCGAGATTGGGAATAGCACGGGAAGAGTTGCAAAGATTGAGTGAGAATTGCAAAGCACTGTAAAGAGTTGTGAGAATTGCAAAGAACTGTAAAGAGTTGTGAGAATTGCAAAGAACTGTAAAGAGTTGTGAGAATTGCAAAGAACTGTAAAAAGTTGTGAGAATTGCAAGGAACTGTAAAAGGTTGTGAGAATTCCAAAGAATGTTTAGAATTGTATATAATGGTGAGAATTGTATATAATGGTGAGAATTGTATATAATGGTGAGAATTGTACAGAATGGTGAAAATTCCAAAGAATGGTAAGAATTGTATATAATGGTGAGAATTGTACAGAATGGTGAGAATTGTACAGAATGGTGACAATTGTACGGAATAGTGAGAATTATACAGAATGGTGTGAATAGTACAGAGTGGTGCGAATTGTACAGAATAGTGAGAATTGTACATAATGCTGAAAATTGCGCAAAATGCTGAAAATTTCACAGAATGGTGAGAACTGTACAGAATGATGGGAATTGAATGGAATGATTGAAAGTGCACAGAATGATGAGGGTCACACAGAATGATGGGGCAATGTGAAATGCAGAGGTTGGGAATAGCAAGGGCTGGTAAGAAATACAATGAAATTGGCGGGTAGTGAGAATTGCAAAGTTAAGAATTGCACACAGGCCTAACGAGAATTCTACAGAAAAAAAGCAAGCAATCAAGCAAGCAATCAAGCAAGCAAGCACGCAAACAAACATGCGCTCCAAAAACACAATCTCTTTCCGGTGCGACTATGATCGCTGACGTTCAGAGAGCAACGTGGTTCCTTTTTATTTTCAGAATTCCTTTCCTACCCGATACCCATGCATCGTGCTCATTGCGGGACGCGTCGGTGCATCCAGTCTGTTGACATTGTTGCTATCGTGTATTATTACAGATCCTACATGTTAGATGTTCCGTTGGCCGTTCTCTGCACCGAACAGTAGTGGGGGAGACCTGCTGAGCTGTAATGGACCAAGAACTCGGCGCGTCTGACGAGATAAGTGGTTTCCCTTCGCGACTCCTAAGTGGCAACAAACACACCAACAAGTCCCTCCACGTCCACAAGGGAACTTCGGTCGTGATGTTTGCCACCATCAGTCTTCCTGTACCTGCCCACATTCTCCTCCCCCTCCTCCCCTCCGCCTGTTTCCTCTCCTCCTCATCTTCCCCTCCCCCTCCTCCCCTACTCCTCCTCTTCCTCCTCCCTTACTCCTCCTCGTCTTTCCCCTCCCCTCCACCCTTCCTCCTCCTCATCTTCCAATTCCCCTCCTCCTCCTCCCCTCTTCCTCCTCTTCCCCTCCACCCTTCCTCCTCCTCATCTTCCCCTCCGCCTCCTCCCCTACTCCTCCTCTTCTTCCTCCCTTCCTCCTCCTCATCTCCCCCTCCACTCCTCCTCCTCTTCCTCCTCCTCCCCTCCTCCTCCCCACCTCCTCCTCTTCCTCATCCTCTTCCTCCTCCTCCCCTCCTCCTCCTTCTTCTCCCCTCCTCCTCCCCATGATCCCCTCCCCTCCTCCTTATCCCCTCCTCCTCTTCACCATCCTCCTCCTCCCTTCCTCCCTTCCTCCCTTCCTCCTCCTCCCCCTTCTGCCAACTTTGTTAGTAGCAACTGTTGCAAGCCAGCGGGGCTTTATAAATTGACTTCGCCACCTGCACTGAACCAACGCGTCCACTTTTTTGTTCCAGCAGCTGACGCTGATTGGCTCTACCCTTCTCTCTCTCCATCTCCCCCTCTCTCTCTATCTGTCCCTCTATCTCCCTTCCCCTGTCATTCTTCCCCTCTCCCCCCTCTCTCTCTCCCCCCTCTCTCTCTCTCTCCCCATCCCCCCCCCTCTTTCTTTCTCTCTCTCTCCAGTCTCCATCTCCCCCTCTCTCTCGCCCAATTTATTGTCCCTCTATCTCTCTCCCCTCGCTTTCTCCCCCTCTCTTTCTCACCCCTCTCTCCTCTCTCTCTTTCTCCCCTCTCCTCACTCTCTCCTCTCTCTCTGTCTCCCCCTCTCTCCTCTCTCTTCCCCCCCCCTCTCCCCCTTTCTCCCTTCCCTCTCTCTCTTTCGCGCGCCATTTTCGGCTCGCGTTAGTGTAAAACATGTACCGGAATGTACCGTAAACTGTGTACTACCACGGAGGAATTAGTAGTACTACACTATGTACCGTATGTTATGTATAATGCGCTGACCGGATTGGGTCATTAATGACAAGTCTGGCAGGGATAACAAACAGTGTATTCACAGCCAGAAGTCTGTTACTACATACCGCGACCTTACGGGGCGAACGTCCCTACAAAAAAAAAAAGACCCGCTGCCCCTGTTTATTTTCAAGACGAGTTTCCTAAAACAAACCCGCCCCTTCTCACATATTATGATATACCACTGCACTGGCGCATAGGAACGTAAATGGAACAGACCGTGGTATTGTGCACAAGTTCCCTGTTGGGGTTGGGGGAGCAGTGAGAGGAGCGTATTTCTTCCCGGTAATTTCGAGCCGCATTTCCCTTGTCTCTCTCCTCTCTGTCCCCTTCTCTCTCCTTCCTTTTCTCTATGTCTCTTTCCGTCCATCTGTGTCTGTAAAATGTGTCTCTCTCTCTTGCTCTCCCCATCTCTTCCTCTCACTCCCTCTATCCCTCCCCTCCTCTCTCTCTCTCTCTCTCGATCCCTCTCCCCGACTCTCTCCTTACTCTCTCTCTCTCTCTCTCTCTCTCTCTCTCTCTCTCTCTCTCTCTCTCTCTCTCTCTCTCTCTCTCCATCTCCCCCTCTCTCGCCCCCTCTCTCTCTCTGCCTCTCTCTCTCTCTATCCTTCTCTCTCCTCTCCTCTCCTCTCTCTCTCTTTATCCCTCTCCTCTCTCTATTTCTCTCTCTCCTCTCTCTCTCCCTCATTCTCTCTCTCTCTATTTCTCTCTCTATTTCTCTCTCCCTCTGTCTCTCCCCCTCTCTCCCTCTCCTCTCCTCTCTCTCTCTTTCTCTCTCTCTTCTCTCTCTCTCTCTCTTTCTCTCTCTCCCCCTCACTCCCCCCCCCTCTCTCTCTCGCCTCTCTTCCCCTCTCTTTCTCTCTTCCCCTCCGTCACTCTCTCCCTCCTTCTCTCTCTCTCCCTCTCTCCCTCCCTCCCTCTCGTTTTCTCCGTGCCAACCTTGTGAATTTACGACCGCGGGACAATTTTAAGAGGCCGAAAAGTGGCAGCCTCACTTCTCGCGCCGAGTGGCAGATAAACTTTCTGCCCCTTTGGTATTTCAAAATAAACAAGTCTCCTCCCCCTCTTCGCCGTCAGGATCACCCCTTTCGCTCCCCCAATTTATTTTCTTCTCTTCCCCTCTTCGTCAAGGATATGTGGGCCACGCGGTATACTTCAGTTACCCCCTCCATCCCTTCCCCCCAACCAGAATCTCCCGGCTTGAGGAATTTAGAAGGAAAAAAAAACGACAGCAGCGTGAAGAGTGCAGAGTGCAGACAGATGGGAAAAAAGTGGATTTGGTGATTTTTGTATCGAAACTAAAACAGAGGTGACGGGGAACTGGACCATAGCTTTATTTCCCCTGGCGACCGCGAAGGACGCGGCTGAAACGGAGGTCAAAGGTTACGGGGTCATAGGTCATAGGTCATAAACGTCGACCCAGGCAGAAGGGTCGATTTCTGAACCACCCCCTTCAGCCACCGCCCCCAAACTTTTCCAAACAAAAAAAATTACTTGTGTGTCGGCACCATTTTCACGTCATAGGTCTAGTGCCTTGTGGAGACCTAGTCCAATAGGTTGAATAGGTCTCCATAGGGAAATTGTAAAGGTGTATAGGTCTCCACAGGGTTGTCACGAAACTGGTATTTGAAAATAACTCCAAAACGGGAAATGTGTCGCAAATTGAAGTGTTCAATATATTATGGACATACGGTCCAAATTTCTACCCAGGCAAGTGACTGTGGCTGAAATGGGAGCATTTTGAACATCCAAACACATCCAAAAGCCTGGCAGTACACCATCGTTCAGCTCGCGAGTATATAACTGCACGCAGTATATACATGTATAGTGGGGTACATCCGTCCGTTTGGGCCCATGTGGGAGTTTTCCGTTGCGCTGTCATACCCCCCGCAGTGACTTCCGGGCCATTCGAAAAGATGGCGGTTTGCGGGAACGCGAATTCGACCACCGAATTCCACGATTTTGTTCCTCTTTATGAAACTCGTAGGTGAGTAGCACATTAGGTAATTGTAGGTTGTTTTTAACACTCAATCTGATGAGCCAACATTTTTCTCTGGGTTGCATTCCCCTTTAACCGTAATGATGAAGAGAATGCAGCATTCCGTCTGATATAATGGGCTCCATCTTCATGAAGCAACTACCACCCCCACCCACTCTCGACCTTGCATTCTGATGAAGTGGCCGCTACAACGAAATCGTGGAACACTCCCTCCCTCCCTCCCTCCCCATCCGCATTAAGGGGCTCGTGCGCGTGCTCCGGCAAAAATCAGATCGGGTCGTCGCATTTGTGGGTCGAGACTGGTGAACTAGCAGATGAGTTCCTCGCGGGAAGGTCACCTTTGTGGGAGATGAGCTCGATATATTTTTCTTTCTTCCCCCCCCCCCCACCTCCCCGGCGAAGCAGGGGCACTTTGATCGAGGAGGGGATTCCGATGTTTCGAGAAAAAGAGACGATCCATTTATCGATGGGAATAGTTCGTCGCCTGTATTATACGTGGAACGGACGGCTCTGGAATGAAAAAAAAAAACTAACAAGAACCACAGAGTCTTTGGTCGTGTGTGTGTGTTTGGGGGGGGGGGGTGTGCAGGAATCTATACTGTGGAGACCGCATGGCCCTCAGGCGTATCCGAAACCCGGCTTAGGCTTCGGCTCCGTCTTCGTCTCTGTCATCCAAAAGTTGAAAACACAGGTTGAAGTTCTTTGTCGGAGTTGAAGCTTTGGATTCCCTTTGTTTTTCAAAACACAGTGGGACATTCAGAAACGAAGCCAGACACTTTCGTTTTCATGGCTTGTATTTTTTTGTTACTATCTTTATAAATTATACTATATTTTATAACAGGATTGTATTGTGTTGTATTGTATTGTATTAATTTCACAGTGCATTTTGTAAACGAGTTGCAGCATTGAAATAAATCTCCAAGTAATAATAATGGACGGAATAACTTGAGACAAAGCCGGAGCCTGAGCCTAAGCCGGGATTTGGAAAAAGGCCCCAATAGGTTGAAAAGGTCTCCACAGGGAAATTGCAAAGGTGTACAGGTCTGCACAAGGGTTTCACGAAACTGGTATTTGGAAATAACCCCCAAAACGGGAAAATCGAGATAGGTAAGAATACGTCGTAAATCGAAGTGTTGTAGCATAGGCTTATATAAGGGACATACGGTCCAAATTTCTACCCAGGAAAGTGAATGTGGTTAAAAAATAGGAGCATTTTTAGAACATCGTTTCTCACTCAGTTGTATTAGTGCACGAGGACAAAGCCATGTCTCCACAAGGATAAAGATTCGGGGTATGTGTGCGGGTGTGTCGAGGGGAGGGGGGGGGTAGGGGTGGGGGCGCCCTTTCAAGGTCTCGGCACGGGAAGGCCATTGGCGAACGAGCCGAGCGAGCGCAGGAGCCAGACGCGATCGAAAGCCGACGACGTGACACGGTTTCACGAACGCAGGAGTTTCCTTTTCTCGGAAATGTCTCGATCTTCTCTGGACCTCCAGCCCTCCTGCCGCCGAGACCCCTCGAACAACGAACCCCGATAAAGCGGCGAGGAGTGGAGTGGGTGACGTGGTCGGAGGCGGAGTGGGGGGGGGGGACATGTTCCCCCACTTTCATAAGTATCGTTTCCCCCAGCACACCTTTTTTTGAGGGTCAGGTAAGTAAGACGGGAACCGGTGGAACGCAATTATTTTCACCGTAGTCGAACGTTCGACCGCATTAACGGGAAAAGACAACATTGGTCGATGTCAAAGAATAGCATCCATACGTTGTCTGATCCAACATTAAAGGCCCAATACAACAATTATTGGGAAGATCGGAAAACGTCGATGTCCACAGATTTCCCTCTAATTTACACAGTTTGGAGATGGTCATGATATAATCCTCATGTTGAAATCTTACGGTCTGGGATGCTGTACTTCTCGAGAAATCTTCACTCAAACGTCGTCAAATAGCTTATTACTTGCAAGTATAAAAAACTATTTCTTACACTACAGAACGGTGCGCAAACCGTGACGGTTTTTTGCCTTTTTTCTACTTTCTCAGATCACCATTTGAGCTAAAACCTTCGCAGGATTCCTTTCTTTTTATAGAATGTTTAATGGTTTAACACACAAAGTGTGGCAATCTGTTGATTTTCACCAATGTTGTATATAGGGCCTTTAACCTATGCATGAAATTATAGCACACCTGTTAAAATTTCAGCTCAATCCGCCAACCGAGTCTCGAGAAAATAGTGAAAAACCGACTCGCGAAAAAATAATGCAGCATTCAACGTATTGTTCCGAAAAAAAAAACCCAAAAGAACTACCGTGGTGTGGCTCTGAGAAGAGCCGGTATCACGTTTTTTTTTTTTTTCATTTTCCGGGATATCACAAATAATGAATCACAAATAGTACAAAAACACTGACAAATAAACGTAACAGATTACAATTAACAATACCCAATAAGCTCCCGCAGGATTACCCAAAAGAAACAAGTTTCTGTCGAGGGGTTCTCCTGACAAAGTGGGCAACGTTTCGGGCAGTGTGTACTCTGCCCGTCGTCGGGAGACATACCCACTCCTTGAATTGAAAGAGGAGTGCTACATGGTGTCGCGGCAAACCTTCCGCTAAGCATTCCACCATGTAAAACATCATCAAGTAGAATGCTGGTTAACGTACGATAATCATTCTCAGTCCGAGTTACATTCCCCCCATATGTTTCGGTGCCGTTGGTATGTGAGGGGGGGGAGGGGAGGGGAAGGGATTCCGTGCCCGAAACAATTGTCTGGAAGCGGCCTGACAGGCGGCTAGTGCCGGCAAGTGGCTGGCTACCGGGCAGCTTATCGTGGCTAACTGGAATTGACGGCAGCAAATGAGTTTCTTCCCCTCCCCCTCTGACCTCCCTTTGCCTTTCCCCCTCTCTCCCTGGTTCTCTCTGTCTCTGTGTCGATCTGTCTTTCCGTCACGGTGACTCTCTTTCTCTCTCTCTCTCTCCCTCTCTCTGTTTCTCTCTGCCCCTCCGTGTGACTCTCTCTCTCTCTCTCTCTCTCTCTCTCTCAGCTTCTCAGTGTCAATCTGTCTCTCTGTCACTCTCTGACTCTCTTCGCTTCTCGTCTCTCTCCGACGTTCCTCTGTATCTTTCGACCTATCTCTCTGTCCATTCTCTGCCCCTTTCTCTGTTCGTGTCTCTCTGTCTGTCTCTCTCACTCTCTCTGTCCCTGTCTCTACCCCCATTGTCTGTATATCTCTCGTCTATATCTCTCTTTCTGTCTCCCTCCCCCTCTCTCTCTCTGACCGTCTCTCTTTCTCTCCCCATCGCTCTTTCTCCATCTCTCTCTTTCTCCCTCTCTTCCCCTCTCCCCCCCTTCTCATTCTGACCCTGTCTATCTTTCCCTCCCCTCGCTCTCTCTCTCCATCTCTCTCTTTTTCTCCCTCTCTTCCCCTCTCTCTCCCCTCCCCTCTCTCTCTCTGACCCTGTCTCTCCCTCTCTCCCCCTCTCCCTCTCACTCTCACTTTCCCTCTCTATATCCATCTATAGCTCCCCGTGCCTCTCACTCTGTTGGAGTTACTGAAAGTCGTCGCCTTGTCACCTCGCCGGCTCTCTCCCGATAACGTCTCGCCGGCCAAACTCGAGTTGACACGCCCGGCTGGTGAGCCCGCGTTTGTTTGCTCGGCGCACGCTGGGCCGGGGAGGGAGGGCAGAGGGGGGTGGGACGGGAGGAGGACTGGGGGGGAAGGAGGGAGGCGAGAGGTACCAGTGGCCCTGGAGAGCCAGTGGGGCCCGTGTGGCCATGGGGTCCCGCGGCTCTCACGCCCAGCGGGGCCTGCCACCGTCGTTCTTGTACCCTTAGCCCTGAGGCCAGGGTCGCGCTGTGCCCGAAGAGGTAGAGGTGGAGACTTATGGAGAGCATTCCTTTGCTCTATGCATAAAAGGTAGAGAGGTATTAGAGAGGTAGAGAACGAGATAGAGAGAAAGAGAGAGAGGTGGAGAGAGAGAGACAGACAGACAGACATGGAGAGGTTGAGCGAGAGGCGGGGGAGAGGGAGAGAGAGAGAGCGGGGGACAGGGAAAGGGAGAGAAAGAGAACGAAGGGGGAAAAGAGAGAGGAGAGAGGAGAGAGAGAGTGGGAGAGACAGATAGGGAGAGAGAGAAGGAGAGAGAGGGGGAGACCGATGGAGAGAGAGGGAGGGTGGAGAGAGACAAAGATAGGGGAGATAAGGCGAGAGAGGGACGGAGAGAGGAGAGAGAAGGAGGGAGAAGGAGAGAGAAAGAGGGAGATAGAGGAAGGGAGAGATAGACAGAGAGAAACGGAGAAAGACGGAGAGCCAGAGAGAGAGAGAGAGAGAGCAGTGGAGAGCGGTTGACGTGACCGTCAGACGGCGCGCTAGGGTCGAAATACCGACATGTCAGGAGTCATTGGCGTTAAGCGATCGCTGGGGTTGTCATATTTGTGGCGTGGAGTATAAGGGAGGGGAGGAGGGTGTGCATGGGTGGACAGAGGGGACCGAATTTCTGTGACAAGAGAAACACCCTCTCTCATCCAACGGAGACCACCGAATAACTCGGAACAAACAGCCTCCAAATCCCCAAGTCCTGCTACCGAAAACCTCCACGGTCACTCATCATAATGTTCTGCAGGGATAAGACAAACTCCGTCGTTTATAACTCCCTCCCTCCACACTCTTACATTTCTACTCTCGTTGCCGACGAGATAAACCAGGGTGGGAAAGAACAACACCCGGACGCCCGCGGCCTTGTTTGGTTAACCGAAGCACCCACTTGGCGCGACCCGAGTAGTCGAAGACAAAGGGTGCAAAATATTGGCCGACACAAAATCAAGTTACGGAGTAGACAAAAACAAAAGACGAAAGTCAACTTTGATATAATTTATCGCGGTGACATAAGTCGTTCATGCCACCGGTAATAGTACCACGGTAAGACACGCACAGACAGGGATGGTATGAGCTTTGTCGAAAGACGTTTACAAAACATGTGACTAGAATTTTTGGAGATATTAATAATTTGTACAACCCGCTATTCATTGTGGATTAGGTGTGCGATGAGATCGTGATGAGATTGAGGGAGCCGATATCGATACGGGGCGCCAACAGCGCCCTCCATCGTCCGATGGTGTGAACGGGCGCGCCGCCGTCCTGATACGTCGTCTCGTTACAAAAATGCAGGCACGTATGAAATAAACATAAAAATGTATGTCAACAGAGGGCGCTATGGACGATGGAAGGCGGCTCCCGTTTCATCGTTGCATCGATCCTCCATCCCCCATCAAACAATTAAATATGAAAATCGGCTATGCGGCCGTTTCGCAATACGGGCGATTCACATTAGTGCGCCCTCAAGAGTTTGCAAGTTGCAACCTATCACAGTGCGTGAAATCTGCGATGGGTTGCAAACTCGTTGCAAACTCTTGAGGGCGCACTTTTGTGTATCGCTCCGTACTGCTGCGTACAACCGGGACGCGTGGGCCACTAAAACAAACCAGTGGATTCGAGTACTGTACTTTGGCAAACGTTCACTCCCTAGTCCCTTGACAGTTATGTTGGACTTTTACAAGGACGGCTGATTTGGGCGGCTGATCGCATCTACGCCACGGGACCTCGACGTCATGGAGATGAATTCTGAATCAGATGGATCCGACATTGCCTGAGTCACTACATACAGTTGATGCTCCAACACAGCCGGGTCCATACCCACACCAGGTGACTGAATGCAATTGGTAGACAGGGTCATCACACATCAACTCTTTGTCTACCCGCACCAGGTGACTGAATACAATTGGTAGACAGGGTCATCACACATCAACCCTTTGTCTACCCACACCAGGTGACTGAATGCAATTGGTAGACAGGGTCATCACACACCGACCCTTTGTCTACTCACACCAGGTGACTGAATACAATTGGTAGACAGGGTCATCACGCACCAACCCTTTGTCTACCCGAACCAGGTGACTGAATGCAATTGTTAGACAGGGTCATCACACACCAACCCTTTGTCTACCCACTTCAGGTGACTGAATGCAATTGGTAGACAGGCTCATCACACACCAACCCTTTGTCTACCCACATCAGGTGACTGAATACAATTGGTAGACAGGGTCATCACACACCAACCCTTTGTCTACCCGCACCAGGTGACTGAATACAATTGGTAGACAGGGTCATCACACACCAACCCTTGGTCGACCCACATCAGGTGACTGAATACAATTGGTAGACAGGGTCATCACACACCAATCCTTTGTCTACCCACACCAGGTGACTGAATGCAATTTGTAGACAGGGTCATCACGCACCAGCACTTTATGACTTACGGTCAACCGCAAGGGGATGGGAGATACGCATAAAACCGTATGACCTATGAAATCTTACGATACGGATCGTCCATCGTGAGTTGAGTTACGGTGCATCGTTACAAGGCTCCGTGAAATCCACACCTGGTCTGACTCTGACTGATCATGTCACGGTGACAGTCACACCCAAGTCCTGCACTTAGCCGTGACTGAAATTAACCAAGTGCAAAACCCCAAACAAATTCCACGCAAGGGACTCAAGTATAAATGCTATCTACAAAATTAACAGTCACCTAATTTGTGACCCGTTACAGCATAATGAGGAATAACCCCCACTTTTGTGATTTTGAGATTTTCTAATGATGTGAAAGAGTATACCATTAGCTTTCAAATGATGTCAAATTTATTTCCGTATGAACTTTGCTGTAAATAGTACAAGGGGACTTCGCTCGTTCATTTGGCACCAGACACAATATAACAGCGCCAGTCTAACTCCTCGAAAGCGGCCATTCAAAAAGGCAGGTTCTTTATTTTCCTGAAAACAGTACACAAACACTCCCCCGAAATCCTGGGTTTTTTTTCAACATTTAGAGACGGATGTCGGAAAAATCCTTTGGACATAATATCCTCCAATACATTAACTTTCCGAAACTACACACACAAAAAGACATTTTTTTAATCGAATTGAGAAGATACTTTGACTTCAGGCGTTGTTTACTCGAAAAGTGTTTTGGTGGGACATTCCTCATGTCACTGTGCCGGGTCACATTGATTATCCCAGGTAATAAGCCTTGTTTTCACACGGAAATTAAAGCTTCAAATCTGCGGCAACGCGGTAGCTTGCTCGGTGGAGCCGGACTGTGGTTCTCCTTGCGATGTGCGAGCGCGTTCACGGAGCCGGATTCGGAGGTCGCGTAGTCAAAAGCGTGCGCCCGACACAACCCCCAAGACCGTACCGGGAACCGATTTCGCCCGCGAAACCGAGTGCGGATCTCGGTATTCGAGATCTCAGTGACGCTAACCCGCAATGCACGGGGCAATGCTATGCAATAATGACGATCGAGTTACTCTGCTCTTGGAGTAGGAGCTCATCGCGGGTCTCGGCAAAAGTCTCCTTCCTATACCTGTCGACACCCGTGACCTCGAGCGACCCCTGTGACCTCTGTCGAGACCTGTGACCTCTGTCGACACCTGTGACCTCTGTCGAGAGACCTTAGACCACTGTCGACACCTGCGATCTCCGTCGACACCTGCGATCTCCGTCGACACCTGCGATCTCCGTCGACACCTGCGACCTCTGTCGAGGCCCAAGACCACTGACGAGACCTTAGATCCCTGTCGACACCTGTGACCTCTATTCGTCATTGAGACCATAGACGTCTGCCAACATCTGTGACCCCTGTCAAGACCTGCGACCTCTTTCGATACTGACCTCGCTCGAGACCTTAATAGACCTCTGTGCCAACATCTGTGACCTATGCCGAGACCTCTGTCAGAATTAACTGATTGACGAGAGTCACGAGACAAGCAATACTCGGGTCTTCGGGTCTGGGGTCTAGAATCTAGACCGGTCCCTGGAGACAAATAGTTTTTTTCGAGAACCTTAAACACACACACACAGATAATGAAGAGAGGGAGAACTCACCCTTGGCCTTAACGAGCATGATGGTTGCCGAGCAGAGTCCGGTCCCGTTGCGTCGACTGGTGGCCGGCACCCGGTTGAAGCCGGCGTAGACGAAGTAGTCCACGGGGCCGTGGCTGGTCGTCTGGCCGGACAGCGTGAAGAGGTGGCGGCTCTCCAGCGAGCCGCGCACCGAGTCGTTGTTGTTCCAGCGGAGCCGCTCGTCCGAGATCTCGACGACCAGCGTGGAGCCGGCGCTCACCACGTCGTCCACCACGCGGAACAGGAGGCCACCGTTGATGCTGGCCTGGGCATGGCCGGGCAGCGAGTTGCTGTAGACCCGGAGCTGGCGGTTCAGCACCTGGGTCTCGGCCATGTTGCTGGTGACGGCGTCGCCCTCGCCGCCGAAGCCGTCGCCGGCCGGCGAGTCGGACACGTCCAGGGTCCAGTCGCGCGGCTCCTCGCCGTAGTGGAGGAGGAGGCGGGCCGTCTTGTAGGGGCCGGAGAAGTCGATGCGGGCCACGGCCTGGCCCTCGCAGCGGCCGCCGGGCGAGGGGCTGGGCCGGGTCAGGAGCCGGGTCAGCTCGGTCTCGCCGTCCACGCGGCCCGTGCGCAGGTCCAGGAAGGTGCGCTGCCGCTTGGACGCCGATCCACCCTGGTCGCTGCAAACTTAGACCGGGCAGAGGGGTCGAAGGAGCGGGAGACGAGCGAAGGCAGAGAGTCAGATAGGAAGGCAGAGAGGGAGAGGGAGACAGAGGGACAGAGTGAGAGGAAGGCAGAGAGGGAGATGGAGACAGAGAGACAGAGGGAGAGGAAGGCAGAGAGGGAGATGGAGACAGAGAGACAGAGGAAAGGAAGACAGAGAGGGAGATGGAGACATAGACACAGAGGGAGAGGAGGGCAGAGAGGGAGATGGAGACATAGAGACAGAGTGAGAGGAAGACAGAGAGGGAGATGGAGACAGAGTGAGAGGAAGGCAGAGAGGGAGATGGAGACATAGAGACAGAGGGAGAGGAAGAAAGAGAGACAGAGAGAGAGAGTTAGAGAAAGGCAGAGGGCAAGAGCGACACATACAAGAGAGAGGCAGAGAGACAGAGGGACATGTTTAGAAGCACAGAGGAACAGAATGACAGAGAAAGAGAAATGGACATAGAGAGACGGAGAGTGACAGAGAGCAGAGAGACACACAGTCAGATTGGCGAAAGAGACAGGATGGAGTGAGAGGGAGAAAAAAAAGGAACAAGACGCAAATATACTTTTATAACGACAGCACGACAATGGTATACACAAAACGGTGAACCTTCAAACAGATTAAATTGAGGGATTATTTCCAAGACGAGGGCGCCCTTCAGGAATGACGTCACGGGCAAGCGGTCTACTCCCCAGACGAGGGCGCCCTTCAGAAATGACGTCACGTGCACGCGGTCTACTCCCCAGAGGAGGGCGCCCTTCAGGAATGACGTCACGTGCAAGCGGTCTACTCCCCAGACGACGAGCTCAATACACGAGAGGTACCCCCTCCCACCGTCACTCGGAGAATTCCCGAAGCTTCGGTTTACCTAGTCTTGGTTCAGGACGTTGTTGGTTGAGATGGTACCGAGACGGTACCCGATGATCCTCAAAACACACGTACGCACCCACACAGACCGGTCAACAACAGCTCGACTCAATGCGTAGACGGGTGCGCAGATCTCTGCGCGAGTGCGTACGCGCCTGTGCGCACACTGCGGATCACGGTCGACTGTCCAAACCAACAACGTCTGGAACCAAGACTACGGGTTTTTTTGTCAAGCACACAGATGGGCACCTTGTATCTTTCAGTCTCACTTTCTCATCGACGCGGAATGCAGTCTGTCACGGGGTCAGGTCGCGGCCGAATTCGTCGGCTGCGCCAGGGCGTAACGCACGGGTCTATGGGGATTTTCCGTAGCGGCTCGCGCGTGCACACGCTGGTTCACCAGTATAGCCATTGAACTGTGATGGGCATGTGGTCATAAATAGACTGTTTTTAGGTGTGTGTGGTTTTTTTTTTTAGAAAGTATTCTTTATGGGCATTCCGGTTCCTTCCCACGGGGTCAGCACGATGTCGTTCTGGTTATCATTATACCCTGTACAGCTTACCCGGTGTGAAAGTCAGGTCAGCTGGGGTCAGTGGGTGGGAGAGAGAGAGCCAGAGAAGAGGAGAGAGAGCGTGGGGGCGAGAGAGAGAAAGAGCGGGAGAGAGAAAGAGGGGGAGAGAGAGAGAGAGAGAGAGAGAGAGAGAGAGAGAGAGAGGGAGAGAGAGAGAGAGAGACAGACAGAGACACAGAGAGAGAGAGACAGAGAGAGGGGAAGCTAGAGAGAGGGGTGAGGAGGAAAGAGAGAGAGAAAGGGGGAGAGAGGGAGAGGGAGAGAGAAAGAGAAAGAGGGAGAGAGGGAGAGAGAGAGAGACAGACAGAGAGAGAGAGAGCGAGAGAGAGAGGGAGGGAGAGAGAGAGGGGGAGGGTGAGAAAGATGGAGGGAGAGGGAGGGACAGAGATAGAGGGGAGGGGAGGGAAAGAGAGGGAGGGAGAGGAGAGAGCGAGGGGGAGGGGTGTTTAATACTAGGGTCCATTTGGGGTGTTCTTGTCGAACGATTTTAATTTTTTCACGTTTTAGGTTAAACAGGATTTATGGCATTCGAGGGTGGGATCGGATGCGTAAATAGACATGAGAGAGGACTTTGCGGTATCGCCAAGTGAATGATCTCTTCAGTGAACGATCGTGGCACTGGTAACTCCAGTGAGTGTGGCTCTCGCAACGGTATTATGCGAAGCAACGTACAGTATTTCTGAAGGCAGGATTTAGATTTCAACGACTTGAGCAAGGCTACCTTACACATCGCTCAGTTTCTGAAGAAAGACAAACAAACAAACAAGCAAAGAAACCAACAACGCATAAAGCGTCAGTCAACGCGCCGACCTAACGCACGGCGGCTAGATCGGAGTTCAAAGATCGCAACACGCGGATGTGTAACGGGATATTTTATCACTTGATTCGTTTCTCCCTCGCTACAATCTGCTTGAGATGGGAAGTCTCTCCGTGCCCCTTCTCTCTCTCTCTCCATGGTCTCTCTGTATCTGTCTCTCTCCCTCTCTCTCTCTTTCTCTATATCTCTCCCTCTCCTTCTCCCTTCTCTATGTCTCTCTGTCTCTCTCTCTCTCCCTCTCTCTTCTTCGTTCTCTCTCTCTCTATCTCTGTCTCTCTCCCTCTCTCTTTCTCTCTCTCCCTCTCCCCATCTCTCTCTACCTCTGTATGGGAACCGCCCCAATACTAGTTTGGCGTTGTTTACGTTTGAAGCGCCCCCTCTCGGCGTAACGCTCTCCAGTCACAGAAGAGATGATTCACAGTATCACCGCAAACCTTCCACTTAAAAACGGGTAATGAAAAACACGTACTACTCAACTCAAGTGACCAATAAGTTGTATAATCCATAATGATCAATAAATGGGTACGACCCAGTTCCTGGTTGAAGTGGAGCTGAAAGTACGTTCCTTGGCATATTTTTGAGTGAACTGGAGTTTGGGAAGTTCATAGTTATTATTATTATCACCACTGTGAGTTTGAGGCAAAAATGCTTTTTTCCCCTTATTTTTAAGCCGCGTCCGCACTGGACTTAAAATGGGTAAACTAACCGAGCAAATGGGTAAATTGACCATTTTAAGTCCAGTGCGGACAGCCCAGGAAGTTTTCCTCCCAGGTAACTTACCTGACTCCAGTGGGTAGTTTAACCGACCAACTTCTGCCCGGTTAAATTGACCAGGTCAGTTTAACCGAGTCGATAAGTCCAATCCGGACACGACGTCTCGGTAAACGACTCGGTAAAAAAAACACATCCGGCGCCCCGCACGTTACGTTACTGTATGCAAGACTCGTGCGGGCACAGGGTAACAACGTGTTTGTGTACCTACAGTACACGCACATGTACACGAGTCGGTTCCTCCATGGTTTTACCCATCGTCTCGGTTAGTTTACCCGAGTCGAAAAGTCCAAGTGCGGACGCCGGGAAGATTTACCCATTGGAATGTTACCCACGGGCTCGGTAAAAAAAAAATAAGTCCAGTACGGACACGGCTTTACAGTGAATAGGCCTCTATTGAATAGGCAACTTATGAGACTCAGGCCCTCTGAAAACTTGGCGAAAATGGGTTTTCAATACTGCTCGAAATTTCTGGACTGAGGATATCAGGACGATTGCGTACTTTCGTCCAACCAAAAAAAACCCCCGAAAACCGTTCATTCTGAGTACAGTCTACACTACAGTCTGTATTTTTTTTTTTGGGGGGGGACGATCCAACTTCCGCCTAGACAATGCAAGATTGGAAATGTTGGTGTGTGCTTTTTCCCTCTTTCTCGCCGACAGACCTTTCCTGCCAAGATTTGAACTTCCGTTTTTGATAAGGATTCATATTTTTTTTTTCAACTTCCCTTCCCCCCTCCCTCCCCCAAGACGAGGGTCTCTAATTGAGAACAGGTAGAAGGGAGGAAAGAGAGGGAGAGAGAGAGAGACAGCTCAAGATTCGAGTTCGTCATTTCTCCCCCTTTTTTTTTTACTGGGAAAACTCTTGGCACTATCTCCGGTGCTAATCAGCGCCTCCACGCCAGCAAAATTCTTATCTCGGTCCGCCCAGGGAAGTTTTTTTTTCGGGGAGGCGAGGGAAGGGGAGAGGGGGAGATGGGGGGGGGGGGAGGGGTGGGGTAGGGATGGGGGGAGGAGGTTTAAGACCCACGTTCCACGTGACTGGACCGAATTATCTGTTGATTGGATTAGCACCTAATTGGATCGTGTGTCGGAGGGGGTCTGGGTTGGGGTGGGGTTGGGGGTTGGTGTGTGTGCGTGTGTGTGGGGGGGGGGGGGGCTGGGGGTGGCTAGTTGGTTGAGGTCACCAGGAACGGGGATTCCGAAAAGGGGGCCCGCTGCAGGGCTGAATGAGGGTCCTCATAAATTTTGGGGTTGTGCTCGTGCCGGATAGTGGGGCATAGGCTTAGCGCAGGGGTGACTCAGCAAACCAAAGGGCTTCGGCATATGTGACCCGGCACAGCGACATGAGGAATATCCCACCAAAACACTTTTCGAGTAAACAACGCCTGAAGTCAAAGTATCTTCTCAATTCGATAAAAAAAATCTGGTTTCTTTTGTATTTTCGGAAAGTTAATGTATTGGAGGATATTATGTCCAAAGGATTTTTCCGAAATCCGTCTCTAAATGTTGAAAAAACGAGGATATCGGGGGAGTGTTTGTGTACTGTTTTCATGAAAATGTAAAGTTCCTGCCTTTTTGAATGGCCGCTTTCGAGGAGTTAGACTGGCGCTGCTATATTATGTCTGGTACCAAACGAACGAGCGAAGTCCCCTTGTACTATTTACAACAAAGTTCACACGGAAACAATTTTGATATCATTCGAAAGCTAATGGTATACTCTTTCACGTCATTAGAAAATCTCAAAATCTCAAAAGTGGGGGTTATTCCTCATTAAGCTGTGCCGGGTCACATATGGGCAAAAAGAAAAAAAATTACAATTCGCAGAAAGAGCGGGGGAAAAGAGGGAAGGGGAATGACATCTGCCGCGAGTCCATGGAATCCTCAGATACGAGCGATAGCCCTCTGACTCACCATTATCATAATGTTCATATTTCTTGTTTAAATTAAAGTGATGCGAGATCGCGTGTTGTGTTGCCAAGTGACGACTGAAAGTGAAAAGTGAAAAAGTTCCTCTCTCATGCATGAAGGCATGAGGAATAACCCCACTTTTTGAGATTTTGAGATTTTATAATGATGTGAAAGAGTATACCATTAGCTTTCAAATTATATCAAAATATAATATACTCTGATATTTAAAATTTCCGAAAATACCCCCCCAAAACACACATTTTGTAATCGAATTGCGAAGATATTTTAACTTCAGGCGTTGTTTACTCAAAAAGTGTTTTGGTGGGATATTCCTCATGTCGTTGTGCCGGGTCACAGATGTGTTATTGCATGTGCATTATCTTATGTATGCCTGGTTTGAAAGTATGGATGAAGTTCTTTGACCTTCGCAAATGGTGTATCCTACATCTCTGTCAAACCCTCCCACCTTGCAGTTCTACAGCCTTGGCTGGCAGGCTACCACCGATAGGGATGGAGGCTTGTGCCTTGCTTCAGACTAGTCACCCCCTCCCAGTTCTATTTGTCAGCCTTGGCTGGCAGGCTACCACCGATAGGGATGGAGGCTCATGCCTTGCTTCATACTAGTCACCCCTCCCAGTTCTATTTGTCAGCCTTGGCTGGCAGGCTACCACCGATAGGGATGGAGGCTTATGCCTTGCTTCAGACTATAGTCACCCCCTCCATGTTCTTTTTGTCAGCCTTGACTGTCAGTCTACCACCGATAGGGATGGAGGCTTATGCCTTGCTTCAGACTAGTCACCCCCTCCCAGTTCTATTTGTCAGCCTTGACTGGCAGTCTACCAACGATAGGGATGGAGGCTCATGCCTTGCTTCAGACTAGTCAACCCCTCCCAGTTCTATTTGTCAGCCTTGGCTGGCAGTCTACCACCGATAGGGATGGAGACTCATGCCTTGCTTCAGACTAATCACCCTTACCAGTTCTATTTGTCAGCCTTGGCTGGCAGTCTACCACCGATAGGGATGGAGGCTTGTGCCTTGCTTCAGACTAGTCACCCCTCCCAGTTCTATTTGTCAGCCTTGGCTGGCAGGCTACCACCGATAGGGATGGAGGCTTATGCCTTGCTTCAGACTATAGTCACCCCTTCCAGTTCTATTCGTCAGCCTTGGCTGGCAGTCTACCAACAATAGAGATGG
This sequence comes from Luidia sarsii, assembly GCA_949987565.1. Lineage (NCBI taxonomy): Eukaryota > Metazoa > Echinodermata > Asteroidea > Paxillosida > Luidiidae > Luidia > Luidia sarsii. The sequence goes on along the minus strand of OX465120.1, from coordinate 2,367,757 downwards.
AGGCTTATGCCTTGCTTCATACTAGTCACCCCTCCCAGTTCTATTTGTCAGCCTTGGCTGGCAGTCTACCACCGATAGGGGATGGAGGCTCATGCCTTGCTTCAGACTAGTCACCCCTCCCAGTTCTATTTGTCAGCCTTGGCTGGCAGTGTACCACCGATAGGGATGGAGGCTCATGCCTTGCTTCAGACTATAGTCACCCCTCCCAGTTCTATTTGTCAGCCTTGGCTGGCAGGCTACCACCGATAGGGATGGAGGCTCATGCATTGCTTCAGACTAGTCAGTAGTCACCCCTCCCAGTTCTATTTGTCAGCCTTGGCTGGCAGTCTACCACCAACAGGGATGGAGGCTTGTTCCTTGCTTCAGACTATAGTCACCCCTTCCAGTTCTATTTGTCAGCCTTGGCTGGCAGTGTACCACCGATAGGGATGGAGGCTCGTGCCTTGCTTCAGACTACACGTAGTTACTTAGGATGGAGGCTTGTGCCTTGCTTCAGACTAGTCACCTCTCCCACACTCCCAGTTAGCCTTGGCTGGTAGTAGTAGCCTTACTACCATCAGTAGGGATGGATGTCCACTGCCCAGGCCTCACGGTCACCATACTTGAGACTGGTCAGCCCCTCCCAATTCTAGTCGACAGCCTTGGAAGGCAGTCTACCACTAATAATGAGGATGGGCTGGAGTGATCGGTTCTCCGCCCGTATCCCTTCCAATCCGAAAGCCGCCTCGGCCTTATGACCCTTGACCTGACAGCGGGCAAACCAAGTCTCGCCAAACAAGCACACATACCAAAACACACTCCCACTCCCAGCCGAAGATGTTCTCTTGTGACCTCTAAACGCGGAACTGCCCGCTCAGTAAAACAACGGTACGCAGTAAGAGAGAGAGAGGGGGAAGGAGAGAGAGAGAGAGAGAGAGAGAGAGAGGAGAGAGGGAGAGGGAAGAGAGAGAGAGAGGTAGGGAGAGAGGAAGAGAGAGAGAGGGGAACTTAGAGAGGAAGAGAGAGAGAGCGAGAGAGAGATGGAGAGAGAGGGAGATAGAGAGGAAGGGAGAGGGAGATAGAGAGAGTGAGACAGAGAGCGAGAGAGAGAGGGGGAGGGAGAGAGAGATAAAGAGAGAGAGAGAGAGAGAGTAAGAGAGAGGGAGGGAGAGAGGGAGGGAGAGGGAGAGAGAAACCGAGAGAGAGAGAGAGAGAGAGAGGGGGTGGAGAGGGAGGGAGGGAGAGAGAGAGGGGAGGAGAGAGAGAGAGGAGAGAGGGAGAGGGAAGAGAGAGAGAGGTAGGAAGGGAGGGAGAGAGAGAGGGGAACTTAGAGAGGGAGAGAGAGAGAGAGAGCGAGAGAGAGAGAGAGAGGGAGAGAGAGAGGAAGGGAGAGGGAGATAGAGAGAGAGAGAGACAGAGAGCGAGAGATAGAGGGGGAGGGAGAGAGAGAGAGATAAAGAGAGAGAGAGAGTAAGAGAGAGGGAGGGAGAGAGGGAGGGAGAGGGAGAGAGAAACCGAGAGAGAGAGAGAGAGAGGGGGGCGAGGGAGGGAGGGAGAGATGGAGGGAGAGGGAGAGAGAGAGGGGGGATGTCTCGAACGCATATAATACATGCGTTTAGCTTTGGATTACGACAAAGCAAATCAAAGTACAGTGGCACTGGGGTAACCGTTTTGTTTTGTCAGAAGACATTATGTATGGGTGTTCAGAGTTTCTGTTGTACAGTCAAAACTTCGCACTCCTTCAGGGAAGGGAACCCAGAACACAAAAATGAACAATTGGAATTCATTATCTGTTTTTCGAATCTTAACTTGGATCGTTTATAATTACACAGCTGTACCGTGTGACCGCAACTTCCGCCCACCAAAAAAAAAAAAAAAAAAAAATGAAAAAAAATAAAAAAATTGTGAAAGTACGTAAAAGTGTTCACGTAAAAGTGTCATTTAATGCCGGCCATACAAAATTGCAATGAACTTGGGGGTTGACTGCCGAAAAAAGGGGTTTCTGGTACCACCTCCCCACCCTTTTAAACCCCCAGGGGGGGCAAATTGGAGACCACCCCCCCCCCCCCACTCCGCCCCCTCTCGACCAAAATAAGAAGGACTCGCGGCAAGATTGAAGGGGATTAAGTCGGGATTAAATCCGCGGATTATAAAATCGCTTGGGACCAAAAATAAATAATAAGACTAATTCTGCGCAGAGCTGGTGGGCTTGTTGTTACATGTAGGGCCTACATGTACCTGTAAGGCAATTAAAGCCGTAACAACCTAGCCAGGGTACAGCGACGAACAACAACTTTGACGGGTTCAGATAGATCTACCCATATTAGACGGATGTCGGTCACCGCGTACCCAGGTCGCTCCGTAATCGGGTCACCTCGTACCCAAATTAGAGTCAACCCCGCGGCCAGGTCACTTCCAAATTCAAATCCCGGGTTTGCAATGAAAGGCCCACTCCCTAGTATCAGTGAGCTTCAATTATTTCCCTTTAGCTTTGCCTTTGAGAAAGGACCTGCTATTTGTGACCCGGCACAGCATAATGAGGAATAACCCCCACTTTCGAGATTTTGAGATTTTCTAATGATTTGAAAAAAGTATACCATTAGCTTTCAAATGATATCAAAATTATTTCTGTGTGAACTTTGTTGTAAATAGTACAAGGGGACTTCGCTCGTTCATTTGGTACCAGACACAATATAGCAGCACCATGCTAACTCCTCGAAAGCGGCCATTCAAAAAGGCAGGATCTTTATTTTCATGAAAACAGTACACAAACACTCCCCCGATATCCTCGTTTTTTCAACATTTAGAGACGGATTTCGGAAAAATCCTTTGGACATAATATCCTCCAATACATAAACTTTCCGAAAAAAAACCAATTCTTTTTTATCGAATTGAGAAGATACTTTGACGTCAGGCGTTGTTTACTTGAAAAGTGTGTTGGTGGGATATTCCTCATGTCGCTGTG
>OX465120.1:2337313-2359813 GCA_949987565.1 Luidia sarsii | reverse complement strand
TTGTGTTGGGTCGGGTCGGCGAGAGTCGTTCCTGCGTTTATTTGGAAACTTCTCTGCCGGTGATAATTCGTCTGGGCCGAGACAGGAGTGGAAGGTCGCCGAGAGCCGCGGTTGGGACCACGGGGCGGGGTCTATCGATCCGCGGCTGAGTCCCTCAACTCAGGTCGCCGTGAAGGAGGGGGTGGCCCGGGTAGAAGGTTGTGAGAGGGATGGCGGGGGAAACAAGTGAGAGGAAGGGAGGGAGGGAGGGAGGGGGGAGGGGGGAGGGGGAGAAGAGACAAGCCGAGATGATCGGACGGCGATTGGAATACCCTTCTCCTCTCTACTCGTCTCTCTCTCTCTCCCTCCTTTCAGTTTCAGGAGTCGCCTTTTTCAGATGCTCTTACGGTCCTGCAGCAGACATAGGGAGGCTAGTATTATACCGTCGACTAGGCGGGCGTCGCTCTCGGAAAGCTCTGCAAAGACGAGCTGCCGGCGTGAACGACTACCCGTAAGGAGACGGTAGACGCCGAGGGGTCTCGCGACCGGCGAGAGGAAGCGCTTGTGGTATCGTCGCTGTCCGCGGCTCCTTCCTTCCTATACTCCTAGCTCCTCCCGAAGAAAAGCTGACCGATTTCAGAAGCTCCCACTCCACCGAGCGACGACAGCGCGAGGGCGGCCGATGGAAACGAATAACGGCGGGTGAGCGCTGACTGTTTGTGATTGACAGAGTCGATCACTTGCCTCCCATCGTGTCCAGCAGTGTATAGCGTGGCTTTCCCAAACTTGACCACAGCCGGCAAAAAAAAATCCTCTCTCCAACTTTGAATTTGTCCGTCTGTTTGGGGGGTCTCTCTCTCTCTCTCCACTCTTTCTGCGTTTATCAGGCGGATGTTGAGGGAGGGAGGGAGGGAGGGGTGGGTTGGGGTGCGGAGGACGGGGAAGAAGGGGGGGGGGAGAGGTTGTGTCGGGGTTTTGGGGCTGGAGGGCTGCAAGTTGTCACTCAAGACATGACACGAGAGCTTCCAAAATACAAGGAAAAGGAGAAGGAGAGAGAGGCAGGGGGAAAGAGCTGTCGGTCAGCCCACGATCGTGGGGCCGACCTGGGGAGAGGGTAAATTTGTAGCAGCGGGCGACTGGGCTGTCAATCACCGGGAGCCGAGGGGGGAGTTAGTGGGAGGGGAAGGAGGGGGTAAGAGTCGGTACGAGGAGGTGGGGGGGGGGGGTTAGAGCCGGTCTTGGTGGTGGTGATGTCGGCGGCGGCGGTGGCGGTGGTGGTGGCGGTAGGCGCGCTCCGTGGTCCCCGCTTCGCCGGCGCTGCCTCGGTCCGGTCCGATCCGAGAGCGGCCGAGCGTCGGAACCCGGGGACCGCCTCTCCTCTCCTGTCCGGCCCAATCCCGATCTCCGCTCTTCACGCGGCGCTCTCGACGGCAGATCGGCTGACGGCCCCGGACAAGTCCCTCTCGATCTCTCTCTCTCTCTCGAGATCTCTCTCAAAAAGAAAAAGAAAAGAGAGACCTGTATGTCTGTCTGTCTGTCTGTCTGTCTGTCTCCCTCCTTCTCCTTCTCCTTCTCCACGAGCGCTAATGAGTCCTGGCAGCGCTGCTCTGGGACAACGCCAGAGCTCCCGAGGAGGGACGGAGGCCCGGGGAGGGGGGTAGGCGGGTAGGTCGGTTGATCGTCGGAGACGCCCGACTTCGATCCGCCCGTCGTGTTCTCTCTCTCTCTCTCTCTCTCTCTCACACGCCGCCGGTCACACGGGCCCTCGTCTCGAGCTGGCCGGTGGCAACGTCCAAGCTGCCGCCGGGTCACCTGGCGTCGCGTCGCGGCGCCCACCCCTCTTTTCTCGTCTCCCGGCTCGCAATCCAATTTTTCTTTTCCCCCCCGGGGAGGGGTGGGGGTGTGGGGGGAGGAGGGGGTTTGTGGAGTGGGATGAGAAGAGAAGTGTCACCTCCAATAGAGACCTCGGTCCGACATCGCGGGAGCGTGGGGACAGCCTCTCAGTCTCACCCCTCTTCTTCGCCTCCTCCGCTCGAAAACAGAAGAAAAAAAATCCAGGAGTCTGGACGAGACGACGACGACGATGCTCGAGTTGAGAGAAGCCTTCCAAAGTCGATAAGCGCAGCGGGTTGTTTTTTATATATTTGTATTCTCCTCCTCTCCTCTACATAAGCCCCGTCCACTCCTCCTCGCTAATAATCCCCACCGACAAATTAACACAGAGCAGTGCCTCGGTGTATTACCATTAACGAAGTCCGGCGCAGCTCAGTCAATGCGTCGGATCAACAGAGGGTGCTTCAAAATTGGTCAATGCCATTCACGCGGTGACAGCGACCTCCCTATACCTACCTCGCCAAGCCCCAACACAATTTGGAATAAATAAAGAAGGAGGCGGATCAACTCGCTGGACGAACGCACAGCCGAAGCCCTCCGAAGCTCTCCGAAGCTCACTTTGCGGCAACGCCGGCTGCCGGCACTGGATGGAGAAGTCCACCGCGTTGAAAACGACGCTCAACTGAGTAAGTGGGGACGAACGCACACGCACACAACAGACAAATATATAATGGTCGCCCGGCCGGCGTCATTCGAGACCAGTTGGCGGTAACTGTTTGTCAGGTCGTGTGGAGGCTCAGATCGCGTTGTCAACGACGTCTCTGACGGAAGACCGTTTTTTTTCTTCTTTTTTTGCGGGGAAGCGGGAGAGGCCGACGGGAAGAGACGAACAGCGTCGCGGTCCTAGTATAACTCGGAAGGTCGTGCTCCTAAAACAGCTCACCCGGCCGAGCACAGCAAAAGCCACGGGCTGGCCGCTCCAAGAGAATCAATATTGAAAGAGGGGAGAGCGGGCCAGCTCAGTTCTATCCCTTTCCCTTCCTTTTCTCTCTCCTTTTTTTCCAGCAATGGGGGGGGGGGACAAATCCGAAGAGCACACGCCGGTTAATTTGCTCGCTAATCCGCGCGATGTTTGGTTGGTATGCACACTGTACCGGATTTTTTTTTTTTTTTATATATAGATTCCACGCAGGCCGACACACGCACGTCACTCAGTCTATACCAAATCACAGACCACACCGCGCACTTCCCCACTCCCTTCCTTTCCCCTCTTTCCGACGAGAGAAGAAAAGACTCACAACGACCAGTCCCCCCACCCCACCCTCTCCATACACCGTACACTCCCGTAGTATACACACAGCCGTGCCGGCCCACTAATTACCAGAGGGGGGAGGTGGAGGCCTACCCGACGCTGACAATCGACTTCAAAATGATCGCGTAAACATGTCAAGCGTTCACCAATGCCGTTAAATATGTTTACATTAGGGGCTTTTTGTTTATTTGATCATACCGTAGACTAGCCGTTCTAGCCAAGGAAGTATCCCCCCCCCTACGAAACCACACTCCAGCAACCAAGGAAACGTCCACGTACATTTTATATATACATGTACATAGTTACATATAGGGGGAGGGAGAACGAGAGGCAGAGAGAGACAGAGAGAGAGAGACAGACAGAGAGAGAGACAGAGAGAGACAAAGAAAGAGAGAGGAAGAGAGAGAGGGGAACTTAGAGAGGGAGAGGGAGAGAGAGAGAGAGAGAGAGAGAGAGAGAGAGAGAGAGAGAGAGAGAGAGAGAGAGAGAGAGAGAGAGAGAGAGAGAGAGAGAGAGCGAGCGAGAGAGTGGGAAAGAGAGAGAGGGAAAGAGAGAGAGATAGTGAGAGAGAGAGAGAGGAAAAGAGAGGGGAACTTAGAGAGGGAGAGAGAGAGAGAGCGAGAGAGAGGGAAAGAGAGAGAGGGAAAGAGAGAGAGAGATAGTGAGAGAGATACAGATACAGTAGATCTCCGTGAGTATAGATACAGCGGACGAGATGGACGTAGAGAAAAGGAATTAGTCACAACGATCGAGGGGAAAGACAGAAAGTCCAAGAGACAAAGAGAGGGAGTTCGAGAGAGACTGGTACAGACGGATAGGCAGACAGGCAGGCGGACAGAGAGAGATAGGGAGAGGAATAGACAGAGAGAGACAGAGAGGGGGAGAGGTGAGACAGATAGGCAGACGGGCAGGCAGACAGACACAGAGAGGCAGATGAATAGAGAGAGAGAGAGAAAGAAAGAGAGAGAGGGAGATAGAGAGAGAGGAGAGAGAGAGAGGGAGATAGAGAGAGAGGGGGAGAGGGGAGAGAAAGAGACATACAGACAGAGAGGGAGGGAGAGAGAGAGGGACAGAGAGATGGACAGAGAGAGGGACAGAGAGAGAGGGGGGAGGGATAGTGTCCGCGGGTGTGTGCTTGTGTGAGAGAGAGAGAAGTGAGAGAGACGATGCCCTCTCCTAAACTTTCTGTTCAGAGGCATTGTATTCACGTTCACATCTTGCCATTGCAACAATAAATCGTCCCGTTTAGTCGGGGGGACATTTTATCGTTGCTATTCGGTGCAGCCGAGACGACAGAAACCGGACGACATACGGGAGTCGTTTTGGGGGTGATCGCAACCCTGGTGAGTGCATGGTATGTGTGTATAGGTGTGTATGGGGGACTCGGAGGGTGTTGTTTCTATAGGACACAACTCCGGTCCTTCGCACTGAAAGTGAAACCGAAGCTGGTACTAAACGAAAGGGGGGGGGGGAAACAGAGACGAAATCCCAGTATAATTAGCGATAGCGGGCTCAGAACTGAAACGCACCGTGTTTTGCGCGCGTAGGAAGTTCACCGCCGCTTGGGGAAAAAAAGGGTCAAGGGAATAACAATAGTCCGCTACGATGGTTTCAGCGCGTACATAGTTTACTCCTGGCGACGGGGCAGAGTACACCCACTGTCCGAAACGTTGGGTTGCCGGCTCTTTCCGGACCCGCATTAGTAGTATGTTGTGACCGATGTGCACCCCTTTTGGTGGTGCAAAAATGTGCAGGTGGTGCAGGTGGTGCAGGTGGTGCAGGTGGTGCGGGTGGTGCGGGTGGTGCGGGTGGTGCGGGTGGTGCAGGTGGTGCGGGTGGTGCGGGTGGTGCGGGTGGTGCGGGTGGTGCGGATGTGCGGGTGGTGCGGTTGGTGCGGGTGGTGCGGATGTGCGGGTGGTGATGTACGTGGTGCGGTAATGGTGGACGCATAGGCCTACGGCTATTTTGTATTGCATTGTTGCCTTTTTAAAATTATTATTATTATTAATTTTTTTTAATTTTTTATTTTTTATTTTTTTCCCCCAGCGTTTTCTAACAAACAAACAAACAAACAAACAAACAAACCACACCCAAACAGACAAAGGAACAAAAAAGTCAAACAACAGCTACGAATTGCGACAAGGGAGTTGGGTTAAATAACGGTCGAAACGGGTGCCTAAAACCAACCGGAACTCACCAGAACATTCCTTATGTGGTCAACGGGCGATATACGGTTTGACTTATTTTATTGAACTCTTTCATACTTCACAAATCTTTACAAATCAAGGTAGGTGGTTGTTCTGCCGTCATAAGCAACTCTTTCATACTTCACAAATCTTTACAAATCAAGGTAGGTGGTTGTTCTGCCGTCATAAGCCACTTTCTTTCTTTCTTTTTGGATATAAGTATGAAAATGCAGTTTTCAACATTACGTTACATACGTTTGTATGGTTCAGTTTAACTAATAAACAAACAAAAAAGCTACCAGTGGTAGTATCTATCTAATGGTAGTCGTTATCAAATGTACATTTAAATTAGACTACTAAGTAAAAAACAAAAACAAAACAACAAATCAATGTGTATTGATACCGGGTACTAACTTGATGACAAAGCAAAAAGTGAAGCCGGTGCAGTTGTGTTCAGTCCGAAGATGGAACGCGTAATGATCGTCTGCGAGGGTGACAGGGCACGTTGAATCGGTGCTAGGTGAGTTGTTACTACAAGTCCGAGTCAAGGGGACATTAGTCTCGATCGAACAAAACAAAGAGGGCTTAATCAGGGACCTGCGCGTCTCTATTGGAAAGGACGATGAGGGGGGTAATGAGCGACCTGCACGTCTCTATCGAACCAAACAAAGAGGGGGATAATCAGGGACCTACACGCCTCTATTGGACAGAACGACGAGGGGTAATGCGGGGCCCGCAAATCTCTCTCGGGCAGGACAAAGAGGGATCTGTGAGTGTCTATCGGACAGAACAAAGAGGGAATCTAGAAGGCTGAATGTTATTGATGTCGGTTCAATGCCGGCCACGAACAGTGTCAGTAATTCTAATGAAGGTATATTGTCCGATTGACGTATTTGAGCGCGGTCGTGGAAGTCTTCAAGAGACTTGACTGCTTGCAGTCGGCAACGTACTCATCGTCATCTGTGCATCCATCTAAAAACATCAAACAGGAATCAGGACCTGCTCATTGTACTCATCCACCTGCTCATGTTGCTCATCGACCTGCTCATTGTACTCGTCCACCTGCTCATTTTGCTCATTCACTTGCTCATTTTGCTCATTCACGTACTCATTTTGCTCATTTCCTGCTCATTTCCTGCTCATTTTGCTCATTTTGCTCATTTTGCTCATTTCCTGCTCATTTTGCTCATCGACCTGCTCATTTTGCTCTCATAAAGAAATAGGATTCTCTTATCCTTACCATCTCTAACTTTTTCTTCCGCTTTCATCATGTTGGAACAAGCCGAGAAATTCGGCATGGTGTTTAACCATTACCCTGTCCAGGGCCTTGTCAACTTCCATGCCTTTATCTAGTTTTTCTTTGAGATCTGCGAGAATACCTTGGTGGGTTTCATTTTCTTCAAGATGCAAGTAACTTGACAGGAAATCCTTGTAGTTGTCAAAGAAGATTCTCTTGACTGCCCAGCGGGTTTTCCTATTGGCTTTGTCTTCGGCTTCATCTTCGTCCATACCATTGTCGATGTACTTCTCGTGTTTCTCATTCCACATATCTTTGGTTGCCTCTTTGGCCTCTTTCAACCAGTCTTGGTAAGCGATATTATCTTCCAATTCAGAGCTGGACCCATCTTCTTCCGACAAGTCATCGTCAGTTTCTTCCTCTGATTCGTCATCACTCTCCTCCAAATCGTCACCATCATCCTTAGATTCAGTCCCGTCACCATCAATTGTAGATTCAGTTCCGCTGCTGTCTGTTTCCGAATCCTGACATCTACGCCTTTTAAATCCCGGTTCATAATCTTCTACGTTAGAATTGGCTGATCGAAATGTTCTTACGTTACGATCATCGTCAATGTCGTCCATTTTCGATTCACCCGCAACGTGTGCATTTTCTTCATGTCTTCGAAGGTTATATCGCCGACTATAGCTTTTGCTGCAGCGATGACAAGCATAGCGTTTTAGCCCAGAAATAGTATTCATGATGTTTACTCGTGGAGTGTCGATCTCCAAATGGGAAGACATGTTTAAAATTGGGCAATATATAAATGTCCTGTTTTCTGTCCTCATTCGGGTGAAATGAGCAGAAATGAGCAGAAATGAGCAGAAATGAGCAGAAATGAGCAGAAATGAGCAGAAATGAGCACAGACATGAGTAGAAATGAGTAGAAATGAGCAGACATGAGTAAAAATGAGCAAAAAATGAGCAGAAATGAGCAGACATGAGTAAAAATGAGCAAAAAATGAGCAGAAATGAGCAGACATGAGTAAAAATGAGCAAAAAATGAGCAGACATGAGCAGACATGAGCAGACATGAGAAGACATGAGCACAGACATGAGCAGACATGAGCAGACATGAGCAGACATGAGTAGTCATGAGTAGAAATGAGTAAAATGGGGGGAATGCTCGGGGGAAAAGAGAAATTCTTTGCTCATTTCTACTCATGTCTACTCATGTCTGCTCATGTCTGCTCATGTCTGCTCATGTCTGTGCTCATGTCTTCTCATGTCTGCTCATGTCTGCTCATGTCTGCTCATTTTTTGCTCATTTTTACTCATGTCTGCTCATTTCTGCTCATTTTTTGCTCATTTTTACTCATGTCTGCTCATTTCTGCTCATTTTTTGCTCATTTTTACTCATGTCTGCTCATTTCTACTCATTTCTACTCATGTCTGTGCTCATTTCTGCTCATTTCTGCTCATTTCTGCTCATTTCTGCTCATTTCTGCTCATTTCTGCTCATTTCACCCGAATGAGGACAGAAAACAGGACATTTATATATTGCCCAATTTTAAACATGTCTTCCCATTTGGAGATCGACACTCCACGAGTAAACATCATGAATACTATTTCTGGGCTAAAACGCTATGCTTGTCATCGCTGCAGCAAAAGCTATAGTCGGCGATATAACCTTCGAAGACATGAAGAAAATGCACACGTTGCGGGTGAATCGAAAATGGACGACATTGACGATGATCGTAACGTAAGAACATTTCGATCAGCCAATTCTAACGTAGAAGATTATGAACCGGGATTTAAAAGGCGTAGATGTCAGGATTCGGAAACAGACAGCAGCGGAACTGAATCTACAATTGATGGTGACGGGACTGAATCTAAGGATGATGGTGACGATTTGGAGGAGAGTGATGACGAATCAGAGGAAGAAACTGACGATGACTTGTCGGAAGAAGATGGGTCCAGCTCTGAATTGGAAGATAATATCGCTTACCAAGACTGGTTGAAAGAGGCCAAAGAGGCAACCAAAGATATGTGGAATGAGAAACACGAGAAGTACATCGACAATGGTATGGACGAAGATGAAGCCGAAGACAAAGCCAATAGGAAAACCCGCTGGGCAGTCAAGAGAATCTTCTTTGACAACTACAAGGATTTCCTGTCAAGTTACTTGCATCTTGAAGAAAATGAAACCCACCAAGGTATTCTCGCAGATCTCAAAGAAAAACTAGATAAAGGCATGGAAGTTGACAAGGCCCTGGACAGGGTAATGGTTAAACACCATGCCGAATTTCTCGGCTTGTTCCAACATGATGAAAGCGGAAGAAAAAGTTAGAGATGGTAAGGATAAGAGAATCCTATTTCTTTATGAGAGCAAAATGAGCAGGTCGATGAGCAAAATGAGCAGGAAATGAGCAAAATGAGCAAAATGAGCAGGAAATGAGCAGGAAATGAGCAAAATGAGTACGTGAATGAGCAAAATGAGCAAGTGAATGAGCAAAATGAGCAGGTGGACGAGTACAATGAGCAGGTCGATGAGCAACATGAGCAGGTGGATGAGTACAATGAGCAGGTCCTGATTCCTGTTTGATGTTTTTAGATGGATGCACAGATGACGATGAGTACGTTGCCGACTGCAAGCAGTCAAGTCTCTTGAAGACTTCCACGACCGCGCTCAAATACGTCAATCGGACAATATACCTTCATTAGAATTACTGACACTGTTCGTGGCCGGCATTGAACCGACATCAATAACATTCAGCCTTCTAGATTCCCTCTTTGTTCTGTCCGATAGACACTCACAGATCCCTCTTTGTCCTGCCCGAGAGAGATTTGCGGGCCCCGCATTACCCCTCGTCGTTCTGTCCAATAGAGGCGTGTAGGTCCCTGATTATCCCCCTCTTTGTTTGGTTCGATAGAGACGTGCAGGTCGCTCATTACCCCCCTCATCGTCCTTTCCAATAGAGACGCGCAGGTCCCTGATTAAGCCCTCTTTGTTTTGTTCGATCGAGACTAATGTCCCCTTGACTCGGACTTGTAGTAACAACTCACCTAGCACCGATTCAACGTGCCCTGTCACCCTCGCAGACGATCATTACGCGTTCCATCTTCGGACTGAACACAACTGCACCGGCTTCACTTTTTGCTTTGTCATCAAGTTAGTACCCGGTATCAATACACATTGATTTGTTGTTTTGTTTTTGTTTTTTACTTAGTAGTCTAATTTAAATGTACATTTGATAACGACTACCATTAGATAGATACTACCACTGGTAGCTTTTTTGTTTGTTTATTAGTTAAACTGAACCATACAAACGTATGTAACGTAATGTTGAAAACTGCATTTTCATACTTATATCCAAAAAGAAAGAAAGAAAGTGGCTTATGACGGCAGAACAACCACCTACCTTGATTTGTAAAGATTTGTGAAGTATGAAAGAGTTGCTTATGACGGCAGAACAACCACCTACCTTGATTTGTAAAGATTTGTGAAGTATGAAAGAGTTCAATAAAATAAGTCAAACCGTATATCGCCCGTTGACCACATAAGGAATGTTCTGGTGAGTTCCGGTTGGTTTTAGGCACCCGTTTCGACCGTTATTTAACCCAACTCCCTTGTCGCAATTCGTAGCTGTTGTTTGACTTTTTTGTTCCTTTGTCTGTTTGGGTGTGGTTTGTTTGTTTGTTTGTTTGTTTGTTTGTTAGAAAACGCTGGGGGAAAAAAATAAAAAATAAAAAATTAAAAAAAATTAATAATAATAATAATTTTAAAAAGGCAACAATGCAATACAAAATAGCCGTAGGCCTATGCGTCCACCATTACCGCACCACGTACATCACCACCCGCACATCCGCACCACCCGCACCAACCGCACCACCCGCACATCCGCACCACCCGCACCACCCGCACCACCCGCACCACCCGCACCACCTGCACCACCTGCACCACCTGCACCACCTGCACATTTTTGCACCACCAAAAGGGGTGCACATCGGTCACAACATACTACTCGCATTCCGTCGCAGAAATAAGTGGCTGTTGTTACGGCAGTCGTCCGCGTGGTTCCCTGACTTGATTGTATTTCGTCAGCATTGCAGGCTGGTTGAACCAGTCTATTGGGTGACAGTCTGGTTCCAAGAGCTAAACATCCTGACGGATACTGTGAAGTCAGGGAACCACACGGACGACTGCCGTAACAACAGCCACTGCGTTTAAATTAAAGACACGGTGTCACCGCTACCCTGCCGGTTCCATATCCCTTGCTCTTGCAGCAAAATAATTATGGAAGTATACACTAATCCCTACCCTACCCCTTGCCCTTCCCTTTGATCTCACCCTACCAGCTTCACTCTTTGTCCTTTGTTTCTCATCCGTGTCCTATTCACTCTCTCCCCCCTGCCTTCGTGTACACGTATCTGTTTTGTCCTTGTCACTCTGCCTTTGAGAAAGGTCCTGCTAGGATCGAAACGTCAGGCCCACTAAATTTTAGAAATATACAGTCGTGAGTTCTGTATACGTACGACTGTATACGAGGTGGGATTCACTCCACTCAAAACGGCTGTGCGCGGCATGCAATGCGGGATCAATTTGCACCTGTTGCGGTCCCCCCCCCTCTTCCTCATCCTTCTCCCCCTCTCTCCTACCCCCCTACCCCAATCCCACCCACCCCCCCACCTCCGTTCCAATCCGAAACGCAAACGTATGACTCCACTTCCGGCGCGAGTCACGGCCGCCCTCTCGCCGTCGACGACTGACTGGTGTCCCTCATTTCCGGCCCACTGGTTCCAGTGGGGCGGGGAGGTACACGTGTTCGACACCGTCTGACTTCCCACATCCCCCCCCCGACCCAACACCACCCCACTCCTCTCCCCTTGCCCCGCCCTCATTTCACGACTTTGCTCAACGCGCTGGCGTAGTCTGACGTCACTTCCTGCCGGGGTCAACCCCCTTTTTTACTTCTCGCTGGCTCGCGCTATACTTCTGCAGAAGTAGCCCAATCGAGTTTGCGCAGGACATTATAACTGACTGTACGGGCGATTGGGCTCCTGCAGAAGTAGCCCAATGGTCCGTACAGTTTGCGCAGGCGTGTAAACTGTACGGACGATTGGGCTCCTGTAGAAGTAGCCCAATCGACCGTATAGTTTGCGCAGGACATGTAACTGACTGTACGGACGATTGGGCTCCTGTAGAAGTAGCCCAAATGGTCCGTACAGTCTGCGCAGGGCATGTAAACTGTACGGACGATTGGGCTCCTTTAGAAGTTGCCCAATCGACCGTATAGTTTGCGCAGGACATGTAACTGACTGTACGGACGATTGGGCTCCTGTAGAAGTAGCCCAATCGTCCGTAAGTTTGCGCAGTGCATGTCGATTGTACCGACGATTCCCCAATCGACCGTATAGTTTGCGCAGGACATGTAACTGACTGTACGGACGATTGGGCTCCTGTAGAAGTAGCCCAATCGTCCGTACAGTCTGCGCAGGGCATGTAAACTGTACGGACGATTGGGCTCCTGCAGTAGTAGCCCAATCAGTCCGTCCGTTTGCACATGGCAAGTAAAACCTCCTCGCTATCATCGTAAATGCATCGAAATGAAACGAAGGAAAATAATGAAGAGTGGCTATCTGCTTTGCCTCGTCAGAAGTCGTAATGCGGAGGTCTCCCGCTGTCTCGCCTGTCACTTACAAAACAAAAACAAATTGATGAGGGGGGAAACATGGCGTCAAGGTCGCTCGGAACCAGATTCCCGAGCTCATATTTTTTTTTTTTTTTTTTTTTTTTTTTGAAATTGGCCAAAATACTGTGCTGGGGCTCTTCGGTCACGTGGCGGTGACGAAATTTACTGACGTCATGGCGATGACGCAGCATGTTCTCCACGCCCGGGAGTCTGTGATGGCTTGGCAGGCCTTGGACTTGGACCGCTGTGAGTGTGACAGCCAGTTCTCTCCCCTTTTTTCGTTTTGAAAGGCAGAGCACGTAGGTCGTTTTTTTTAAAGGTATAGGATACACCATTTGTGACCCGGCACAGCATAATGAAGAATAACCCCCACTTTTGAGATTTTGAGATTTTCTAATGATGTGAAAGAGTACATCATTAGCTTTCAAATGATATCAAATTTATTTCCGTATGAACTTTGCTGTAAATAGTACAAGGGGACTTCGCTCGTTCATTTGGTACCAGACACAATATAGCAGCACCAGTCTAACTCCTCGAAAGCGGCCATTCAAAAAGGCAGGATCTTTATATTTTCATGAAAACAGTACACAGACACTCCCCCGAAATCCTTGGTTTTTTTTCAACATTTAGAGATGGATTTCGGAAAAATCCTTTGGACATAATATCCTCCAATACATTAACTTTCCGAAAATACCAAAAAACATTATTTTTTTTCTTTTAATCGAATGGAGAAGATACTTTGACTTCAGGCGTCGTTTACTCGAAAAGTGTTTTGGTGGGATATTCCTCATGTCGCTGTGCCGGGTCACATTTAGCGAAGGTGAAGGAATCGCTTCCATGCTTTGTCACATCACACTCATCGTTCTGCATACGATAACACAGCTGCTTCAACGGAGTGGGTAACAACGTCCATCCAGTGAGTCAATCCTGTTATCTGGTACGGTGAGGGCATGGCTAGGTAATTAAAGGTACAGCACACCATTTTGCCCACAATATGATGATTTTTTTTCCAGTATTTTTTTCTCCATATTTCACTGGATGCTTGCATGTTGTACTTGACTCATATTCTACTATTGGTTGCTTCATGTGAAATACAAGTGGAATTTAGGCTGGCAACCTGATTCTTTTGAGGAAGATTTCTCACGCTTAAGCAAAATATTATTGGTGCTTTAGCAGCTCTATGAAATTGGCCACTGGTGATAGATCGATTGCGCGACCAATGTTAACATGCCATCACGTGACTTATATAGTGGGTATCTTTGCATCTCATTTGGTGCAGAACAGGAGAGGAAATGAGCAAAGAAGACTATCCCATTGACCACATTCTTCTCTGTACATTTCCGTCGCTGCTCTAAAGAGATGAACAAATACCCACTATAAGCCACGTGATGGCATTTAAACAGTGGTCGCGCAATCGGTCTATCGTAGATAGGACACATCATTTTTTGCGAAAGTTTAAGAATCACTTCGTCAAACCTCTGTGGTCACACCCAACATAGGCATATCCATAGGACAACACACCCGCTTTAAGTTTCGGCTCAATCTGTCAACCATACCATAAAACAAAATCTGTGGAAACGATAATTAAATGTTTACATACATAGAGGGCGGTATTTATAAATGGAACTCTTTGGTCCAACGATCGCCCCGCTGACCGATCGTTGGAAATTCAACAAATGTTCCTTTTTCTCGAAAACGGTAGGTTTTCGAGTGCTGAAAATTCACGGAACGTCTGATACCATTAGATCCTTCCGGAAGAATAAGTAATTTCTCCCCCAAAAATGTAATGTCCGGAAATTGGGCACTTTGGAAATGGTGTATACACTATTAATGGTTAGGCAGAGAGCCCTGATTTTAAATACCAGAACCAGGACTCGACCTCCTCGATCTGATGACGTGTATCGGAGTCTTCTTGGGTCGCCTAACGCAACGTGCAAGGGCGAGGACACGGTCAACGGAACAGCGCCCTCTCTCAGTATAAACGAGTCGACAATAGAGGGCGGTATCATAATTTATCAGAACCATTCACAAGGAAATATCGCCCACAAATCGCGAAATAGTCTACGTGGCTACAGGAACAACAGCAGACAGTCCATGGCGGTATGAATAATGCTGGAGCTCTTGTTACATTCAGTGGTCTATGCAGTGGAAGTCAAATAGGAAATAAGAAAATGGGCGGTTTAGGGACCAAGGTGATAGTTTGGCCTGGTAACCGACCCAGTATAACCCTTCCACTATTGACCACTGCACACCGGGACCTTCGAATTCGGAGCGCCAGTTGTGTTACCAGGCATGGCACCGCGACACACACAACTATTGTCCAAGTCCTCAGCCCAAGACCTCTTTTCAGCCTACCACAAAACTACATTTTTTTTGCAAGACAAAAGTCACACACACAGACGTCCGGTTGTGTGGCTCGCATGTTCAAACAGTGTGCTCGTATTGAATCATTGCACTGTTATTCTATTGTCCCCGCTTATATTTAGCGAGTCTTCTTGGAAATGGCGTTCATGGAAAAATCGGTCATGATGAAATTGAGAAGGTACGACTTGCGTTGAGGTGCACTGGGGTGTGTGTGCATCTGCAGACATATTGTAATCGATAGACGAACAATAGAGGGCGCCAGACTGAAATGTCATGGCAGCTGCCATCTTAGAGCAAATAATTATGGGACTTATTATAATATAAATATACATGCACGTGAGTAGGCGTTGCCGCCTAGCGTCATAGGCCATTTACGAAATGACTCGGGCCAGGCTTTAGTCACGATTTCTCTTACCCGTTATAATGTCACAGGCATCTAGAAACAAGCGTTTGGCTCCAGTTTCTTGGTGAATACTCTGTATACTCATCAAGCCAACACACCTGGATTGTCAGGTTTTTGTCAGACGGAGACGAAGCCTGAGCCCGAGCCTGATCAATGCATTGTTGTAATGGGCCACAGAACCACGGCCTAACTTGAGCGCGTGAGCATCACGTGACTCTCAGAGCGCGCCCTCTATAGAATTTCTAGGGGGAGGACAGAGGGCGCACTTTCACCTTTGCAGTGCGCAGTTGCCCAACTCGCACTACGACTGACGCACGTACGACACATTCTGGCAGACGGGAGAAATGCATCATCGATTTACCAGTCAATTGAATTATTATCCGCGGCCTCACAAGACCAATTTGTCCACTAACCCCGTTTCTCGCCGAGTAGTCCGCTCTTAACAAGGAGATTAACGTACCAGACATTCCATGGGCTGCGTTCCACTATTATATAGGAGTCCCTGATCGCTAAGATAAACACGGAGGTTAACCCAATAACGCCAGGCGTCAGTGCCCGTAACTTTCCGTGCATTGTTTCCCCAGTGAAAATCGCCAGAAAAAATGGCTTATTTTTAACGCACGCCTGCTGTCGATTTAATGACGTGAATGATTCGAGTAATATACAGGCAAAATGGTCTGTTACTTACAGATATCTGGGTCGAAATGGGAGCAGAGCTGGGAGAGAAGTTTTGTTGCAGAGTGACCCGGTTTACGAAGGGTTCCAGAAAGAGAATCTAGAACGCAATGAGAGGTCACGAGCATTATGTTGGTATGCCTGGTGTATACATTGTTTTAAAGTTTGGGTGTTTTTTTATTGAGTAAGAGACGTATTTGTTAGCTGCGGAAGAGAGTTGATTTGTCTACGACGACGACGACGACGACGACTACAATAACAACAACAACAACAACAACAACGACAACAACAACAACAACAACGACGACAACAACAACAACAACAACGACGACAAAAACAACAGCAACAACAGCGACAGAAACAACAACGACAACAACAACAACTACAACAACAACAACTACAACAACAACGACAATAACAACAACAACAACCACAACAACAACAACAACAACAACAACAACAACGACAACAACTTACAGCAAAAGCAGCAGCAACAACAACAACAGCAACAACAACAGCAAAAACAACAACAACAACAACAACAACAACAACTTACAGCAACAGCAGCAGCAACAACAACAACATCAACAACGACAACAAAACAACAACAACAGCAAAAACAACAGCAAAAACAACAACAACAACAACAACAACAACAACAACAACAACAACGACGACAACAAAATACAACAGCAACAACAGCAGCAACAACAATTTTATCACAAACAGCAGTGGGCCAATACTCTCAAAAGCAATGTCGACAAAAGCAACGAAAATGAAATAAAAATTTAAAAAAAAATCAGGAAAACGAAAAAACGGGAACTCGCGAAAAAAGTCAAGTCTGCCCTCAAGCGCCTGGAACCCCCAAATCGCCTGGACACGGACTTAATACGGCAATCGGCAACCTGCCACAACGACCAGGCGGTTCGGAAGTACGTCGCCTTTTGTCGAGAATTTCTAAAGCAGTTCGGTAGTCGAGCGGCTTCTTTCAATGGATACAATGAGCACTTGACAAGAAATCCAGCACACTAAAAAAAAAAATGGGAAAGTTCTGCAACACTGCCCCAAACGAAACTGAACTTGTTTTCAATCGTACCTATACCATGTCTGGGACCCGCCGCGTTTAGTCTGGGGGATACGACGGGACCTGCGCACGCCTCACAAAGCGAGCACCAAGTTCGAGAAATCCCCCGACCAAAAAGAAAGAGAGAGAAAAAGAACAAGAAAAAAAAACACGGATTGACATGATTTCTTTTTCACACCAAGGTGAGACTTAACTGCCCTGCGGGGGGATTATCCCTCCCCCCTCTCCCCCCTCTCCCCCCCCCCCCTCTCTCTCTCTCTCTCTCTGCTGCAGTCAAAGCTTTATCCTCTCGCCGGCTTGCCCTAATCCCCATGCAGCCGTAGAGGGATTACAGGCCAAAGCTATTTCATTTTCCCTCCCCTCAACAATCGAGAAGTTCGCTCCCGATTTTTCCCCCCGTAAGTTTTTTTTTTTCTTCCCCCTTTTATATTTCTCTCCATTCAATTCTTGCACGGATTTCATTCTCACGTTGCTCGGTGTGGGATGCTGTATATTTTTTATCATCTTCTCTGCTGTCTTTTTCTGTTTGTCCCTTGGCCTTTCGCTTTCTCTCTCCTCTCTGTCTCCCTCCCCTCTCACTGCATCTGTCTGTCTGTCTGTCTCTTTCTCTCCCTCTCTCCTCATCTCTGTCACTCTCTCTCTCTCCCATCACTCTTTCTGTAACCCTCTACTCCCCTCTTTCTGACTCTCTTTCCCCACTCATTATCCTACTCTCTCTCTCTTCCTTCTTTCTCTTTCTGACTTCCAGCTTCTCTGTCTATCTGTCTCTTTCGTTCTCCCACATCTCCCAATCTGTCTCCCGGTCTCAGTCTGTCTGTCCTTCGAAGGGTTGATGTGCGATGACCATGACTGTCTACCTCTCTCTCTCTCTTCCTCGCTCTCTCTCTCTCTGTATTTCTTTGTGAGTAACACTCTCCATCTGTCTTTTCCTCTCTCTCACACTGTTTCTCTCCGTCTCTATTCGTTTCTTCCCGCCTCTGTCTCTGCCTCCTCTCTACCTGTTTCTCTCTCCCTCCCTCTACATACCCTCTCTTCCTCTCCCTCTCTCGCTCTATCCCCCTCTCACCCCTTTCCCTCTCCGTCTCATTGTATATATATCCCCTCTGTTCCTCTCTCTCCCCGCCCCTCCCCTCTCCATCCCCTCTCCTTCCTCTTCCTGTCTCTATGTCTCTATATCTTTCCCTCTCATACTTTCTTTCTCTCTCCCTCTCTCTCTTTCTCTCCTTCTCTCTCTCCTCTCTCTCTCTCTCTCTTTCTCTCTCTCTCCCTCCCTACCTCTCTCCCTCCCTCTGTCTCTCTATCTCCCCCTCTCCCTCCCACCCTCCCCTCTTTCTCCATCCCCCTCCCTTCTCTTTCTTCCCTCTGCCATTCTCCCCCCCTCCCTTGCGGAGCTTCGCGGCTGGGAAAAAAACCCGTCACCATGCCAACGCCATGGCAACCGATCCTCGCTCGGATTCCGCTGAGCTCTCCCCTAGAGACGCACACCATAGAATGATACTATAGGAGACTGAGGGGACGATGGGCGTATATGTGACCCGGCACAGCGACATGAGGAATATCCCACCAAAACACTTTTCGAGTAAACAACGCCTGAAGTCAAAGTATCTTCTCAATTCGATTAAAAATCAATGTTTTTTTTTTTTTGTATTTCCGGAAAGTTAATGTATTGGAGGATATTATGTCCAAAGGATTTTTCCGAAATCCGTCTCTAAATGTTGAAAAAACGAGGATTTCGGGGGAGTGTTTGTGTACTGTTTTCATGAAAATATAAAGTTCCTGCATTTTTGAATGGCCGCTTTCGAGGAGTTAGACTGGTGCTGCTATATTGTGCCTGGTGCCAAATGAACGAGCGAAGTCCCCTTGTACTATTTACAACAAAGTTCATACGGAAATAAAATTTGATATCATTTGAAAGCTAATGGTATTCTTTTTCACATCATTAGAAAATATCAAAATCTCGAAAGTGGGGGTTATTCCTCATTATGCTGTGCCGGTTCACATATGAGTATACAAGTCCACAAGAAAACAGTCACACAGTATCGTCAGTGCCTGGCATCTCGGCTATTGTGCGAGCTCAATGTTCGGGATTGCGTCTCGTAATCTCGTATTCAGACCCAGATATTACATTGGGGAGAACGAATGGCTCCTCCGTAGTAGACGCGTCCCCTGTGGGACATTGGTGCCTATAATATATATAATATAACCATCGTCTCGGTTATATTTTAGTCCAGTGGAAACGCGGCTTTAGGCTTCGGCTCCGGCTTCGTCTCTGTTCTTCGAAAGCTGGAAAACACTGGTCGGAGTTCTTCGTCGCAAAAACAAAGCCAAAGACCTTCTGCTGCAGTAGGTAGACAAATTAATGGTTGGCGTGCGATAGCCACCCCAGCTACGCCGTTCTATTGAACCCCACTTCCGAATCAACCTTCGATCAGCTTCTCAGAATGGAGTCATCTTTTTTCACGAATTGGAACGAGTGAGGAGCGATGACCTCAGAGCCATTCGCAGCTGACCTGGTAAAGCTATAAGTGTGGCTGACCTGGTAAAGCTATAAGTGTGGCTGACCTGGTAAAGCTATAAGTGTGGCTGACCTGGTAAAGCTATAAGTGTGGCTGACCTGGTAAAGCTATAAGTGTGGCTGACCTGGTAAAGCTATAAGTGTGGCTGACCTGGTAAAGCTATAAGTGTGGCTGACCTGGTAAAGCTATAAGTGTGGCTGACCTGGGACTCGATTATCTGATGGGCCGGGCTGTATGATTGCTAGGTATGGCCAACAGAGGGCGCTATCTATGTGATTATTTTTCCTGGGGGTGCAGAACACTAAATCGAGCTCCCTTTGAACACTGTACACAAACACTCACTTTCAAAGCCAATTATCCCACACCCAAACGTCTCTCAGTTCTTGAAGCTATACTGAAAATTGTAGTTTGGACCTTCATCTCTCAGATTCTTTTCAATTTTAGTGCCCTTAGCCGATTAGATTTTTTGCTAATTACCCCCAGAAAAAAAACCACCCCCAAAATAAATTATGCAGTCGTCCAAGCCGAATTTCTGCAAGGATTTTGAGATGGACCCCTCCACTTCCGCAGCCAAATAGGGCCACATTTAAAGCCAGATTTGTTCCAAATTACATACCCCCAGGTCGTCCTAAGCGGCACCTATTCTACAATATATCAGATAATTAGCCTCCAAAGACCACCTTATTAAAAAAAAAATGTTGGTCCACACTTTATGATAATCAGCTCGGCGGAGCCATCTTGGATTGATTTAGTGTGCTGCACCACTGGGTAATATGTGTCCCGGCACAACGACATGAGGAATATTCCACCAAAACACTTTTCGAGTAAACGACGCCTGAAGCTAAAGTATCTTCACCATTCGATTAAAAATAAAAAATATATATATTTTTGGAAAAATTAAGTATAAGAGGATATTATATTTTGATATCATTTGAAAGCTAATGGTATACTCTTTCACATCATTAGAAAATCTAAAAATCTCAAAAGTGGGGGTTATTCCTCATTATGCTGTGCCGGGTCCTCTGTATTTTCCGAGGAGAACAGAACTTTTACCGTTGTCGCTGCGAAATCCCCAGTATTGCGTGGATTCCGTCAAGCCATCCCTCCTCCTCATCCCCCTGGGGCGTAGGCCCCGGGCACGCACGCACGCTCCGCTGCGCCGTCCGTTTGTCAATCAGCACGGCCCGATGCCAGCGGGGCTGCCCCGCTGGGGGTGCGCGGGCCGCCGGCTGCCCAGCGCGGGGCACATCGCGGCGTCACGCCCGCTCCCCTCCTCGTTTCCCCGGCGTGAGTTCTCGGACCAACCCGGCCCACCTCCTCCCTCATCCCCGCCGCGGTGCGTACACTCCGAGGTGACGTTACCTCAAAGGTCGACTTCGACTGTCGGTAGAAAGCTTTGTTTTTGTCTTGACGCCTTTTTACGACCTTTGGCCCTAGCGAGGCCAAGGTCAGTTACTACCACGTGCTGTGAATACTATGCACTTACCTCGACATATTTCGACACCCGTCCAAAGTCGCGACATCCCGGCGGCTCACTCGCAGTTATCTGTGAACATGGTAAAAGAGCAACCCCAAGAGCTAAATAACTTCGTGAGAAAAGACTCGAAGGTTTGAGTGGTGGAAGTACCAAGTGGAAGGTTTGCGGTGACACCATGTAACACATCTCCTTTGAGAGGGAGTGTGGCTCTGAAAAGATTTGAAGGTTTGCATGGTGGAAACACCAAGTGGAAGGTTTGCGGTGACACCACGTAACGCATCTCCTTTGAGAGGGAGTGTGGCTCTGAAAAGATTCGAAGGTTTGCGTGGTGGAAGTACCAAGTGCAAGGTTTGCGGTGACACCATGTAACGTATCTCCTTTGAGAGGGAGTGTGTCTCTGAAAAGATTTGAAGGTTTGCCTGGTGGAAGTACCAAGTGGAAGGTTTGCGGTGACACCATGTAACGCATCTCCTTTGAGAGGGAGTGTGGCTCTGAAAAGATTTGAAGTTTTGCGTGGTGGAAACACCAAGTGGAAGGTTTGCGGTCACACCATGTACATCATCTCTTGAGAGGAGTGTGGCTCTGAAAAGAGCCGGTAACTCGACGTTTCGGGCAGTGTGTACTCTGCCCGTCGTTAAGAGACAACAACAAATAAAAATCAATCTCAAAAGTTAGAGGGCCTGACGTTTCGATCCTATAGCAGGACATTTTCTAGGATCGAAACCGTCATGCCACTTTTGAGATTTATGTATTGCAGGTCATTTTTTTAGTCAGTAAGCAGTATTTACTTCGAAATAAGATAATCTCACAAATTTAGTGGGCCTGACGTTTCGATCCTAGCAGGACCTTTCTCAAAGGCAGCAGAGTGACCGCTGTGCCTTTGAGAAAGGTCCTGCTAGGAGTCGAAACGCCAGCCCCACTACATCTTGAGATTGGCAGTTTGGGTAATTTCAGTCAGTAAGGAGGTTTGCAACAATTTTTGTAGAATCAAAAATGAAAGAAGAATAAACTGTTGCCGGCAGCTTGGAGAATAAACGACTTGGACCATCCGAGTCTATAGATGTCCCAGACGCTTTCAATCCCGACGGAAACTTGCCACCGACTCTGAAATCTAGACGTCATCAAATTATGTTCCAGCGTTGAGAGGTAGGTATGAAGATTATTGGAACTTGTCATGCAATAACTCTTTGGTGTTTTTCAGCGTTGCGTATCGTGTCTTATTTCATCGGATTGTGCGTGTGTGCGTGTGTGGGTGTGTGTTTTTACAGGTATGCATTCCGTTGGACTCGTGGGATCTGAATTAAGCAGCGTGCGTCTTTTCGACAGGAAAAACCGTGCATGAATTGGCCACAAAACCCTCTGTCTGTCTGTCTGTGTGTCTGTATGCCTGTCTGTCTAGCTGTTTAAGCTGTCTGTCTGTCTGTCTTTCCCTAGCACTCTCTGTCCCTGTTACTCTCCAATATCTCCACCTCTCTCTGTCTGTGTTGCTGTCTTTTGTACCTCACTCCGCCTCTCCCTATCCCTGTCTCTGTCTCTGCAACTCTCCCCGCCTCCCCCTGTCTCTGTCTCTCTCAGTCTGTACCTCACTCTTCCTCTCCCTATCCCTGCCTCTGTCTTTGCACCTCTATACACCTCTCCCTGTCCCTGTCTCTGTCTTTGCACCTCTATACACCTCTCCCTGTCTCTGGTTCTGCTACTCTCTCCGCCTCTCCCTCTTTCTGCCTCTGTCTCGGAATTTGTCTCCATCTCTCTCTGTATCTGT
>OX465120.1:2327382-2337113 GCA_949987565.1 Luidia sarsii | reverse complement strand
ACACACTAACACACTATCAACCTCTCTCTTCCTCATTCTCACTTTCTCACTCCCTCTCTCCCTCCACCTCTCTCCCACACACACTCTATCAGTCCCCCTCTCTCTTCGTCGGTCTCTGTCTCTCCTCCCTCTCCCTTCGTCTCTCTCTTTCCTTCCCTCTCCTTCTCTCTCTCTCTCACCTCTGAGCTAGCCGCTTAACCCCGACGTTTAAAATAAGTGCGAGGAGATCGGTCGTCGTGTTTGGACGGCTTAGGCGTAGCAGCAAGGGTCGATGCCAACCCTTGCTGGGGCCGACTTTAGGATCAACCCCCACCCCCTCGAAGTCATGTCTGACAGATCCAGGGAGGGGGGGGGGGTTGGAGGCAGCTACGACCTCAGGAAGTTGTGGAGAAGGAACCGTTTCCTGCCGGTACGGCGTTGCAGCGAGCCTCCAGCTCACAGCTCACAGCTCACTCCTATAGGGCTCCGTGATCGGTGGAGCTTGAAGCGACTGTGGGTCACTGTAAGGACGCAGTATTATGAAGTGTCAGGACCAATCACGGAGCTCTTCCTTAGAAACAGATGACAGATCGAGGGTGTCAGTTTTTATACCGAGCAAGATGTATATGGCCCTATACAACATTGGTAAAAGTCAAATGATTGCTGCACAGTTTGTGTACTAAACCTTTTGACTTTCCGAAAAAAAAAAAAATCCTGCGAAGGTTTTAGCTCAAATGGTAATCTGAGGAAGTAGAAAAAGGCACAAAAAAAAAAGTAACAGTTTTTCTGTAGTAGAAATAGTTTATTACTCGCGAGTAATAAACTATTAATTTGTCGATGCTTGAGTGAAGATTTCTTGAGAAGTACAGCGTCCCAGACCTTAATATTTCAACGTGAGGATTATATCATGACCATCTACAAACTGTGTAAATTATCAGAAGGAAATCTGGGGACATCGATGTTTTCCGATCTTCACAGTGCTGTATTGGGCCTTTAACCCGAATGTTCAAGACCTACCCCTCCTAAAACACACAACAAAAACACCCAAACAAGAAACCGTCTAAGTATCTACGACTATCCCAACCGCCAGGCGGCTGTGCACTTTTTGTACACGATGTAGTGCAAAGACAAATCATGAACAGGTCCGCTCCGATCCCCAGCAGGAGTTGCGGGTTCGACTCCCACCCGAGCTGCCTGTATTTGTTTTTGTTTTTTTCTTTTCAAAAGGGCAAAGCACTGAGCATGCATGCAGTGCTCATTGCGTCGAGTAAGATGAGACTTGAAGGTTTGCATGCAGGAAAAAATCTATACTATAAAGTGGAAGGTTTGCGGTGACACCGTGTAGCACTTCTCTTTCGAGAAGGAGTGTGGCTCTGAAAAGAGCCGGTAACTCAACGTTTCGGGCAGTGTGTACTCCGCCCGTCGTCGGGAGACTCCTGGATTTCAACTATCATCGGGTTAGATAAGACTTGAACTGGTTTGCATGGTGGAAATACTACTAAGTGGAAGGTTTTCGGTGACACCATGTAGCACTTCTCTTTCAAGAAGGAGTGTGGCTCTGAAAAGAGCCGTAACTCAGATAAGACTTGAAGGTTTGCATGGTGGAAATACTACTAAGTGGAAGGTTTTCGGTGACACCGTGTAGCACTTCTCTTTCAAGAAGGAGTGTGGCTCTGAAAAGAGCCGGTAACTCAGATAAGACTTGAAGGTTTGCATGATGGAAATACTAAGTGGAAGGTTTGCGGTGACACCATGTAGCACTTCTCTTTCAAGAAGGAGTGTGGCTCTGAAAAGAGCCGTTAACTCAGATAAGACTTGAAGGTTTGCATGGTGGAAGGTCTGCGGTGACACCATGTAGCAATTTTCTTTCAAGAAGGAGTGTGGCTCTGAAAAGAGCCGGGAACTCAGATAAGACTTGAAGGTTTGCATGGTGGAAATACTAAGTGGAAGGTTTGCGGTGACACCATGTAGCACTTCTCTTTCGAGAAGGAGTGTGGTTCTGAAAATTTAACGTTTTCGGGTAGCGTGTACTCCGCCCGTCGTTTAGGTCTGCTAGATTCCAACTCTATCATCGGTGTTTATAATGCCTGTGTGGACTGTGGAGAATCATTCCCGCCTAGTGCGGGCAGTGTGTACGACAACGTGAACACACAGCTCCCTATATACGTCGAGTAAGGGCAAAATACCCTCACTGAACTGCATTCTTCCTCCACGCAAACATCACATACGAATCCATCGCCTCATTCCTGCTATATTCGGGAAAACAAATTGAACTTGCCCGTGGCAAAGTTCGGGCAGTGCTGACATTTTTTTTTTTATTTTTTTTTTGTGGGGGGGGGGGTCTCTTCGGAACCAAGACTTGTTGTTTGGACAAATCTTTTTTCTCTCTCTCTCGAACTGGCCTCGGGTATCTTCCCCTGCGAGTGACTCTTGTATATATACAGTGTGTGCTTTCAAGTGGTTTATTTTAGTGTCGAACAAAATAATATGGGGGAAATAAAAACTGAGTGATTTTTATTTAAACCGTTTTGAAAAAAAAAAAAACACGGCAAAAGAAAATATTGATTGGACCGTGACTTGAACTCCGAGACCCCCCCTTTTTTTGGCAGTACCGGCTCTCTTACCATCGGAGCTGATCCAGGTCTTAAAAATAGCCAACCTCGGAACGCGGCGAGGTCCCTGGGGATTGGATCTTGGCTGCGGTCGGATCTGCGCACGCGCATGTCTGAGCCGTGGCCACGTGACTCGTGGAGAAACGCGCAGACCTGCGCTCTTGACTCTGAATTGAGAAGAAAAAAAGACGGAGAGAGACGGAAGAAGACAAGAAAAGAACAATCAGTGATTTCCCGCGTGTAAACTGTCGATTGTGATCAGCGAGAATGCCCGTAGTCATGTCAGGTCTGAACGAAAAAAAAAAGAGCAAATAAGTAAATACAAAATACAAAATGTAAATTGTAAAAAAAAAAAATGTAAAATGTAAATACAAAATACAAAAATGTTGAAAACTACAAAACTTTACCATTTTTTTCTGTAGCTCTATAGACAAAATTCATAACAACAGACTTTCTCATAAAAGCAGTTCACGGAGTAAATAAAAAAAAATGTTGCAAACTGCTCACTGACTAAAATGACCTGCAATACATGCATCTCAAAAGTTCGAGGGCCTGACGTTTTGATCCTAGCAGGACCTTTTCTCAAAGGCAAAAGACCATTGAGAAAGGTCCTGCTATGGCAAGCGCTATACATGATATTTGAAAGGTTCACAAGCCATAATGCTATAGTACTGACGACGGGAGTAGCGCATTCGGGCCGCGTATTTTTTTCTTTCCCAGGACGGGAGAGGTCATTATTAGCATAAAGGCGCGCTATTGGTTGGATTGTGTCTACGCGTGATGAATTATTCATGATTATCATTCCACTTACCCACTCAGATCTTGATTTGAGTATACATGTAAGGTGTACATGTACATGTACAATGTACATGTGTGTGTATGTCTACATAATGTAACTAGTATGCATGTATTTTATTACACCACAAGCACATACTAAAGATGTCGGCGTGCAAAATTATCATGAATAATTCACCATATCTGGATATTTTTTAAATATTTTTGTTGCATTTAATGCAACCGATAGCGCGCGTTTATTTTAATGGTGGCCTTTCCCATCCTGGGAAAAAAATTCGGATCCGGGCCCGAAACGTTGACCCCGCCTCAGAGGTCACCCTCGCTATCGCTATTGTAGAGAGATGACTGCGCCCAAGACACGCAGGTGTGTGTCACACGTGGGTCATATCTTCCGGGCAGTCGTCGAGGTAAACGCTAAAATAAGCACAAACATGTTTGTTTTTTAGTCGGAACGCCGTGCCAATCTAAATCCCCACTCTTAATAAGGTGTGGGCTATTCGTCTTGCTTGCGAGTGAGAGTTGGGTTTCAGTTCGTCAATCGTGCACTCCCTCTCTCTCCCCCTCTCTTCTTTCTCCTCTCCCTCCCCATCTCTCTCTCCCCTCCCCTCTCCCCCCTCTAACCCCCTTCTCTCTATACTCTCTCCTCTCCCAATCCATTTATCTTTACCTCCCTTCTCTCCCCTCTATATCTCCCTCTCTCTTCTCTCTTCTCTCATCTCTTCTCTCTCTTCCCTCCCTCCCTCCATCTCCCTCTCTCCATCTCCCCCTCTCTATCTCACCCACTCTTTTCTCTTCTCTCACCTCTCCCTCCCCCATCTCTCTCCACCTCCCTCTCCCCCTCTATATCTCCCTCTCTCTTCTCCCTTCTCTCTGATATCCCTCTCTCCATCTCTCTCTCCACCTCCCTCTCCCCCTCTATACCCCCTCTCTCTTCTCCATTCTCTCTGATATCCCTCCCTACATCTCTCTCTCCACCTCCCTCTCACCTCTATATATCCCTCTCTCTTCTCCCTTCTCTCTGATATCCCTCCCTCCATATCTCTCTCCACCCCTCTCTCCCTTTTCCATCTCTCTCTCTCCCCTCCCCTCTCTCCCCTCTCTATCTCCCCCTCTCTTCTCTCTCACCTCTCCCTCCCTCCCTTTATCTCTCTCTCCACCTTCGTCTCTCTCCCCCTCTCTATCTCCCCTCTCTCTCCCCCTACGTGATCTGAAAAAAATTGCATCCCCAAACACAATCGTTTGCGCACCACTTTTTCCAGATCTTTTCAGAAAATGTATGTGATATTGTGATTGATTTATACCGACAAGCTAAGGTTCCCTTAACCGATAATTGTCACCAGTTGATTTTTTTAGAGGAAGGGAAAAAAATGGTCAAAAACAGTCCCTTTTTTGTGTGTGTTTACGTGTGTGGGGAGTTGGTTCGCCTGCAGAAGTATTCTCACGGAATTAGGGGATTTCCAAGTGGAATTACCACTCCGACGGAATCCGGGAACCGCAAATGGAGGCCCAGGGGTAGCTTCGTAAATCTGAGCCGGTCGAGAGCCGACAAATTTAACTTCCGAGCCCCTTCGGAATAAACCCCCTCCTCTCGCCTGCCGGGACAAAAAACACAGCCCTGACAAAGACAGTTATAGGATTGTGAAGTTTAGGAATGGGTCTACTTGTACAGGTGTGATTTTGTACAGGTGTGTCTTGAATTGATTGCAATGGATGAAGATGATTTAAAGGCCTTTAGCTTAGAGTAAAACGGTTTTAAAGATATCTTTAATTTTGCCAGAAATTTCTTTGTGAGTTGTTTATATTTATTTATGGGATCACGAGTCTCAGGTATAGCAAATATATTGATTCAAACTGTTCTGGGCTTTGGAGTCCACTGCTTTAATTTACCTTTAATTTACAAAATAAATATTAAATTATTAATTTTAAACACTTAAAACAAATCGGGTAATCGATTCCACAAAATGAAAACCGGGTACCCGTTATCCTCGGTCGGGTTTCGGGTACCCGGTCCGTCTGCCCATCAGGCCTACCCGAGAAGGGGGGTTCTAATTGGGACAACGTTTGCAGGCAATGAGCTGGGGAGACCGTGTTTGGCGCGGAAGGTACGTCGAGTTAGGATAGGTTGGGGGGGGGGGGTTGGCGGGCTGACCCGGCTAACTCGATCCAAATTGGTGGAGGTCAAAGGGCATGTCCCGCTCCCCCCTGCTAGCAAAAGCGGTATCGGTATTCGCGTTGGCCAAATGGAACACACACACACACACACACACAACAACACACCAGAGAAAGACGATGAGAATTAGGTCGACACAATTTGTGGAGATCAAAGGATCAAAGGATCCGCTATAGCGTCTTTCAAGGTCGGATTGTTTTTTGTCAGTAAGGTCGTCTGCTTTCGTGCAAACGAGATGGCATTCTTCTTCCGTTCGCCCTAGAATCCTTGTAATACTGAGAGTACCGGACAATTTATAGATTTTGACGCCATTTTTTGTCTCCCATTGTTCGGTACGGCGTGGGGTTCGCAATACAACTTAGATCGGATCGTGATTAGATAAGATAGATTAGATCATGTTTGGTGACAACTCGATGGGCATGTCTCCGGAATGGAATCAAAAATGTCGTCCAAATCTTAAGTTGTCGATACTCTCTGTATAATTATGTGACCCGGCACAGCATAATGAGGAATAACCCCCACTTTTGAGATTTTGAGATTTTCTAATGATGTGAAAGAGTAGGGGCCTATACCATTAGCTTTCAAATGATATTAAAATTATTTCCGTGTGAACTTTGTCGTAAATAGTACAAGGGGACTTCGCTCGTTGATTTGGCACCAGACACAATA
Organism: Luidia sarsii; assembly: GCA_949987565.1. Classification (NCBI taxonomy): domain Eukaryota; kingdom Metazoa; phylum Echinodermata; class Asteroidea; order Paxillosida; family Luidiidae; genus Luidia; species Luidia sarsii. The sequence goes on along the minus strand of OX465120.1, from coordinate 2,330,888 downwards.
TAGCAGCACCAGTCTAACTCCTCGAAAGCGGCCATTCAAAAAGGCAGGAACTTTACATTTTCATGAAAACAGTACACAAACACTCCCCCGAAATCCTTGTTTTTTTCCCCCAATATTTAGAGACGGATTTCGAAAAAATCCTTTGGACATAACATCATCCAATACATTACCTTTCCGAAAATACAAATAAAAATAAAATTGATTTTTAATCGAATTGAGAAGATACTTTGACTTCAGGCGTTGTTTACTGGAAAAGTGTTTTGGTTGGATATTCCTCATGTCGCTGTGCAGGGTCACATAATTATAGGGACTACAGTTCGTCCTGTGAGATTCGACCCAAAAGTTCTCAAGGCGATTTGTCGGACGTGTGTGTAGCTCTTCAACGTCAACGTGCTCTCTAGACCTCCGATACTTTGCTCAGGTAGTATATACCCGTGCCGCACAGCGAGGGAGTTTGGACCGCACTGTCCGACAATTGTTTAGGCAGCTAGGGGAGCGTGTTGACGTTGAAGAGGCTGTTGACGTTGAGGAGCTGCACGGACGTGGCTTTTGTTTGGGGGGTTCGGAGCGGAGGGGGGGGGGGAGTGATCGATTGGTCGTAATTTTTTTCCCCAAAATCATTTTGGGGGAAATTTTGAAGTGGGGGATTTTATGGCCCCTCCTTTGTTGAAAGTGAGCGATCATTCGGAGGGTTCTTTCCTCGCATTTTGCTGGTTGCTAGGGCGGGGGAAATACCCTCGACGTTTCGATCCCAGCGAGAGCTGTCCGTCTTCCGGGAGACCTCACGCTGCGACATGAACGCCACCAGACCCCGCCCCCCCCCTACGACGACTTCAGGATCTGAGAATTTCCTCCCAGGTCGCAACCAAAAAAGTCCGCCAAAGCAGTTGGTGGTGATGTGATTTATCTGTTCGCGCGGGTCGAGCTGTCCAGCAATTACGTTTGGCAATATCCAGTCGCCTTGCCGTCTTGCTGACCATACCGGTGTCAGTCCGTTCAGCCGGGGCCGCTCGCGGCGGGTCACTCAGAGGTCAAACTGGTGGGTTGCGTCCGTCAACTTCAATCACAAGCTCACGACGTTTCGGAGTCGAAACCGGTGTCGGACAGACGAAATATTAAACCTTTGAGGATGATGATTACGGTGGGATTGGAACGTCAGGCCTTCATGCTTTGGTGTTGGGTTTTGCTCATCCTTAGATAAGACTTAAGAAGGTTTGCATGGTGGAAATACTGTAAGTGGAAGGTTTTGCGGTGACACCATGTAGCAATTCTCTTTCGAGAAGGTGTGTGGCTCTGAAAAGAGCCGGTAACTCAACGTTTCGGGTAATGTGTACCTTGCCCGTCGTCAGGAGACTGCTGTATCCTATCATTCTTGCCAGAGTACATAGGATTGATAATTGACTCATTCCGAGAAGAAATTACCCTCTTTATTCAATACAGAGACACATGGCTAAGGTGACTCAGAGTGACACGGGTCACAGAGTAATAATGGAGGATCGTGATGGAGGTCGTTTTACTTCTTGGAAGCGAATGTTGCAAGAGAAGTTTGAGGGAACGAGTGCCTTCTTCGTCACTTTAGGGGACCGTGCACTTTTGGCAATGCGTCGCGTGACGCACCTCGCACGGAGGAAAAGTGAAGGAGAGGAACGGTCGCTATGATTTCATATAGAGCGGTTGGGGAAGGTCAAGAAAGAGAGAGGGGAGGGGAGAATGACAGAGAGGGTGTGGGTGGGAATGAACGAGAGGGTGTGGGAGACACATGTGGAGAGAGAGAGAGGGGAGGGAGAGGGGGAGGACGAGGGAGAGGGAGGGGAGGGAGAGCGAGAGAGAGGGGGATGGAGAGGGAGAAACAGAGAGGAAGGAAAGAGGAAGGGAGAGATTGAGACAAATATATAAATAGAGAAAGGGAGAGAGAGAGGCAGGGAGAGAGGGTGAGACAAAGAGTGAGAGAGAGAGGGAGGGAGAGAGGGAGAGGGACATGGGGATGGAGAGGGAGGTGGGGAGGGAGAGGGAGGTGGAGAGGGAGAGGAAGAGGGAGAAAAAGAGAGGAAGGGAGAGGAAGAAAGAAAGAGATGACGAAAGGAAGAGAGAGATAGAGAATGAGAGAGAAGGTCGGAGAGAGGGGGAGATAGAGAGTGAGAGAGAGTGGGAGGAAGGGAGAGAAAGATAGAGAGAGAAAGAGAGACAGAAAGAGAGGCAGAAGGGGGTACAGGTGGAGAGAGAATAAAAACATCCCTTCAAGTTATGCCGTGGGCCAGCAATCACAACTACTCCTGTAAATTGGGTTTCGTTCTCGGTCTCGAAGTGACGGTCTTGAAAGTGGGTGTCCTTGGTCAAATTTTGGGGAGATTTACAAGAAACTTGCTTGATAACAGATTACGAAACTCCGCTCTACAAGCCAGCGCAAAAAAAATTGATGCTAAATGTTGGGCTCGAAACATTAGGCTACACTCAGTGTCTTTCTATATAATTATAGCAATCGATACTTTTTAAAAACTTGACACCAGTAGTTTCTGGAGCGCTTCGGAAAATGACGAATTTCAAAATGTGAGCGCTCTGTTTCAGGGATCACGCCTGAGGTGTGTATAGGGTTAGGGTTAGGGTGAAGGTTGGACGGGGGTAAGGGTCAGGGTCAGGATTGTAGGGCTCAGAATAAGCATCCAAAGACTAGTTTATATGTGGTGAAGGGATCCAGTCGACAAAAATGAGGTACCGATAATCTTTACAATGTTTAATGGTGAAGCCATTACAATTGAATCTCAAAAGCGAGAGGGCCTGACGTTTCGATCCTAGCAGGACCTTTGAGAGAGGTCCTGCTAGGATCGAAACGTCAGACCCTCTAACTTTGATAAAGGTCCTGCTAGGATCGAAACGTCATGCCCTCCAACTTTCCTTTGAGAGAGGTCATGCTAGGATCGAAACGTCAGGCCCTCTAACTTTTGAGATTGATGTATTGCTGCAGGCTAGTCATCTTAGTCAGTGAGCAGTTGTGTATTAACTCCATTAAGATTAAGCATTTGGCGTTAGTGACGACCCTTTTCGACTGTTTAAAGAAGCTGTTTTTTATTTTCTACCCAAACCTGAAGTCAATAGGCACGTCGTACACATTGGCATCGCGATGTTGCCAGCGCGAAAGACCCGTGCGCACGTAATGTTTATCCCCCCGCCCTTTCTGAAAAAAAAAATCCTTCGTCATTGGTTGGCAACCTGTTGTCTGCATGTGTGTGGTTTAGTGGGGAGGTTGTCTTCTCCTTTCCTGTCGCACATCCGTCGGCTGCACGGCAGGAAATGAAGATTCATCATGGAAGCTGTTACCGGTCGTGGTATTCCCTTCAGGAAATGAATAACCTGTGCCTGTATATATACCCCTTCCCCCTATTCTAGACATGGGTGTGTAGACATCAAGGATCGTATGGCGAGCGAAGGCGCGCAAGATAGCCAACTCTTGCGAGATCGCACTCGTCCGGATGAAGTATACGCACTGGATGCCGTGTTTTTTTTTAGTA
>OX465120.1:2314882-2322382 GCA_949987565.1 Luidia sarsii | reverse complement strand
CGCTCAGAGAGAGAAAAAAAAAAGTGAGGGAACGGGATCAACAAGTCGCTGGTCTGAGGACCCTCCCACGGGCACCGGCGGGCAGCTTATCGATGACTTTGTCAGAAGTCTCTGTTTACCAGGGGTTAACACTTGTAGTGCGTCTCGATGGCTGGAAGTGGGAGGGTTGGAGGGAGGTGTCTGCGATGGCTGGATGAGTGAGTACGTGGTAGGCCGGTGTCTATACACGGAGACCCGAAAACGCGAACCGTGGCGTCGGCGTTGAAGTGCCGCGTAGTGATTCGGGGGATTTGCTCTCTTTTCTTCTTTTCTTTTGACACCTCGCGTCAAAGGAAAAGGTGGAGGGAGAGGGATTGAGAGCGCCTATATCTATATCTGCGCCCTGCTTGGCCATTCAGTGGGGGGAAGGAACGACCGCGTTGTGCTCTTACGGCCTGAGAGGGAGCCAGTCAATGAGTGCCCGGGGGGGGGGGTCTTGGCGGTGGAGTGGGGTGGGGGGGGGAGTGGACGGGGTTAGGGGTGAGGGGAGAGGAGTAGAGACTTCAGGAGAGGTTGAGAGTGACGGATCAGCGAGGGAGACAGAGAGAGAGAGAGAGGTCGAGGGAGACAGCGAGACACAAAGGAACAGCGAGAGGGGGCAGGGAGAGAGATGGAACACCGAGAGACACAGACAGGGAGACAAAGATATAGACAGAGAGACGGACAGAGAGACGTCCAGATAGACATGGAGAGACAGAGGGATACAGAGGGAGACAGAGAGATACAGAGGGAGACAGAGAGAAACAGATAGGGAGAGACAGAGACATGTATACAGACTGGTACAACAAGAGACAGAGAGACAAAGACAGACAGAGAGACGGAGAGACCGAGAGAGACAGGGAGATACATGGTGAGACAGAGAGGCAGAGAGAAACAGAGGGACAGGAAGAGACAGGGAGGTGGAGAGAGACAGGGAGTGATAGAGAAACAGGGGCAGAGACAGGGAAAAAGATAGACAGAAAGAGACGGTAAAGAAAGATACCTTGCAGAGAGAGAGAGAAAGAGAGAGAGACAAAAAGAGAGAGAGAGAAAGAGGGAGAGAGAGGGAGAGAGACAGAGTGAGAGATTGGGAGAGACACCGAGACAGAGAGAGAGAGAGAGAGAGAGGCAGACAGACAGACCGACAGACAGAGAGATACCGAGACAGAGAGACAGAGGCAGTGGTAGATGCAGACAAGGCAGGCGAGAGGGAAGTGAGACAGAATGAAGCTGTACGCGATCGATGTGCACAGGGGTTGAGGACGGTGGAGTCGCCAAGTGCCCTCTTGGTTGACCAACAAAAAAACACGAACTGGCGTGGCAGACAGAGCGTGAATGACGAGGCGAGGGAACGAGGGCTGATGAGCACCGGTGTATCATCGCCCACTCGAGGGCCTAAGTGGTCTCAAAGACATCTGTGAAGTGTGTGTGGGGGGGGGGGGGGGGTTGAGGGAGAGAGTATAGGGAGGTGGGCTGAGGGGGAGGGAGGACCTCGCGAAAGTTGTTAACTTTCTTTCGGGAGGAGGCTTCCAGCCAAGGTCAGCAAATAGACCGGAGGGAAAGTGCCTGAAGTATGGATTAAAGGCAATTAGGTCTATAGCCGAGGCTGACAAAATAGAACTGGGATGCGTAACTAGTTTCAAGCAAGGCGTAAGCCTCCATCCTCATTGGTGGTAGACTGCCGACCAAGGCTGAAAAATAGAACTGAGATGCGTAACTAGTTTCAAGCAAGGTGTAAGCCTCCATCCTCATTGGTGGTAGACTGCCGACCAAGGCTGACAAAAATAACTGGTAGGGGTGACTATAGTCTGAATCAAGGCATAAGCCTCCATCCCTATCGGTGGTAGAATGCCAGCCAAGGCTGACAAAGAACTGGGAGGGGTGACTACTCTGAAGCACGGCATATAAGCCTGTATTCCTATTGCTGGTAGGGATGACTATAGTCTGAATCAAGGCATGAGCCTCAATCCCTTTCGTTGGAAGACTGCCAGCCAAGGCTGACAAATAGAACCGGGAGGGGGTGACCAGTCTGAAGCAAGGCGTAAGCATCCATACCTATATATTGGTGGTGGACTGCCAGCCAAGGCTGACAACTAGAACCGGGAGGGGGTGACCAGTCTGAAGCAAGGCGTAAGCATCCATACCATTATTGGTGGTAGACTGCCAGCCAAGGCTGACAAATAGAACTGGGAAGGGGTGACTAATCTGAAGCAAGGCATGAGCCTCCATCCCTATCGGTGGTGGACTGCCAACCAAGGCCGACGAATAGAACTGGGTCGGCTGACTGGTCCGAAGCAAGTCTTTACCAAAGTCTCCATGGAGACCGCAGTGCCGTGGCCAGCCGATGCTGACAGAACAGAACCGAAAGATGGACGTACGGACATGTAGTCCCCGTTCATATAGAAAGCAACTCTCCTGCATGAGCCGCCATCATACTGGGCTGACGAGACGCCATGCCGAGACCGAGAGCAATATTGTGCCGACCTGCCCCGGAATGTGTATTACTATTGGAAACACGACGCTGCCACCCGCCTTAATACGCAACACGGGTGGGACGCGCCAATACACCGTCGACTCCGAGAAGTTAATTCCCCACCACCTCTTCCCCACTCACCTATAATACCCTCCTCCTCGTTCTCAAGTCCGTGAGACGCCCGCATCGGATGATGCACCCCGCCGTGCTAATCTCACGGCAAATCTGAGATGATGGGATTCGCTACGAGCTCTCCTTTTTTTTCTTTCTTTTTAGTTTGGTTCTCTCCGGAGGACTCTATCTCACCTTGATAAGATGATGCGATCCGTTGCCGTGACAACGGATGTGGGCCGGGCGAACGGGAGAGGCAGAGGCTACCCTGGGAAGATTATGTCCATCCAGGGTCTCGTTAATGGCTGGACAGGCCGACGTGCGGAGATACACGCTCTCCTAGAGAAGAACAGAAACATATTGACGATGATTCGAATAAACGCATACCCATTTTTTTTGTATCCTTGTGGAGACATTGCTTTGTCCTCGTTCACTATACAACCGTGTGAGAAACAATGTTTTTTTTTTTAATGTTCCCATTTCAACCACATTCACTTTCCTGGGTAGAAATTTGGACCGTATTTCCCTTATATAAATTATAGCACTTAGCAATTTGCGACGAATTCTTACCCATTACACATTTTTCGTTATTTCCAAATACCAGTTTCGTGAAAACCTTGTGGAGACCTATACACCTTTACAGTTTCCACGTGGAGACCTATTCAACCTATTATCTTAGGTCTTCACGAGGTACTAGATTCGTGCCCCCCAAAACACACAAACAGGCGTGCAAAATCGACATTTATTCCGGTGATAGAGATATCTCTATTGTTAATAGAGATATTGTCGATAGAAATGCCTCTATTGTTAATATAGATAGCTCTATTAACAATAGAGATATCTCTATTACCGGAATAAATGTAAATGTTGCACGCCATACACACACCTGGGTAAAGGTGGGCTGCGGTCAGACTGGAAACGAGACTACGAGTCAAGGGCCGCATTGGCCGGCCATCGAGACAAACCGTGAAGAGGGGGGCGTACGTCAACAACCTGTTTGCACAGTCTCTTTTCGCGTCGTCTTAATGATTATTTGCCCTCGGTCAATATTTATGGTAACGGGGAGGGGGTGGGGGGGAACAAAACTGGGTTTGTTTTTCTCACGCGTTTTTCACACAGAAATAACAAGTTCGTTTGTTTCTGTGGTCACATTTCGTGTGTGTGTGTCTGTGACCGCTTCCTTGTAATTCTTAAAGGCCCAATACAACATTGGGAAGATCGGAAAACATCGACGTCCAATGGCCGCTTTCGAGGAGTTGGAATGTTGCTGCTATATTGTGTCTGGTACCAAATGAACGAGCGAAGTCCCCTTGTACTATTTACAACAAAGTTCACACGGAAATAATTCTGATATCATTTAAAAGCTTATGGTATACTCTTTCACATCATTAGAAAAATCTCAAAATCTCAAAAGTGGGGGTTGTTCCTCATTATGCTGTGCCGGGTCACAAATCAAGGCATTCTACCAAGCAGTTCCCGAGCAAGATGATTAGAAATATCACATGCGGCTTTTTTTTCTCTCTTGTCTGTTCTTTTTTTTTTGTTTATTTCGGCGCGAAGTGCCCGCGCTCGCTTTAAAGCGGGTCAGACGTTTCGTGCAGTTTTCAGCGGCAACGTGCACTTGGTGTGTGTGGGGGGGGGGGGAGGAAGGGACGAACAATAGGAACGTGCACTTGGCGTCCGAGCTGTGATGCCAACGACTTGACCGACCGCACCCATGCGTCAGGATTTGAAGTTCTGTCAACGGACTCATAACTGCAGCCAATTTGTCATGATAAGCGCCACACGGTCAGTGGCTTGGCACACTTTGATTCCCTCCACTCCCCTTTTCTTTCTTTCTTTCTTTCTTTCTTCCCTTCCTTGCAATCTGGGCCGATTTTTTTTTTTTTTTTAACAATCGGCGCTCTTTCTTCGGGGGGCCTGGCCGGTCATTGTCTTGTTCCCTGAAGGCAGGTTAAGGGATCACCGCAATGTGGGTCAGCCCAACCGTCAGGGGTACCAGTCCGAGTTGGTCATTACGATGTTCCGCCGCTGTATGGTCTCCTCCATGGTTTTTGTTTCTTCCGTTAACGTCTCTCTGCAGAACTACTTAACTTGCTAGTGACTGACCCAACGAGAGAGATGGAGAGAGAGAGAGAGAGAGATGGAGAGAGAGAGAGAGAGAGAGAGAGAGAGAAAGAGAGAGAGAGAGAGAGAGAGAGGGGGGATGGAGAGAGAGAGAGAGAGAGAGAGAGAGAGAGAGAGGGAGAGAGAGAGAGAGGGGGGGATGGAGAGAGAGAGAGAGAGAGAGAGAGAGAGAGATAGAGAGAGAGAGGGGGGGGGGAGATAGAGAGAGAGGGGGGATGGAGAGAGAGAGAGAGAGAGAAAAAGAGAAAGAGAAAGAAAGAGACAGAGAGATAGGGAGAAAGACCGATACAGAGAGAGAGAGAGACGGACAGACAGACCGACAGACAGAGAGACAGAGGCAAGAGGTAGATGCAGACAAGGCAGGCGAGAGGGAAGTGAGATAGAAGCTGTATGCGATCGATGTGTACAGGGGTTGAGAGAGAGAGAGAGAGAGAGATATATATAGAGAGAGAACAGGCGAGAGGAGGAGATGTGGAGAGAGCTAGAAAGAGAAAGAGGGAGTTAAAATATAGGGAGGGGGAGAGGTGGTGAGAGAGAGGGAGAGAGAGGGAGAGAGAGGTAGGAGAGCGCGAGAGGGGAGAGAGAGAAAGAGAGAGGGTTGGTAAAGAGAAAGAGGGAGTAAGAAAGAGGTGAATAAATAGAGAGAGAGGGGGGAGTAAGAGAGAGAGTAAGAGAAAATAGAGAGCTAGAGAGAGAGAACAAGAGAGAGTGAGAGAGTGAGAGAAAGAGACAGAGAGAGAGGCAGAGAGGGGACGGAGAGAGAGAGAGAGAGAGGGGGTACCATATAAAGAGGGAGGTAGAGAGGGGAGGGAGATAAATAGAGAGAGGGAGAGAGAGGGTGAGCGAGAGAGAGAGTCTGACAAATTGACCCGTTGCGTCCAATCTAAGTGGTTTGAAATTGCCTTTGCCCGGGAGAGAGAAAAAATGAAATGGCCCAGACCAGAGAGAAGATTGCCTGCAAAACGACTGAAATGGGACTCCCCAGAATCTCATTCCGATATCGCGGTAATCCCCAAACCCCCCGTCTCCGTCGAGTCCCCGCCCCCACCCGAGGCTGCTGCTCAATACTCGGTCCCAGATCGATAATAGTCTGGGACTCGGGCTCCAAGTTCTCGTTTATTCACATCCGTCTCGGGAACTCCCCAGTCCCACCCGATCCATCAAAAAAAATAAAAAACAACGACCGAGTTTTGCTGCTCTTCCACCGACAAATTGTATAATATTTGTGTATAATATTTTTTGTTTTCATCAAAGTCGTGTAGGTTCTTCGAAACAGCATCAAAGGGCATTCCTTCACCGGTACAATGCCTTGATAGAAATTGGAAAAAAAAAAAAAAAACCCGGAGACAAAGCCAGAGCCTGAGCCAAAGCTGAGTTTTTGGAAAGACCTGACATCCGTGGCACCCCCACAAAAAAGACTTCTAAGCGCTCACCCTCTTAATTCGTAAACCGGGTCTGTCATCAAAGGGCCTCGGTGAAGATTGTCAAAGTCTGTGCGTTAAATCATTAAACAGTCCAAAAACGAAATCCTGCTAAGATTTAAGCTCAAATGGTATCTGCGAAGGTAGAAAAATGCAAAAAAACCGTCACTGTTTCCTGCGAAGGTTTTAGCTCAAAATGGTGACATGGGAAAGTAGAAAAAGTAAAAAAAAAAAATTCACGGTTTTTGCACCGCTCTGTAGTGTAAGAACTAGTTTACTACTCGCCAGTAGTAAACTATTTGTCGATGTTTGAGTGAAGATTTCTCGAGAAGTACAGCATCCCAGACCGTAAGATTTCAACAAGAGGATTCTATCATGACCATCTACAAACTGTGTGAATTAGAAGGAAATCTGTGGAGTGCGGACATCGATGTTTTCCGATCTTCCCAATGTTGTACTGGGCCTTTAAACAGGGCCTTTATTGCAAGGGTGTACGAATCCCGTCTCTGAATCCTGGTCCACAAAAGGCTTGCAAACTATGTCATGCAGCAGCTCGCGACACCTACATCGACAAAGCCCTCCCTCGTTCCCGCCGACTACAATACACCCGTACAATGGGTCGGTGCAGAAGTTACGCCGAAAAATGACACACTCGTCTCGTAAACAAGGACATGATATCATGGTATTTTTTTCTTTATCGCCCTTTTCTCGTCGCTTCAGAGAGTGTAACATTGACTCCCCTCGCGTAAATACCCGCCATTGTGATCTCCGCCAGGTGCGTTACTTACGTCGCAACCGGCATTGTTGCCGAGAAAATTATCACAGATAGGTAAGCCTATTTCCATTCACCTGCGCATGAGTTGTGGAGTCTTATGCAGTTTTTGTCGGGGCAACATGATTCCGGCGATCAATTATTCCGAGCATCGATCACGTGGGACACCAGACCGCTCGGCGTCGCGTGCCCATTAATGATTACAGTTTGTTCTGGCGACGCCGCCACCGCGTCGTCGCAATGCGTGCGCGTCCGCGCAGTCACACACGCGCGACAGGACGCAGAGACTGAGAGTTCAATGTAGAATCCGCGACTGGTGATACACAAACAGTATAAGTAAGCGACCAAGCAAGCACTAGTAAGCAGACAAACAAGCAAGCAAGCAGACAAACAAGCAAGCAAGCAAGCAAGCAAGCAAGCAATCCTACAAGCAAGTAAGTAAAGCAAGCGAGCAAGCAAGTGAGCAAGCGAGCGAGCAAGCAAGCAAACAAGCAAGCAATCAAGTGAGCGAGCGAGCAACAAGCAAGCAAGCGAACGAGCGAGCGAGCGAGAGCAAGCAAGAAAGCAAGCAAGCAAGC
>OX465120.1:2122401-2314682 GCA_949987565.1 Luidia sarsii | reverse complement strand
AGAGAGAGGGAGAGAGAGAAGAGGGAGGAGAGGAGGAGGGATGGAGAGAGAAAGAGAGGGAGGGATCGCCTGATCGTATTTTTTTTCTTTGTGGGCGAGGTAGTTTGTGCCAATTTGCTCTGCAATTGAGTAGACCGTTGACTTTGCCAACGGTGGTGTGGTGGTGGTGGTTGTGAAAGAAAGGGGGGCTTGTTATTTTTTTTCGGGGACGGGTTGTAGGGGAGAGGATTTTTTTTGGGGGGCACCCTTTCAATTAGGTCGGGGGGGGGGAGGTTGGACAAATTCTGCCCGCGAGTTCATTTCTCCCTCTTGCCTGGAACGCGGCTCATTATAGATTATTAGGCCGGTTCTTTGAGGAAAAAAAAAAGTGTTCCCAAAAAATGTTTTCCATTTGCCTTCCTCTCTGTCTCTCCACCTCTCTATCCATCTCTCTATTTACCTCCCTCCCCTCTCTGCCCCCTTCTTTATACGGTACCCCCTCTCTCTGTGTCCTCTCTGTCTCTCTGTCGCTCTTTCTCTGTGTCTCTCCCTCTCTCCTCTCTCTCTGTTTCTCTCTCTCTCTCTCTCTCCCTCTTTCCCTCTTTCCCCCTCTCTCTCTCTCTCTCTCCCTCTCTCTCTCCTCTCTCTTTCCCTCACTCCCTCTCTCTCTCTATCCCTCTCTATCTCTCTCCCTCTCTCTTTCCCTCTCTCTCTCTCTATCTCCCTCTCTCTCTCTCCACCTCTCCACCTCTCTCTCTCTCGTTCTCTCCCCCCTCTCCCCCCTCTCTCTCTTCCTCTCTCTCTCTCTCTCACACACACACACGACCCGAAACCAAACACTACTCTTCGTCCACTGCGCCACAAAAGAGTGCGGTCGACGTAGGAGACCAGACAGGGCCCTGAAAATATTTGCACAAGACTCTGCCCTACGTTGACATTGAACGTCCGCGCGTCGCTTCGGACAATGCGCTGCGGTTATTAGCAGAAATCCCCTTTTTTAAGTCTCACACTCAAACGCCGCGGCAGCGTTGAAAAAAAAAAATCCCCTCCCGTGCCTCTCGATTTCCATTCATTCCGTTCGGCTTCTTGCACTGCTGAACGCGGACAAAAAAATAGAGCCCATTTCTGACATGTTTTTTTTTCTTTCCAACTCTGACTAGTTGGACCTCTTTAAAAAAAAAAAAAAAAAGATGAAAGAAAATCCGGCGCAAAACGGTTCGTTGCCGCCGAAGAAAAGAGGATTTTTTTTTCAGCGCGTGCGGTTAGGAATGTGTGAAATAGTCGTTAATGGCGTCTTGATATATATATTTTTTTTGGTCGAGAGAGTTTGACCTCTTTGGATAAAGAAAAGAACAATTCCGTGTTGTTGATGCAAACGACACGATACACTTGCAGTGTTGCCAAGTGGGAAAAAAATCATGTCTGTCCTGTTGTTGAGGCTACCCCTTCATAATGCAAACGAACTTTAGTCTCCCGGACAGGTAGAAAACATATCGATCATGATATCCGAATGAAATGGTTGTTGAAGTTGTGCGAATTCGGGTCAAGATTGGCTTGCGAAATTAATGACGAAATGGCAAAGAAAAGTTTGACTTTGATTTCAAAATTCAACCCGAGACCTCTGGATTAACGTAGCAGTGCTCTTCCAATCTGATCTATCTAGCCCGAAGATGGGTGGACTTCCCTAATAGTCAACTAGACTTTGGCACACCAGCGCTCTTACCATCTGAGCTATCCAGCCCTTAGATGGTGGCCTTCCCTAATAGTCAACTAGTCTTTGACACACCAGTGCTCTTACCATCTGAGCAATCCAGCCCTTAGATGGTGGCCTTCCCTAATAGTCAACTAGTCTTTGGCACACCAGTGCTCTTCCCATCTGAGTTATCCAGCCCTTAGATGGTGGCCTTCCCTAATAGTCAACTAGTCTTTGGCACACCAGCGCTCTTACCATCTGAGCTATCCAGCCCTTAGATGGCGGCCTTTCTAAATAGTCGACAAGTCTTTGTCGGGGGTGGCGGCGCCAGTCAGAAGCAATTCAACCATTAACCTTTGCCAGTTTTTCAGCTATAGTTAAACCAGTGCAAACAAAATGAACTCCTTCTATCACATAACTCGTATACGTACGACGAGTCAAATCGTGTACCAACTGGACATTATTCATAAGCCGTACCTACGATATGAATGTCGTACGTACAATATAGATGTTCGTACGAGCTAGGTTATATAGAAAAGGGATTTGTTTTTCTTCGTCGTGTCCCTCAAACAGCTTAGATCAATAACTGTCAGTGCGTCAGCATTTTGAGGCAGCCGTGGTGGATTTTCATTTTTTTTTTTATATTTTCATTCGGGGCCGGATAGAGCAAAGGCATAAATCCAGGCTCCCTATCAATCCGAGCTCCAAATGCCGCGCTCCGCAAGGCGACGACGTCAGGGCACCGCTCCGCTGACCGATGCGTCTCCCTGGCAACGCCCAGCCGGTCGCCTAGCAACGCCGGCCCGGAGGATGCCTGTCGCTCCTTGTCTGGACGAGGGAGTCGAGGCAGTAATCTCCGCCCACTCCCTCACCTCCTTAAAAATAAAAAAAAATCGGCAAATCGAATACGAAAACCGAGGCCTGATTTTTTTTTTCTGTTCGCAGGGGGGTTCAAAACAGCGATCCAAACAACTAGGCTCAATCACGGCGTAGTCAAATGTCTGGGTTTAATGACCGCACTGATTGTTTTTTTTAACTCATGAAATAACTCGTCATTGTGTTTTTTCTTTTCTTACCTCGACCGAAAGGAACCGGGGTCCTTTTTTAGTTCGCTTCCCCTTTGGTTTACGGCAGGGGAACGGGTTGAAAAGAGCGGTCCCCGCAGGGGCGTGTAAATGGGGATTTACAAAGGAGAGCCTTGAATTGGCAGTTAGAAGCCAGCCAATTTTGACCTGTCTGTCTCTCCCTCACTACCTCTCTCTCTCCCTCTCTCTCTCCCTCTATCCCTCTCTCTTCCTCCCCCTCTCTCTCTCCATCTATCCCTCTCTCACCCCCTCTCTCTCCCTATATCCCTCTCTCTTCCTCCCCCCTCTCTCTCTCCCTCTATCCCTCTCTCTCCCTATATCCCTCTCTCTTCCTCCCCCTCTATCTCCCTCTCTATCTCTCTCTCCCCCTCTCTCTCTCTCCCCTCTCTCTCCCTCTATCCCTCTCTCTCCCCCTCTCTCTCCCTATATCCCTCTCTCTTCCTCCCCTCTCTCTATCCCACTCCCCCCTCTCTCTCTCTCCCCTCTCTTCCCCTGCCCTCACCTCTCTCTCTGTCTCTCGCCGCCCCTCTCTCTCTCCCCTCTCTCCCTTGCTCTATCCCTCTCTCCCCGCCCTCACTTCTATCTGTCTCTCCCGACCCTCTCTCCCTCCCTACACTATATTCCCTCACTCCCCTCTCTCCCCATCTCTACTCCTCTCTCTTCCTAATTTCCCAATTTCTCTCTGTCAGCATCTTCACCTCCCCCTCTCTCCCTCCTCGCTCTCTCTCTCTCCCGTCTCTGCCCACACACTCTGTCTCTCCCTCTGCCATTCCGCTCACTCTCCCCTTCTCTCCCTCCCTTCCCCTCTCCCCGTCTGTCCCCCACACACTCTGTGTCTTCCCCTCTCTCCCCTCCCCCTCTCTCTCCCTCTCCCCCCTCTCTCCCCCTCTCCCTCTCTCACTCTCCGCCCGTAGGTCCGCCACATGTAATTTGTGTTTACGAACACCTTAACATAAACCCCCGCCGCTAGACGTTCGTACCGTACCGCACTGTGGCTTGCTTTTGTGGGCCTGCCCTGCTTGCCGACTCGTCCCACTTGTCACCCTCCACCAACTCCTATATACGCACCCCAATGGGCCGGCATCCGACCCACCCGCGATACAGTCAACCCGTCGGTTATAGTTTAACGCGAGGATACGAGCATGTTTCACCTCCCACCCCGAACACTAAAACGGGCACCTTTTCTCGGAAATTCGCGGCGACATGACGAGGGTGATTTGAAAAGGTAATCACGACTGGCGGGTCAGGGGAAGTGGCGAGAGAGAGAGAGAGAGGTGGAGAGGTGGAGAGGTAGAGAGACAGAGAGAGAGAGAGTTGGAGAGAGAGATGAAGAGAGAGAGAGAGAGTGACAGAAAGAGGGAGAGGGAGATAGAGAGAGAGAGAGAAAGAGAGAGAGTGAGAGAGAGAGAAAGATGAAATGGAGGGGAGAGATAGAGAGAGGTTGAGAGGTAGAGAGGCAGAGAGACAGAGAGAGAGTTGGAGAGAGAGATGAAGAGAGAGAGATAGAGAGAGATAGAGAGAGAGAGAGAAAGAGAGAGTGAGAGAGTGAGAGAGAGAAATAGGAGAGAGAGAGGGGAGAGATAGAGAGAAAGAGGTATAAAAGAGTGAGAGGGAGAGAGAGAGAGAGCAAAGGGGGGGGGGAGAAGTGGAGAGAGAGGTGAGACCGTGGAAGAGATAGAGAGAGAGGGATAGAGAGAGAGAGCGAGAGAGAGGACGCTAAAAAGTCGGAGGAAAGTAGAGAGGGGGAGAGAGAGGTGGAGAGAGACGGGGAGAAGGAGAGCTAGAGTTGGAGAGAGAAAGAGGGGGAGAGAGGGGATAGAGATATAGGTGGAGAGAGCGAGAAGGGGAGAGAGAGAGGTGGGGAGAGAGAGAGCGAGAGAGAGGACGCTAAAATGTCGGAGGGAAGGAGAGAGGGGAGAGAGAGGTGGAGAGAGACGGGGAGAAGGGGAGCTAGAGTTGGAGAGAGAAAGAGGGGGAGAGAGGGGATAGAGATATAGGTGGAGAGAGCGAGAAGGAGATGGAGAGAGGTGGGGAGAGAGAGGGAGAGATACCTCTATAACCAAGAGAGGGACAGAGAGAAGATGATCATTGCCATGAAACGGCGAAGTCGGGCATAGAAAATGGTGGCAGAGGTGGACGAACTCCTCTTCCCTCCAGGTACGGCGGAGTGAATTGAGTATCTGTCCGACTGGATCTCCCGCGAGAGACGGGCTTCTCCCGAACCCTTCTGAGCTTAGCGCGGGCCCGTTGCCCGCCGTCCGGCACTCCCTCTTTTACTCTCCAGAGATTTCGCTGGGAATCGTTTTTCGGCGCTGGGAAAAAAAAAGTCGAGCCGTAAAACAAGCGACCCGTTGTTCGCGCTTGCAGGCCCAAGTTTATCCTGACGCTAAGCGCTTCTCATATGCAGCTCCTTATTATGTTCAGCGTGGAGGTGACTTGAAGGATATTTTGCTGACCAAACCTTAGAAATGATTAGAGACAGAGACAGAGGCAGAGGCCTGAGGCAGAGGCAGGGGCAGATGCTGAGGCAGAGGCAGGGGCAGAGGCAGGGCAGGGGCAGGGGCAGGGGCAGGGGCAGGGGCAGGGGCAGGGGCAGGGGCAGGGGCAGGGGCAGGGGCAGGAGCAGGGGCAGGAGCCGAGGCAGAGGCAGAGGCAGAGGCATGCAGAGGCAAAGGCAGAGGCAGGGCAGGGGCAGGGGTAGAGGCAGAGGCAGAGGCAGGGGTGACTTGAAGGATATTTTGCTGACCAAACCTTAGAAATGATTAGAGACAGAGACAGAGGCAGAGGCCTGAGGCAGAGGCAGGGGCAGATGCTGAGGCAGAGGCAGGGGCAGAGGCAGGGCAGGGGCAGGGGCAGGGGCAGGGGCAGGGGCAGGGGCAGGGGCAGGGGCAGGGGCAGGGGCAGGGGCAGGAGCAGGGGCAGGAGCCGAGGCAGAGGCAGAGGCAGAGGCATGCAGAGGCAAAGGCAGAGGCAGGGCAGGGGCAGGGGTAGAGGCAGAGGCAGAGGCAGGGGCAGAGGTAGAGGCAGAGACAGGGGCAGAGGTAGAGGCAGAGACAGAGGTAGAGGCAGAGACAGAGGCAGAGACAGAGGCAGAGGCAGAGACAGAGGCAGAGGCAGAGGCAGAGGCAGAGGCAGAGGCAGAGGCAGGGACAGATACAGAGGCAGAGGCAGAGGCAGAGACAGAGACAGAGACAGAGACAGGGATACAGATAGAGACAGATGCAATACGCTCACTTGTCCTGATGACGGTCTTTGTACGTGAATGTACAGCGCTTAGGGGAATAGCGTCCACACAACAACCGCATACTTGTTCCAGTCGATCGTTTGGCTGGCAACTCTCATCAAGATAAGAATTTCCCTCCACCCCCCCCCCCAAAAAAAAGGGGGGATAATGCACTATAGGCTGGCGACCTCCCGCACGTACGATCCCAACACTGTTACAGATGTTAAGATATAATTTGTTGAATTTGCCTGTGAGCCGAAAGCACTGGCCCGTCTTTGTGTCCAGCTTACAACCCAATAATCCTATCGCACTTTTCTTTTTCAAGAAGAAGAAGAAGAAAAGGAAAAAAAAATCTCGAACCGCTCCGATTAAGTGGAAGGAATCAAGGCCGAAAGTCGCGCTGCATTATTGCAGGATGTTGTCCCAGAATTCTTGTTTTGTGTGTGTGGTGTGTACTGTGTAGAGGAGTTCTTAGTGCATGTTTGGGATAAAAGACCAACAGCGTCCTTCTCAGGTGAAACCTGGTTGAAGGCACGTCGGCACGCAAGCCTTGAGATTAGCAAAAATAAAACGGGGTCGACTTTGTTTAGCAGGAGTGCGGCTCTGATACGAGGTTCGTATGAGCAAGCGGTGATAGTATACGGTGTAGAAAGTCCCCTGGAATTGTACGGCAAAGATGAAGAGGAAGTGAGAGCACCTGATGTTATAATCTAAGGGCTGTTTGCGAAATAAAGGCTTAGGCTCGGGCTTAGGCTCGGGCTTAGGCTCGGGCTTAGGCTTAGGCTTAGGCTTAGGGTTAGACTTAGGTTCAGGCTTAGGCTTAGGCTCAGGCTCAGGCTTCGGTCATATTGATCTTACTCGTTGTAATATCACATGCATCTAAAAAGCAAGCGTTTGGCCCCATGCTTTTTGGTGAATACAGGTGGTACAGGGTTACCTATCGAGCCAGCAAAAACCTTCGAAGTCGGAAAACAAACCTCAACCTGGATTTTCAGGTTTTGTCAGGCGGAGGCGAAGCCTGAGCCCGAGCCTAAGCCTTCATTTCGTCAACGGCCTATGATGCAACGTGGTACCCGCCGCTATTATTCGAATCCGCCACACGGTCAAGGGATTTACACGTCTGCACTAGAAAGCGGGAGACGCGGGTTCGAATCCAGTCCGAGCTGCCTGAATTTGCATTCATCAGGCATCGGGCAAAGCACTGAGCACTCGGTGCGTATCACGTCGAGCAGGGCAAACCCTCATTGAATGACATTCTCCTCGACGCAAAACATCATGTTTTATCTAATATGAAAGAACGCCTCACAAATCGAAAACATACGCGTCAGGTTAGGGCAAGAGTTCAGACATGTTTTCAATTATGAAGATCGCAAGGATGTGTGTGCACTTTTGCGATTTCAAAAACGGCCACCAATATTTTTTTTTTTTTTTGGAGCACGTCTGGTCTAGTGAGAACGTTTACAAGCGAAACACCAAACACGCGCCCCCCAAAAACAAAACAACCGTGTATAAAGTCTATGCGATTTCTATCGCCAAAGATCGGAAAATCAGAAGAAGAAGAAGAAGAAGAAGAAACAGGAGACAAAAATCAAAACAAACTCATCACCTTTCCTGCATGTTATTATTTGAAGCAAAGACAATTCCCTCCAAAACACGGGAGTGTGTTTTTTAATAGGATATAGGTGACCGGACCGTGACCCATCGGTCCAGGGAAAAAAAGAACCAAAACAAAATGCGGATAGTATTTTTAGAGGGGAAATTTGAGACTGCGTGGAGTTCAAATCGGTGCCAATGCGCACGTAACCGCATATTTCAACGCCGTGTGTACTAAAACATACCGTGTCATGCTATCGTGTTGTTATGTTTTCAAAATTCCTCAGACTGCTAACCGACATGCAATGCATTGAGTGCCTCGATCCGATGTGCGTTCTCACAAGTTGTCTCCGTTCAGGAAATAGATCGTGATCAACTACACATATCTCTTGTGGCCGTTTACGAAATGAAGGCTTAGGCTCGGGCTCAGGCTTCGTCTCCGTCTGACAAAACCTGAAAATCCAGGTCGTGGTTTGTTTCCGATTTTGAAGGTTTGCTGGCTTGATAGTACAGTACAGTTTAGGTCCTCATTTTGAAGCTTTAGGCTTCATATGAGTCAGGACTCCTAGGTAGGAGCCTGGTGAAACCAGTCTTCGACTGTGTTTCTCTTTTAATCTGCTCAATAGAAAGATCACCCAGTAGTCCTGAGATACCTATCCAGGGATCTCGATAGTATGGGACTCTAGGGATAGGTACAGGGTATTCACCAAGAAACTGGGGCCAAAGGCTTGTTTTAAGATGCCTGTGATATTAATAATGAGCGAAGCCTAAGCCCGAGCCTAAGCCTTCATTTCATAAACTGCCTGCGATTGATCTGATCCACTCACAAACTCAAAGCATTCTCAGATATTGATTCCCGCCTTCGATAAACTCCCCCTTTTATCGAAACGCCAGTCTTCTCTAGTTTTTTTTTCGAGATTTGCATTGTTGTCATCTTAGTCAATAAGCAGCGTGCTAAATTTTGTTTTATCATTCTGAAAACAGCTGCATACATTTTATTTTCCAAAGTGCAAATGAAAATATTGAAAACTTGAAGAAAAAACCCACCAGGTTGACAGTGAAAATGCTATGATATATATTATAAATTATATTATTCTATATTATATATAGAATATTATTCTCTGAATGCGAAAGAGTGAATAGTTCATTCTCTCAAGGAGTGAAAAATTCTCCAAAAATCAAAAATTGCTAAAAAAAGAGTGAAAAACACTAAAATATGTGAAAACCGCTCTTGTAAGGAGCCATATTATAGCCTATGGAGGATATCGAGTGGTGTTTTCCTCCATTCCACACCTTTTTACAGTGGTTTTCACTCTTGTTGAGCGGTTTGGGCTTTGCTGGAGGAAATGCCACTCTTTGTGCGAGTGGATTAATCACTTTTTTTGCATTTAGAGAGTACTTATGATTGATTCAATTGTTCCTTCGTACAAGAAAATTGAATCATAAGTTACACATTTCATGTTTCAAAAGTAGAGGTCAATAATCGCATGTTTTTTATTCGTGTTCATTCTTGTTCATAATCTTTAAAAAAAGGTGGGATTAGCTTTCTGATTGATTGAATTTCCCCCCAAATACCACGATTATACAAAGAAATCGAGTCTAAAGTCGAACACTTTTCTTGTCCATGTTCCAAACATAAAGGTCAATACTCCCCCGAATATAAAATTCAGTTGGACTCCAAAAATATGCACATTCAAGCGAGGATAAGTCCCTCGGTAAGTCACACTTTGGAAAAGAAAAGAAAACAAAAAAAATCATCAAAAGGGGTTTCCTTCACGGTTAATCCCTAGCCATTTTTTTTGCCCTTCTTCTTCGGTCATGGAATACACAATGGGGGCATTTTCTCCTTGTCTGTGACTGTCGTCCGACTACAAATTGGTTGTTGAACGAGCTGACGGGAGAGAGAGAGAGAGAGAGAGAGAGAGAGAGAGAGAGAGAGAGAGAGAGAGAGAGAGAGAGAGAGAGAGAGAGAGAGAGAACAAATCCAGTCTCCGAGATTTGTGACCCCGGTCAGACTATTGTGGAGAAAAAAACCCAAAAATATCGGAATGTTTTTCACGCCACGAAACAATGGAAGCAATCTCTGCTCCTTTCACTTCTGTATAAGCTCAACAATTACAGTGCGGTCTCTCTGTGAAGCCGACGACCCCTAGGCGGGTATTTTTTTTTGTCAGCGGGAGAAAAAAAACTGTTTAAAGTATCAATTGATCTATCTCGTATTGATATCTGGCAGATAATAGGATAGCGACCCTTTGGATAATAAATCGATTTTTTTTTTTTTTTTTTTTTTTTTTTTTTTAGGGGTCGGCTTATTTTTTTTGGTCAGAGGTCACGTGGTACAACTTCGAGGGGGGAACATAGTGTAATGACCTCTGGTGGGTGTAGAGGGGGCGGGGCTTATGTGGCACCCCACTGACATGGATAATACGCCTCCCGATTCTATTGGCCCCGCCCTCTGTCCATTCTATCAGAGATTAATGCTGCAGCGTTTCAGTCACAATGATTACAAGTTGGCTATGATGGAGAATGTAGGTCGTGCGGACATTTTTTTTGGTGAACGAGCCACGTCTGAATTTTTGACATCGCCGATATGAAGATATTTGTGGCGAAAGTTTCATAGGACTGTATTAGTGTGGGAATGGCTGTGCAATACCATGCAATCCCTTACATAAAAAACCGCTGGATATAGCATAACTGGTAAACGGAATTTATTAGTTGCCCTGACTGGCAGTCAAACACCAGTAGTAATGGAGCCCCATGCCTTGATTCAGACTAGCCGACCCTTCTAAGTTTCTATTTGTCAGCGTTGTCGATACGGATGCTGGCATATGCCTTGCTTCAGAGTAGTCACCCCTCCCAGTTCTATTTGTCAGCCTTGACTGGCAGTCTACCACCAATAGGGGATGGAAGCTCATGCCTTGCTTCAGACTAGTCGCCTCTCCCAGTTCCATTTGTCAGCCATGGCTGGCGGTCTACCACCAATAGGGATGGAGGCTCATGCCTTGCTTCAGTTTAGTGACCCCTCCCAGTTCAATTTGTCAGCCTTGGTTGGGAGTCTACCACCAATAGGGATGGAGGCTCATGCCTTGCTTCAGAATAGTTACCCCTCCCAGTTCTATTTGTCAGCCTTGGCTGGCAGTTTACCACCAATAGGGCAGGGGCAGGGGCAGGGGCAGGGGCAGGGGCAGGGGCAGGGGCAGGGGCAGGGGCAGGGGCAGGGGCAGGGGCAGAGGCAGAGGCAGTGGCAGAGACAGGGGCAGGGGCAGAGGCAGAGGCAGGGGCAGAGGCAGAGGCAGGGGCAGAGGTAGAGACAGAGGCAGAAACAGAGGCAGAGGCAGAAACAGGCACAGAGGCAGAATCAGAGGCAAAGGCAGAGGCAGAGGCAGGGGCAGGGGCAGAGGCAGGGGCAGAGGCAGGGGCAGAGCCAGGGGCAGAGACAGAGGCAGATACAGTCTTATCCAGATCTAATTGAAACCAATGGGGAGTTCGAATGACATTAGCTCTGCATGCAGGACCTTGATTTTGTAGCTTTTTATTTTCATGAAATCCGGAGACGCACACGGAGGTATGCGAACATGCCTGCGTTGGTGCAAGTCGACCTGAAATGGAAGTAATTGACAACACTTTCAGACATTTACTGTCGGTCTTTCGATCATAACAACCTATAGCTCTCGCCATCACTCCCACGATGTTATGGCTTCAACATCAAAATGTGATTCATTCGCCGAGCGTCAAAGGAACCTGTTCGTTTCTCACGGACTCGATGTCAAATTCAAGATGTGGTGCGACCAACTCCGTCTTGTATTTCGCACATGGAATGATAAGCACATGGGTGGGTTTTTTTTTGAGGTAGTTCTTGTTAGTCATCCCAAAAGAAGGCGACGAGAATGATCTCGTACATGAAGAAAAAAAATTCCCACGTCCGCCACGGCTTTGTTCTATCCAGCCACCCGCATCTTACTCAAATCCCCCCCCCCCCCAAAAAAAAAAAAAAAAAAAAAATGACTGAAAGTGTTGGGTTGAACATAACAACGGAGTGAGTGTGCATGCGGCTTTGTCGATTTTTTTTTTTCAATTGGCGGGTTTTTCTTTTTTTGTTAGTGTGACTAACGCGTCTGTCAGTATAGACGTGTCGTGTTCGCGTCCGGGGAATTGGGATGTTCACAGTTTGGTTTCTTGTTTTCTTGTCAGTGTGGGGATGTAGAGGGGGACGCAGTCGGTGTTCAAGGGAAAGAGAAAGAGAAGTAGAGGGAGGGAGCTATAGGGAAAGTGAGATAGAGAGAGAGAGAGAGAGAGAGAGAGTGGATTTGATTTCGTTTGTTTGTCGGACGCGTAACTGAACGCCGCAAGCGTGCTGGTCGGCGACGGTCGGGTATTAGGGAGCGCAACAGGCCACTCTCCTTTGGGACAGAGGTTCAGGAGAGGTAGAGGTCCAGGAGAGTGAGAGAGAGGGGGAGGGAAGAGAGAGTGAGAGAGAGAGGGGGAGGGAAGAGAGAGTGAGAGAGAGAGAGAGCGAGAGAAGGGGGAGAGAGGGCGAGGGGAGAGAGAGAGAGGGGGAGAGAGGGGGAGAAGAGTGAGGGATATGGATAGAGAATGAGAGGAGATGGGAGAGAGTGAGGGAGAGAGCGAGAGAGAGAGGGGGGAGAGAGAGAGAGAGGGAGAGAGCGAGAGAGAGATAGGGGAGAAGAGTGAGAGATAATGAGAGAGAGAGACGAAGAGTGAGAGAGCGAGAGAGAGAGGGGAGAGATAGAGGGAGAGAGGGGGAGAAGAGAGAGATGGAGAGAGATAATGAAAAAGAGGAGAGAGAGAGAGGGGGGAGAGAGAGAGGGGAGAGAGAGGAGAGGGAGAGGTGGTGATGAAGAATGGGCAAGTAGTTTGTGGATTCAGTGCCTCGTCACAAACACACACGATCTACGGCGGTATTGATTTGGTTCAATCCCGACTGAAGGGAAGAGAGAGTGAGTGTGAGAAATGGATAGTGAGTGTGAGAAAGCGAGAGAAAGCGAGAGACAGAGACCGTCAGGAAGCGAGAGACAGAGGCAAAGAGACAGTCAGACAGAGAGGGAGAGAGAGTGAAAAAGAGAGGAGGAGAGAGGGAGTTGGAGAGATTCGTGCGTAAACGTGGTTGACTAGAGGTGAGGAGAGTGAGGTGGGAAGAGAGGTGGAGAAAGAGAGAGAGAGAGAGTGAGGTGGAGAGACAGGTAGACTAGAGTGAGAGAGAGGTGGGGGAGTGAGGTGGAGAGTGCGGTAGAGAGAGAGAGAGAGTTGGAGATAGAGAGAGATAGGGAGAGAGAGGGAGAGAGAGGGAGAGAGAGAGAAAGAGAGTTGGAGATAGAGAGAGATAGGGAGAGAGAGGGAGAGAGAGGGAGAGAGAGGGAGAGAGAGGGAGAGAGAGGGAGAGAGAGGGAGAGAGAGGGAAGGAGGGCTGAGGGAGACAGGACAGGGATCCGAGGTGGATGGGGAGAGATGGACTTATCGAGACTGAGGCAGAGAGACAGAGCGGCAGAGAGACAGGGAGAAAGGTGGAGACAGAGGAGGGGAAGAAAATGAGAACATCGGTGAAGAGGGATGAGAAATATCCCTTCCTGTTTTTCCTCGTCCCAGTTGACTCAAACTCTCCGTGATCAATATGCGTTGTTCGAGCGCAGGTGTGTTTTCCCCTCTTTTCTCCATTCTTCTCTTCTCCCACCACCCCCCCCTCATCCGCAGTTGTATAAGTGCGGTTCGGCGCGCGGGCAAGCCCCACCCTCTCCCGGCCGCTCTCGAGAATCTATCTTCGGCCTGCGTTGCCATGGCGACGCTGCCATGGCAACGCGGCGTGTCGAGTGCCGGCGCATCGATTAGCCCCATCGTTACGCACGACATGAGACGCACTTTGTGCGTGCGTGTTTTTTTTTCTTTTGCCCAGTTCAATGCAAGCTTCTCTACAAGTGTCCGAAAAACAACATCTGCAATTCTGTTTGGATGCCTATCTTTTCTTGTTTTTTGGTTTTTTTTTTAAGACGACGAGCCGTCTTGTTTTTGAAGTAGAGGTGGATCGAATCTTTCTGTTGGTTCTGGGGTCCAGCTATAGCGCGGGATCTCAGTATAGAGTAAAGGAGATGTGAGTTGGGTGATAGATGGAGAGACCGACAAGCAGACACAGAGAGAGAGAGAGAGGGGGAGACAGACAGACAGACAGAGAAAGACACAGGTGGATAGATGAGAGCGCAGAAGGAGACAAAGACACAGAGAGACAGAGACACAGACATAATAAAGAGACATTGGGACACAGAGAAAGACAGAAAGATAAAGTACACAGGGAAAAGCAGAGACAGAGAGACAGAGCGAGACCGAGAGATAGAGAGAGACAGAGAGAGAGACAGAGAGAGGGAGACATAGAGAGACAGAGTCAGACAGAGTCAGACAGAGAGACAGACAGAGAGAGACTTATAGAAACAGAGAGACATTTAGAGACACCGTCAGGAAGGGAGAGACGGAGAGAGACAGAGAGAGAAAGAGAGACAGAGATACAGAGAGAGATACAGACAGAACAGACAAAAAGAGACAGAGAGATAGATAGATGGAAGAAAGAAAGAAAGAAAGAAAGAAAGAGGGAGACAGAGCCAGGCAGAGAGCCCAGAGAAGGTTAATTTGAACGAGAGAGGCGTAGGGAGGTGTAGAGCGTCACAGTGATTTGCACATTTTACGAAGAGGGACAAGCGGTTCTGAGAAAAAAAAAAACCCAAATAGCTGCACGCATTTGTGACCCGGCACATCATAATGAGGAATAAACCCCACTTTTGAGATTTTGAGATTTTCTAATGATGTGAAAGAGTGTACCATTAGCTTATAAATGTTATCAAAGTTTCCTCCAATACATTAACTTTCCGAAAATAAAAAATAAAATAAAAAAAAGATTTTTAATCGAATTTGACTTTAGGCATTGTTTACTCAAAAAGTGTTTTGGTGGGATATTCCTCATGTCGCTGTGCCGGGTCGCATTTGAGGCCGAACTGTAACACCTCGATCGAGGAGGAACGAGGTCACCTGATCCAGGTCCCCCAAACGAGACCGCCACACGCTGAACACGCACTGACAATGTAGATCCGATGACATGTCTGGATGCGCTGGATTAGGTGGGATTTAATGGGAGAGTGTAGATGCCGGGTTTTGTACACGGTCGTGGCACGCCATTTTCTATGAAAAAAAATGAGGGTGAGATTTGCGTCTGCCATCCATTACAATTTTCTAAACCCTCTCGATCCACGGCGCTTTCGTATTTGACGAAGCATGACAATAATCACCCCGTTGCTGTAGGTCTAGCGTCGGGGTCCGTGGGGGGGGGGAGGCTGGTGGTTAGGGGTTGGGTAGGGGCTAGGTTAGTTTGGGAGGGAGATAAGAAACGAAGAAATAATTTGGCGAGAGAAGGTATCCGGAAAGTGACGAGAGGGAACGATAGAGACAGGGACATGGTGATAGAGGGACATAGAGATGGAGAAAGACACAGAGATAGACATACAGAGAGAGAGAGAGACAGACAGACAGATAGAGAGAGCCAGAGAGAAAAAGAGTGATATAAAGAGACATAGGGACAGAGAAACAGACAGAGACGGTAAGACAGTGAGACAGAGAGACAATGGAAGACATAGAGACAGAGGTGTAGCGAGAGACAGAGACTGAGAGACGGTGTGAGGCAGATTTAGAGAGAGGTGGAGAGAGTGAGAGAGGAAGACAGAGAGAGAAAGAGAGAGAGGAAGAGAGAGAGAGGGGGGAGAGAGAGAGAGAGCGGAAGAGAGAGAGGGGGGGAGAGAGAAAGAGAGAGAGATAGGGAGGGAGAGAGAGAGAGAGAGAGAGAGAGAGATGGAGAGAGAGAGAGAGAGAGGGAGACAGAAAGAGAGGGAGACAGAGAGAGGGGGAGAGAGAGAGAGGAAGAGAGGGAGAGAGAGAGAGAGAGAGAAAGGGACAGACGGAGAAAGACAGAGAGATAGAAAGCGACAGACAGACATACTGAATGTGATGGAGAGGGAAGGATGGGCAAGTCGAGGTAAATACACTCCATTGAGATGTTTCGGGTGTTTTTTACTCTTTGGTGACGGGATGATAGGTTGGTTGAGAATGTCTATGGGGTCGTCAGGTTAGCCAAGTCCCAGTTGCAGTTAGGATGATGTATAATACACACTGTCTGGCCGGTGCCAAAAAAAAATGGCATTCAGTGCAGTCAGTCAACAGAGCGACCGACAAACAAACAAACCTACCCCCCCCCTTATTCTCTGCCACTCCCGACCCCATCGCCACAATGTAGACCACATGCCTCAACCCAGTTCGAACAAAAGCCGGTCATATCCACCTTCTCCTCCCCCCCGCCCGCCGATTGAAATTTCATTCGTTCGCAGGTGCTAGAGAAAAACACCTCCTTCGATAAATCAAAGCAGCCAAATAAAGGAAAAAAAATATGTATATACAAAAAAATAAAAATTCATCCCTATAGCTCCGCTTTCAGACTTTTTTTTTTGACAAAGGAGGACGAGAACGATGTGTCAACATAGGCCGTCCCCTGGGGGTTTGGGGGAAATACAATATTCAGACATTGTTTCCAGTCGACACAAAAGCAACCACCCCCTCTCTCTCTCGGTTCTCTTCCCCCTTCCACAACGCCACAAAAACTTGCCGATTTTGTTTGGGGTTTTCTTTCTTTCGGAACACCGCAAGTATAGTCACTCTTCCGTGGCGAAATATTTGAGCGGCGTGTCACGCGCGCAGCCGGACCCGTGTCGCAGCGCGCAGAGCCGGGGCGGAAGCATGGTATCACCCCCGAACGTCAGACCGATCTCTATAGTTTGCTCCTCAACCCAAAACTTGACATGAGCGAAACAAAAATTACGGGGAAAGTTGGGCAAATTGGCACTTTTTAAAGGCCCACTACAAAATTGGTAAGATCAAAATTAATAAGACTGAAGGCTTTGCATGGTGGGTGATTCAATATACGAAATGTTTGCCTTGACACCATGTGTAAGGTCTCTTAAAGAAGAGGTGTGGTTCTGAAAAGAACCTGAGTGATAACTCTATAGGAGGGTTTGCGGTGACACCATGTGTAAGGTCTCTTAAAGAAGAGGTATGGTTCTGAAAAGAACCTGAGTGATAACTCTATAGGAGGGTTTGCGGTGACACCATGTATAAGGTCTCTTAAAGAAGAGGTGTGGTTCTGAAATGAACCTGAGTGATAACTCTATAGGAGGGTTTGCGGTGACACCATGTATAAGGTCTCTTAAAGAAGAGGTGTGGCTCTGAAATGAACCTGAGTGGTAACTCGACGTTTCGAGCAGTATGCTCTATATACTCTGTTCTTTTCAGAACCACACCTCTTCTTTTAGAGACCTTATACACGGTGTCACCGCAAACCTTCCTATATTGATTGGTATAAGATCGGAAAACAGGAATGATCACAGATTTACATGATAATTATTCAGTTTGAAGATAGTTATGATAGAAACCTCGCACTGATGTATGTGACCCGGCACAGCGATATGAGGAATATCCCACCAAAATACCTTTCGAGTTAACAATGCCTGAAGTCAAAGTATCTTCTCAATTCGATTTTTGTTTTTTTGTATTTTCGGAAAGTTAATGTATTGGAGGATATTATGTCCAAAGGATTTTTCTGACATCATGGTCTCTAAATGTTGAAAAAAACGAGGATTTCGGGGGGAGTGTTTGTGCACTGTTTTCATGAAAATGTAAAGGTTCCTGCCTTTTTGAATGGCCGCTTTCGAGGAGTTAGAATGGCGCTGCTATATTGTGTCTGGTACCAAACGAACGAGCGAAGTCCCCTTGTACTATTTGCAACAAAGTTCACACGGACATAATTTTGATATCATTAGAAAGCTAATGGTACACTCTTTCACATCATTAGAATATCTCAAAATCTCAAAAGTGGGTGTTATTCCTCATTATGATGTGCCGGGTCACATATTTCTGCCTAAAATTCTGCCTACCATACGCACTGCGCATGACGTTTTTTATCCATATTTTTTAAATTATGGTAACGGTCTCATCTGAGCATGGGGCCCGGATCAGACCGCTACACCGGATTGAGAAACGGCGGAATGGCCACTTAATACGAGTACGGGCAGCTTCTAAACGTATTTTAACCGTTCGCGTGCGAAACCTCTCCATTGTTGTGCACGGGATGGACGAGAAGGTCTGGAGGAATCCAACAATAAGGATTCGGCGTAACACGGGCCATTGCCGTAAATTCGTGGTATAGGCGGTGTCAAGGTTATAGCGCTTTCTTCCCTGGTACCTGGCGCCTCATAGAACTACGGGGCACCATGATCCCAGAGGCATTTGGAAGGTGGTGGTGGGGGGGTGGGGGGAATCCCACCTTGACAGTGCTGGGTCATCGGCGAAGGTGGAATTGGTGCCAGAAAGCGGCACATCTTAGGAACAGCTTGATTCCTGCCGGACAACTTTCGAGATCACCAAGGCCACGTGCTTTAGCTCGGTACATGCTGAACACGAGATATTTCTTTGTGTTGTTCGAGTGCATAGTCCCTTTTCCCAAAAAAAAACTCGGCTTAGGCTCGGGCTCCAGTTTTGTCACCATTTCTTTTAAAATATCCATTTTTAAAGTACAAGGTATGAAAATGGGAGGCCTTTGGCTTTGGTTTTTGAATGTTTAACTGCGTTTTTTTTTTTTTAAGAATTCAAAGTTTCAACTTCAGCAGAGAACTCCAACCTGTGTTTTTTCAGCTTTTGGATGACAGAGACGAGGCCGGAGCTGAAACCTAAGCCGGGTTTTGGAAAATGGCAATGATAACGATTCCGTACTGTAAAAAAACCCCGATACTATATAGCGCATTATATCTGAATCACAAGGGACTCTCTAGATGCATATTAACAAACAAAGATGGCTTCAATTACATTCTCCTCGACGCAAAATAATCATATAATATATATGGAACAAAGATGACCTAAGATATTCTTAGGACCAGGGCAGACAGACCAAAATGCTTGAATTATCCACATTCGGTGTCAATAAAATAATACTTTTTAAAAATGAGATTTAAACTCGATTCAAGTCCCGGTCAAGTCAACGTTTTCTTGGCCAATTTTCCAATTTGTTCATAATAAAGTTCCCAGTCAGTTTTTCTTGTGTTTGCTTGAGATTTAAACTGTTCAATATTGAATCAACCAGCTAAAATATTATAGGCTATACTCGGTGATATCAAATCAAAGATTTTTTTTTTTTTTTTTTTTTTTAGTATTTATATTTTTATCTTGTTGATGCGACTTTGTAAACTGATCACTTCAGTGCCTTCTGTCGATCAGTGTTGTGTTTTAAACTTAATAAATAAATCAGTAAAAAAAACCATGAACCGAAAAGGGAAATAAAATACGAACGAAATGAAAAACAGATCCGGCAGTATGGCGTTCAGCGTCTACGAGGAGTAAACCGATACCTGAACTCGTAAAAATACGGCCCCAAGCCAAGGGACTGAACGAGGTCTGACTCGGTGGTTTTTTTTTCGGCAGTCGGAGCCGTCCGCTCCGCTTCGTGATGCCTGCATTGATTTTGTATACGGGATATAGCGAGGGGGGTAGTCCCTGCATGTGGAATCCCACAGCCTAGCCCAGAGGGTTTTTGTGTGTGTGTGTGTGTGTGGAAACGCTGGGAACGGAATCGTACCTCGTGCGATGGGTGAGCGGGAACTGAATATAAGGGGAGGGAGAGGACTCCGATGTGAGCCCGTACTAATTGTCCCGTCCCGCTTGGCTATCCTATTACTGGCTACCAATCTTTCAGCTGTGTAGATGGGGTTTGGTCTCCGTCTAGATCTCCCTCTCTTTTCCCCCCTCAGGCGACGCCATTAAATATCGATGTGTTCATAGCGCCATATATATATGTACTCGCTGACAACTGGCGGGCTGGCAGTGGGGTGGTGAGAGGGGAGGGGAGGGGAGGGGGAGGGGAGGGGAAGGGAAGGGATAGGGAGGGACGCAATTAGGGATGGGAATGGGAGGGGAGGGAGGGGAGGGAGCTAGGGAGGGGAAGGGAGGGAGGGGATCATGGGGAGGGACGCAATTAGGGATGGGAAGAGAAGGGAAGGGAGGTGATGGGAAGGGAATGGATGGGTAGGGGAGCGGCAAGGTAAGGGCAGGGCAGGGCAGGGCAGGGCAGGGCAGGGCAGGGCAGGGCAGGGCAGGGCAGGGCAGGGCAGGGCAGGGCAGGGCAGGGCAGGGCAGGGCAGGGCAGGGCAGGGCAGGGCAGGGCAGGGCAGGGCAGGGTAGGGCATGGCGGAGCAAGGCAGGGCAGGGCAGGGTAGGGCGGGGCGGGCGGGGCAGGGTAGGGCAGGGCAGGGCAAGGCAAGGCAAGGCAGGGCAGGGCAGGGCATGGCAGGGCAGGGCAGGGCAGGGCAGTGCAGGGCAGTGCAGGGCAGGGCAGGGCAGGGCACGGCAGGGCACGGCAGGGCAGGGCAGGGCAGGGCAGGGCAGGGCAAGGCAAGGCAAGGCAAGGCAAGGCAAGGCAAGGCAAGGAAAAGCAAGACGAGGCAAGGCAAGGCAAGGCAAGGGATGGGATGGGAAGGGAGGGGAAGAGATGGGATGGGAAGGGAAGGGAAAGGATGGGACGGGAAGGGAAGGGATCGATGGGTAGGGAGGGATGGGAAATGAAGGGCTCTGCGTTCTAAGCATGCATGGACCGCGCTGCAGACTTTAACGATATGACTTTCGCGAGCAGTTGTCGAAAATTGTCGATTGCTCGTCGAATTACAAAATAGGATCTTATAATTAGTTTTTTTTTCATAAACTAAGCGTCAATCATGTTACAGATATTTATACCTCCGTTTTTTCAGAAGGAGAAACTCTTTCACACGAAATACTCACCGTCACCCGTTCTCAGTTCATATATCACGAAATTGTACCCGGAGCGAATTCTAGTATCCAATATCAGTGTAGTATTTGGTTTCGGTAATATTTTCATGTATATTTTTTTCCGTCTTTCATTTGCCTTGCTCTCGAAATTTCATATGTCTCGTTTTCATCCATGCCGTCTTTCTTCATTTGTCTCTGAACCAGATGCGTTTACTCATTGTATAGTTGGATATTTGTTCTTGGTTGTCCACTGCTTTTCAAGTAGGGGGTTTGCAGTGACAGCGTGCCCATCGTCTCTTAAAGCCCCTACACAACATTGGTAAGATCGAAAAACATAAAACAAATGTTCACAGATTTACGTGAAACTTATACAGTTTGAAGTTGGTTATAATAGAAACCTCGCACTTAAATATTTCTGCCTAAAATGTGGTATTTTGGGAGAAAAGAGTAAAAGAAATAGTTTATATCTCACCGAGATCTAAACTGTTTTTCGGAACCGTACGGCGTTGAATGCTGCATTTTCGCGAAACAAACGAAGCGGTTTTCACGATTTTCTCGAGACTCGGTTGGCGGATTGAGCTGACATTTTCACAGGTGTGCTATTTCAGGCATTATGTTGGATCAGACAACGTATGGATGCTATTCTTTGACCTCGACCAATGTTGTGTAGGGGCTTTAAGACAGTTACCGGCGCTTTTCAGAGCCAAAATCCTTCTCTTAAGAATAAGAGACAATTTACACGGTGACACCGCAAACCTCCTCCTTCGTATTTCCACTTTGCAAACCTTTAAGTCTTATCCACTCTTCAATTCCTTGTCCCTGTCTGCCAATTTTGTTTGTCTACTATTTACGTTGTTTTGTACGTATAATAGTTATGTTTCAAAGGCATGTTTTTATAAGCTTCGGATTTCTATCACCGTGCCCCAAAAATGTTATTCCTAATTCACTTTGTATTTCCTGGCGTATTTTTTTATGAAGATAGAAAAAGATTTTGGTCTAAAGAAATAAGATATGTATCCTTGTCTCGCACTTGTGAATGCTACAAATAGCTTTACACGGATAACCTAGTTCGCTGTCTCGCAGTTCCCCGTAGCAGCAGCTATTTCCAAAAGAGCTTTCTACAAACAAACACTTCACTCTGCAATCACCGCCAAGGTCGCAGTGGGGAATACCAAGATGTTGTCAAGAATTTCGAAGAGGTTTCCACCCCACCCCCCCTACGAAAACCAAATGACTTTTATGTCAACGCAGGCTGTTAATACTTCTGTGGACCGCGGCGTGTTTGGACACGTGCACGGAGTAACCCGACTGGCGCACTGATTCAGCCGCGGCGCGGTATGGAGCGCCGCGTAAACGCACGAGGCAAGAGAGCTCGAGTTGTTGATTTTGTAAACATGCGCCGGAGGGGACGCGCTTGTTGACCCCAGGTTCGACCGCCGCGGCGCGCCGTAAGCGAGTCCGGCGGTTAACCGTCCTCCGTGACACGCTGGGTCAGCCGGGGGGACGGAGGGGAACCGCGGCGACTAACCGCGATCCCGCCATGACGTCACCAGGTGTCAACGCCGTCCGCCCGTCGATCAAAGCTCCGGGGGAATGTCAGAGGTCGCGTGCACAACGTCTGCTGCGCGAAGCATAATCACAAGACATGCCCCAACACTGTACATGCACATCACATCAGTCACCACAGTAGCCCCAACAGCAATCTCCCTGACGACGGCAAGAGTACAAACAGCCCGAAACGTCGAGTTAGCGGCTCTTTTCCGAGAAAATGAAGTGTTTATAATTATGGATTCACCGCAAACCTTCAACTTAGTACTTCCACCATGTAAACCTTCAACTTAGTACTTCCACCATGCAAACCTTCCACTTGGTATTTCCACCATGCAAACCTTCCACCTGGTATTTCCTCCATGCAAACCTTCCACTTGGTATTTCCACCATGCAAACCTTTCACTTGGTATTTCCAAAAAAGGAAAACAAAATCTTTAGCGCGCCCCGCCCACAAAAAAACCCTCTATTGCGCGCGGGCCAAAGAGAAGGTGATGACGTCATCGGCAGTACAATGTTGCATGATCGACTGCACACACACACACGCGTATAGTAGTATACGCGCGCGCATTATGCGCGTCCACAAGAAAAACCTAGCACACACGTAGCAATTTCTCGGGTTGACAAGTGGGGAGAATCTTGCTGTTTTCTCAAAAAAATGATTACTATATTTAAAAAGACAAACCGACACATGGAAGTTCATACCCTCTCTGATCGATCACACATCATAATTATTATGTGACTCGGCACAAGATAATGAGGAATAACCCCCACGTTTGAGATTTTGAGATTTTCTAATGATGTGAAAGAGTATACCATTAGCTTAATAGCTTTCAAATGATATCAAAATTATTTCCGTGTTAACTTTGCTGTAAATAGTACAAGGGGACTTCGCTCGTTCATTTGGTACCAGACACAATGTAGCAGCACCATTCTAACTCCTCGAAAGCGGCCATTCAAAAAGGCAGGAACTTTACATTTTCATGAAAACAGTACACAAACACTCCCCCGAAATCCTCGTTTTTTCAACATTTAGAGACGGATTTCGGAAAAATCCTTTGGACATGATATCCTCCAATACATTAACTTTCCGGGATATTCCTCATGTCGCTGTGCCGGGTCACATATTCCTTTTTATTTCACGGCAGGTACCCTTTAACGACGGGCGGAGCACACACTGCCCGAAACGTTGAGTGACCTGATCTTTTAAGATCAACACATCGTCTGAAAAGGGACGACTTACACGGTATCACCGCAAACTTTCCACTTCATACTTCCGGCATGCAAATCTTCAGATCTGAATCCAAAGCACGACACTGAAAATTAATTAAGTCGGGATTAAACCCCAGTCCACAATTTCGATGAAACAAAACCTATCCAATCGATAAACCGGTGAATTAAGATTGTTTTGTTTTACTTGTGTGTCTGGACATTTTCCATCGTCCATTTGTTTTAAAAAAGAATTTTAGATGGATTCTGAATGTCAGAGATTGAAAAAAAAATGAATTAATAAATCGGCCTGTACAATTGAAAGAATGGGAGTTCGCGAAACGGTGTACTTTCTTACGTCGAAATCTGATCGCGTTGAATGCATTCCAATTTCGATCGTCATATCCCGTCCCCTAGCCCCCCCCCCCCTGCGTTCTGTTCCTCGTCCGAATGCTTCTCCTTTGTTCCCTATTCTGTCTCCCCACGGAGGAACCGTAATCTGATTAGGACGTTCCCTGGCTAGGACAGAGGAAGAAGGAGAGAAAGAGAGAAGGAGAGAAAGAGAGAAGGAGAGAAAGAGAGAAGGAGAGAAAGAGAGAAGGAGAGAGAGAAAGAGAGGAGAGAAAAAAGAGCCCGTTTTTCGACTGAGTTCCTCCATTGTGTGGCTTCGTCAAGGTCGTGTCATGTACCGTTTCAGACGCGGTTGTACTTTTTTTTTTTTACATTTTGGTTTAATTGGGTTATTTCACTATACGACTGTTTTTCTTGTTCCGCCTGCAGAGTCGCGATGCTCTGAAAAAAATTCTGAATACATTATAACGCCCAGGGAGTATTACAAGCCGTACAAGAAACGAAGCAAGCAATCCCCATCACGTGGATGGAACGATAAGAAAGAAAACACTGGACATTTCTAGAGCGCCAGAATCCGTCTGCAAAGACGCTCGAGGCGTTTATAACAACATTATACAGGATTCAAAGACAAAAACTATCACGAATTAGGAGAACTACGATCGAATAAAGATGTTTTCAGAGGGGATTTGAAGTCAGATATGGAGGACATACTACGAACTTCTTGAGAATGAGCATTCCGGGGGTTAGGAAGCCTGATCATCACATTATGAATTAAGAACGATTGAAGACGAGTCTGTTTATTTTTGGTGAATTGTGACCCGGCACAGCAACATGAGGAATATCCCACCAAAACACTTTCCCAGTAAACAACGCCCGAAATCAAAGTATCTTCTCAATTCGATAAAAAAAATTATATATATTTTCGAAAAGTTAATGTATTGGAGGATATTATGTCCAAATGATTTTTCTGAAATCCGTCTCTAAATGTTGAAAAAACGAGAAATTCGGGGGAGTGTTTGTGTACTGTATTCATGAAAATGTAAAGTTCCTTCCTTTTTGAATTGGCGCTTTCGAGGAGTTAGAATGGCGCTGCTATATTGTGTCTGGTGCCAAATGAACGAGCGAAGTCCCCTTGTACTATTTACAACAACACTCACACGGAAATAATTTTGATATCATTTGAAAGCTAATGGTATACTCTTTTACATCATTAGAAAATTTCAAAATCTCAAAAGTTGGGGTTATTCCTCATTATGCTGTGCCGGGTCACAATTGATTTTTTTGCCAAAAAAAACCTTTATTTGCAACAGAGGCAAAACAAGGTGACAGAAAGGTCAATGCCCAAAAAAGTACTATATTACGAATTAAGAACGAAAAATTACATTTGGGATGACGAAAAAAGAAAAGACGTTAATCGAGTCGATAAATTAGATGATCGGTTGATATCAGAAGGCGGAAATGAAGGGGAACAAAGTAATTCCACGGACCGTGTAGAAATAGAGGTTACCCCTTGTCTCGCGCAAGGGAGCAACTATTTTCACAATACCAAGTTTACACCTACATCTCATCATGGAGGAATAAGGATAGACAGTACAGAGGGTGTACACTCCAAAGAAAACGTGCAGTTCCCATTAAAAAACCAATTCTGTGAGTCCGAGATACCAACGCAGCAATTCGCTCAATAGTTGAGTCTGACATTATGGATGTGGTATAGCTTCATTCTCCTTTTACCTAGTCACAATTTTAATGGGAAGGGGATGGGTCTAAAGTGCTGTAATGTACGTGCGTGCCGGAACATGCTTGGCTATAGAAGAACATGTAATCCTTTGTGCATTGAATTAGACATGTTGGAATGCTTTTGCTTTTGTTGACTGTTGACTGTTTCGCGGTGGAATGGTAGCGGCACGGTCTGCGTGCAGCGTATATTGTAGTGTACAGCTTGTATCCGGCGTTGTGTGAGTGGGTATAAGTGCCGCTGTGCCGCGTGGTTCGGTTGCGTTTTTGGCCCGGATCTCTTCCCGGTGCCGTACCGGAGAGACCGCAATTTAGTCCCTGGATCATTTATCGAACTGTCGCTATAGAACCTATCAAATCTGAGAGCAGGGCAGAGAGCAGGGCAAGGCAAGACAAGACAGGGTGGAGTAGGGCATTGCATGACAGGGTATTGCAGGGCAGGGCAGGGCAGGGCAGGGTATTGCAGAGCAGGGCAGGACAGAGCAGGGCAGGGCAGGGCAGGGCAGGGCAGGGCAGGGCAGGACAGGACAGGGCAGAGCAGAGCAGAGCAGAGCAGAGCAAGGCAGGGTAGGGCATGCAGGGCAGGGCAGAGCAAGGCAGGGCAGGGCAGGGCAGGGCAGTGCAGGGCAAGGCAGGGTATTGCAGGGCAGGGCAGGGCAAGGCAGGGTATTGCAGGGCAGGGCAGGACATAGCAGGGCAGGGCAGGGCAGGACAGGCATGGCAGGGCAGGACAGGACAGGGCAGAGCAGAGCAGAGCAGAGCAGAGCAAGGCAGGGTAGGGCATGCAGGGCAGGGCAGAGCAAGGCAGGGCAGGGCAGGGCAGGGCAGAGCAGGGCAAGGCAGGGCAGGGCAGGGCAGGGCAGGGCAGAGCGAGCAAGGCAGGGCAGGGCAGGGCAGGACAGAGCAGAGCAGGGCAGAGCAGGGCATGGCAGAGCAGGGCAGGGCAAGGCAAGGCAAAGCAGGGCAGGGCAGGGCAGGACAAGGCAGGGCAGGGCAAGACAGGGCAGGGCAGGGCAGGGCAGGGCAGGACAGGACAGGGCAGAGCAGGCCAAGGCAGGGCAGGGCAGGGCAGGGTAGGACAGGACAGAACAGGGCACTGGCAGGGCATGGCAGAGCAGGACAGGGCAGGACAGGGCAGGACAGGGCAGGGCAAGACAGGGCTGGACAGGGCAGTGTTTGGTAGAGCGTGTCACAGAGAAAGGCCAAAGCAGAATACAAAAGCCCGCGACAGAACAGACCAATATATACCAAACATCTTCCACAGAATGTTTGCCTTCTCTCATCACAGAACCCCACATCTATACCATTGCTTTAAGAAACCGCTTTTCACACGTACATATCACGCAGCCCGCAATTATAACTTGAAAGCCATGACGACTAGTCTCTGTATAATGCGATCGGGTCTCGACCATTAAAAGGCTACCGCCCTTCCAAGGTGATTATTTTTTTTCTTCTTCTTCTGGGAAGACTTGTAATGTTGCGTGTAATTGCCAGCCCGGCTGGCCACTAAAGCAAGCGGCAGTGAGGCTGATGGAAAATGACGTTGTGGACAGCAATGAGATCGAGACACGTCTGGGCTATACAGTGCCCTACTCCCTCTTCTGACACAGCTACGCCGCGGTCAATATACGTGCAGTGGCGCGCGGGCCTGACCTTTGTTTGACCCTCCCCAGCCTCCTCCACTCCCCCTCCCCTCCCCCTCCCCTCCCCTCCCCCTCCCCCTCCCCCTCCCCCTCCCCCTCCCCCTCCCCTCCCCTCCCCTTCCCTCCCCTTCCCCTTAACGTTAACTTCCCTGCTTTGCACAGACGTGTCTCCAATCGTCATTTTCTTTCCTTCATGAAAACTTAAAAATCAATTTGGAAACACGACCGGGCTGAAGTAGTCGTTTCCCCGATAGATTTCGATCGCGATGAATTATGAATACTTAAGTTGGCGACGTCACGCCACGGCAGACCCATTGAATGCTGTACCCCCGTTATATAGTACATTGACTGAAAATCGATGCAAGGGTTAGTTATTACCAGAAAAAGGACAAAGCAGGTTCGAAAAGTACAGGTATGCGAGAGACCTTCACAGGTACAGATTTGCCCCAATAAGCCGCACGCAAGGGAAGAAAGATTGGCTTTTCAAAAGGAATACACACCGTACTCCATTGCACTCATTTGACGGAAAGAGAAAGCAGACAGAAAGTACACATGCTATAAACAGAAATATGGGTTATGCACAAGGTTCGATTTTTTACTAGGAGGAGGAAGAAAAGGAGACAGATGAAGCACTTCATCATATTTCAAAATAACTATACTTCATTCTGCTGAAAGTAATGAAAGTTAGGAAATAAATTAGAGGAAAAGGAAGAAGAAGAAGAAGAAGAAGAAGAAGACGAAGAAGATGAAGAAGAAGAAGAAGAAGACGAAGAAGATGAAGAAGAAGGAGGAGGGTGAGGAGGAAGAGGGAGAAGAGGAGAAAAGGGGGAGAAGAGGATAGGGGAAGAGGAGGATGGGGAGGGGAGGAGGAGGAGGAGGAGGAGGAGGAGGAGGAGGAGATGGAGGAGGAGGAGGAGGAGAAGGAGGAGCAGGAGGAGCAGGAGAAGGAGGAGGAGGGAGAGGATTATGTGTAGAAGGAAGAGAAGGAGAAAGAGAAGGAGGAAGAGAAGGAGGAAGAGAAGGAGGAGGAGAAGGAGGAGGAGGGGTGAAGAAGGATCAGGAGGAGGCAGAGGAGGAGGAGGAGAAGAAGGAAGAAAGCGTGAATGACTTAGATAGAATCCTCTGCCCTGAAGATACTGCTTCCACAGAAAGTACAGTTCGATTCGGACTCGCGGTCCCTCTAGACCGCGATGCGAGTACCGCCCTGGCACGATGACACTTTCTCAGTCTCAACATCTCCTCGGCTCCAGACAAACTCCTTCATTCGCTTTGTCAACCCGGGGCCTTCCGCTCGGCCGGCGACCGCCCGTCACCTGGCGAATCCGATACTTAATTTACCCCCTCCCTCTCCCTCTCTCTCCCCTTCCCCTCCCTCCCCTTCCCCTCCCTTCCCTTCCCCCTCCCTTCCCTCGCTCCCCGGAGTCTCGGTGGAAATTGCAACCGAGCAACCGCCTTCTTCCCTCCCTCCCCATACCCCCCCCTCTCCGTCTCCTCCTCATCCTCCTCCATCGCCACGACATCCCTCGATCTCCCTCCCCCTCTCCCCCATCCCGTCTCAATAACCAGAGATTCCCCGGAATTGCAAGGAGACGAACTTCAGGGGGAAATCCTTGAAAGTTGTTGTTCTTCTTCTTTTCTTATGACGGGGGGAGGGGGGAGTCGAGGTTCTTGAAAGAAATCAGTCTGTATTTTGCGGTCCGCTCCTGGGCAGATCCAATCTGATAGAAGCGTAAGCTGCTCTAAGAACTGTGTTATCTTTTCTCCCTCGGTCGGTGCTCGGGTTGCTACGGAAACAATAATTTCTCGGACGTTTTCATTACGCTTTTCTTTGGCGAGGAGAGAGGGAGGGAAGGAGAGGGAGGAGAAGGGAGAGAGATGACGATTTTTTTTTTGGTCGAAAGCGGCTGGCAGGATCGATTTCGACGGGCCGGGGGGAACCACGGTTGGCTTTTGTTTGGTCATTTTTTCCCCCTTCCCAACACTGGATTGTGTTTTTTGACAGTCCCGCGCGGATAGCAAGGTGTTTTTTTTTCTTTCTCCCGAAGACCAACGAGGGAAAACAGACTGGCGCTTTCCATGTCGTCACCCCCGATTTAGTGGCCTTTCAGAAAAAAAAATGAGGCAGGACACATCGCGAGCAGGTTAAGACACGCTCCAAATATATATCCTCCAGGATGGACGGAGATAGAGAGAGAGGGGGAGATGGTCAGAGAGAGAGATAGAGAGAGAGAGAGAGAGAGAGAGAGAGAGAGAGAGAGAGAGAGAGAGAGAGAGAGAGAGAGAGAGAGAGAGAGAGAGTAGAGAGAGGGGGAGACGATGGGTAGGGACAGAGAGAGTGGGGAGAGAGGGAGAGAGAGATAGAGAGAGAGAGGGAGACAGACAGAGAGTCATATAGCTATAGGTGAGAGAGTGGGGGGAGACAGAGAGAGATAAAGAAAGGTGAGAGAGGGAGAAAGTGACAGGTGAGAGAGAGGGGGAAAGACAGAGAGAGAAAGAGAGAGAAAGAGAAAGAGGAGAATGAGAGAGAGGGTAGAGAGAACGAGACAGAGAGGGGGAGAGCGACAACGAGAAATATAGAGACGGTGAGAGACAAAGAGGGACAGATATAGAGACAGAGATACACAGGCAGAGAAGAAAGCAGAGAGACAGAGAGTTATGTATTCAGACAGCCCGACGCAGAGACGGAGAAAGGCACATAGATAAACAGAAAGGAAAAAAGAGAGACAGACAGAGAGAGACAGAGAGACAGTCAGGTATAACAGACAGAGTCAGAGAGAGAGAGAGAGAGAGGGGGAGAGAGAGAGGGAGAGCGGCAGAGAGAGAGGCAGAAAGACCAAGAGATGCAGATAGAGACACTACACAGAGAGCTAGGGAGACGGAGAGCAAAGGAGAGAGATGGACAGACAGCCATGTATTGCGAAAGCCAGAGACAGAGAGAGAGAGAGAGAGAGAGAGACGGAGAGAGAGAGAGAGAGAGAGAGAGAGAGAGAGAAAGAGAGTGAGAGAGAGAGAGATGAGGGAGAGAAAGAGAGAGAGAGGGAGAGAGAGAGAGAGAGTGAGAGAGAGTGAGAGAGGGAGAGATGAGGGGAGCCAGTTCACTTACAATCGGTCCTGCCTGCCGCACAGGCGGCGCACGGCATGGGCCACATTCTTTCGGAGATAAAACAATTTTAATCAGGAGCATGTGTCTGGGATGAATGCACGCCATGGGATGACGGTATTCTCTTGGAATCGGGCCACAAACTCAGTCAACGTATGCGAGACATTATCCCTTTCATAAGATGATGACTTCATGTTAGCTTTTTTTTCCCCAGCGCAACAGAAGCGGCTTAATACTTATCCTTCAATTCCTGGTCTATTTATTTCAGCATTTTTGATTTACATTACTATTACATCTGATATAAGAACCTACTAACTCATTAATCTTAACATTTAGTGGGCCTGACGTTTCGATCCTAGCAGGACCTTTCTCTTTTCCTTTGAGAAAGGTCCTGCTAGGATCGAAACGTCAGGCCCACTTAATTTTAAGATTTGCATTTTGGTAATTTTAGTCAGTAAGCAGTTCTCAACATTTTTGTATATCAACTAATTAATCTATTAAATGACTAGAAAGTAGAAAAAGGCGAAAAACCGTCACGGTTTTCGCACCGTTCGTTCTGTAGTGTAAGAAATAATTTATTACTCGCGAGAAATAAACTATTTTGTCGATGTTTGAGTTAAGATTTCTCGAGAAATAGCACAACTGTGAACATTTCAGCTCAATCCGCCAACCGAGTCTCGAGAAAATACCGGTAGTGAAAAACGCTTCATTTGCTTCGCGAAAATGCAGCATTCAACGTATTCTTCCGAAAAAATCGTTTAGATCTAGACGTAAACGATTTATTTTACCCGTTGCTCAAAAAAATACATCATTTTAGGCAGAAATATTTCAGTGCGAGGTTTCTACCATAACAATCTTCAAACTGTATAAGTTTCATGTAAATCTCTGAACATTTTCTGTTTTTCGATCTTACCAATAAATGAGACTTAAGGCTTTGCATGGTGGGTGAAT
Source organism: Luidia sarsii (assembly GCA_949987565.1). NCBI lineage: Eukaryota > Metazoa > Echinodermata > Asteroidea > Paxillosida > Luidiidae > Luidia > Luidia sarsii. Next base: position 2,283,721 of record OX465120.1, on the reverse strand, counting down.
CAATATAGGAAGGTTTGCGGTGACACCATGTATCCTGTCTCTTAAAGGAAGAGGTTTGGTTCTGAAAAGAACCTGAGGGAAACTCGACGTTTCGACCAGTATGCTCTGGCCGTCATCAGGAGAATGATTCTCCTGATGACGGCCAGAGCATACTGGTCGAAACGTCGAGTTACCACTCAGGTTCTTTTCAGAACCAAACCTCTTCCTTTAAGAGACAGGATACATGGTGTCACCGCAAACCTTCCTATATTGATCTTACCAATGTTGTGTATTATAGGGGCCTTAACGATTAACACGACTCTGTTTTTGTTTTGTTTCACCCCGGTCGTGTGTTCACGCAGGCACGGGTGGACTGCGAGCCTACGCTGAACGCGCACGGCAGGGCGTGGCCGGACGAGCTGGGATGCGACTCCCTGCCCCAGGCCAAGCCCAACGAGAAGCGGGAGAAATGCATCAACTACGAACCGCCCCGGCCCGGTAGGCTTCGGTATAACCTTTGACGCCCCGTAAACCCCCTTCCACCCACCCATTCTCCTAAACCCCACCCTCTCTCTGTCCCAGGCCAAGCCCAACGAGAAGCGGGAGAAATGCATCAACTACGAACCGCCCCGGCCCGGTAGGCTTCGGTATAACCTTTGACGCCCCGTAACCCCCCTTTCCCCCACCCATTCTCCTAACCCCACCCTCTCCCTGCCCCAGGCCAAGCCCAACGAGAAGCGGGAGAAATGCATCAACTACGAACCGCCCCGGCCCGGTTGGCTTCGGTATAACCTTTGACGCCCCGTAACCCCCCTTTCCACCCACCCATTCTCCTAACCCCACCCTCTCCCTGAAGCTGGAGAAATGCATCAACTACGAACCGCCCCGGCCCGGTAGGCTTCGGTATAACCTTTGACGCCCCGTAACCCCCCTTTCCCCCACCCATTCTCCTAACCCCACCCTCTCCCTGAAGCTGGAGAAATGCATCAACTACGAACCGCCCCGGCCCGGTTGGCTTCGGTATAACCTTTGACGCCCCGTAACCCCCCTTTCCACCCACCCATTCTCCTAACCCCACCCTCTCCCTGAAGCTGGAGAAATGCATCAACTACGAACCGCCCCGGCCCGGTAGGCTTCGGTATAACGTTTGACGCCCCGTAACCCCCCTTTCCACCCACCCATTCTCCTAACCCCACCCTCTCCCTGAAGCTGGAGAAATGCATCAACTACGAACCGCCCCGGCCCGGTAGGCTTCGGTATAACCTTTGACGCCCCGTAACCCCCCTTTCCCCCACCCATTCTCCTAACCCCACCCTCTCCCTGAAGCTGGAGAAATGCATCAACTACGAACCGCCCCGGCCCGGTTGGCTTCGGTATAACCTTTGACGCCCCGTAAACCCCCCTTCCACCCACCCATTCTCCTAAACCCCACCCTCTCCCTGAAGCTGGAGAAATGCATCAACTACGAACCGCCCCGGTCCGGTAGGCTTCGGTATAACCTTGACGCCCCGTAACCCCCCTTTCCACCCACCCATTCTCCTAACCCCACCCTCTCCCTGAAGCTGGAGAAATGCATCAACTACGAACCGCCCCGGCACGGTTGGCTTCGGTATAACCTTGACGCCCCGTAACCCCTCATCCCCATCTCCCAGTGCCCCCACCCATCTCCACCCCCTCTCTCCCCATCCCCCTAAACCCACAAGGAAGTCAGCCCCCGACCCCCCCCCCTGTTTTTGTCCCTCCAACATCCGAATATCGTCACCCGTCCCATCTGAAGGTAGTAGCTACTCACCTAGTAGCTACTCACTCACCTACTCACCATTCGGGGTGGCGTGGCAACGCATTATGAAATTCATTTTAAGAGGGGGGCTGGGGGTAACTTTAGCCACGGTCGAGCGCATGCTCTGAAAAAAAAAGTTTTTGTCCCTCCAACATCCGAATATCGTCACCCGTCCCATCTGAAGGTAGTAGCTACTCACGAATAGAACGTACGCCGTGTTCGTACTGGATTTTTTTTTTACCGAGACCGCGGGTAACAATTCAATGTGTAAATCTTACCGGCATCCGCACTCGGATTATTGACGTGGATATAGGTTAAACCGCAAGGGCGCGTAAAACTTTCGTTGCGGAATTTGTCAAGGCAACTTACTCAAGATCTTTCAGAAAAAAAAGTCACCTATTTCTCGTTGGATTTACTTGATTGAATGACCCGGCACTGCATAATGAGGAATAACCCCCACTTTTGAGATTTTGAGATTTTCTAATGATGTGAAAGAGTATACCATTAGCTTTCAAATTATATCAACATTATTTCCGTGTGAACTTTGTTGTAAATAGTACAAGGGGACTTCGCTCGTTTATTTGGTACCAAACACAATATAGCAGCACCAATCTAACTCCTCGAAAGCGGCCATTCAAAAAGGCAGGAACTTTACATTTTCATGAAAACAGTACACAAACGCTCCCCCGAAATCCTCATTTTTCAACATTTAGAGACAGATATCGGAAAAATCCTTTGAACATGATATCCTCCAATACATTAACTTTCCGAAAATACACACAAAAAAACTTTTTTTTATCGAATTGAGAAGATACTTTGACTTCAGGCGTTGTTTACTCTAAAAGTGTTTTGGTGGGATATTCCTCATGTCGTTGTGCCGGGTCACACATGGTAACGGTCTCATCTGAGCATAGGACCCGGATCAGACCCTTACACCGGCTCTATAATAATGCAATTGGTTCCAGTCAGTATAACGAGTGCGCGTGAACAAGCTTCGTGATCAAGAGCTAGTTTGAAGTACAAGGTACTACTTCGAAGAAGAAACCAAAACGGACCATCAGCACTGCTCACAAATCACCGAGCGAGTGACCGTATTGGGATTGTTGTGGGTCTTTTCAAGAAATTCCGCGGTGGGTTGGTCAGCAGGCGTTGAGACGTGTCGCACCTTCATACCATATATGTATAATTGACCGCGCTGCGAAACGGCTAAGATTTACGATTTTTAATACCATAAACAACAATCGGTGGGGGGTTGGGGTGAAGGGGAGGGGGAGGGAGCAGATGTGGGTGGGGATGGGAGGGAGGTAACGCTATTAATAGGCTGGTCTGTGTTTTTGTGAACTGACGTTTGTAATTTGCTGGTTTTTTGGTGATGGGGCGAATTCTTGTTGGAACGCAATTGGCACGTTGGAGCACTCGGGTGCACTTTCCTGCAAGGTAGGGGTGCTGTCCGAGCGATCTTATAATATACATGTATACCAATCCCCACCCTCTCCCCCCTTTCCCAATTCCGACCCCTTTCTCTCCCACCCCTCCCTACCCTCATCCCCCTTCCGCCCCGAGGTAAACATAAGGTATTACTTCTTAAGTGTCCCCCCGTGGTAAGCGTTCGGGCGATCGAGGCTGCTGCCTTCTACTCGGCAAATTAATCCCAATTGAATGATGATTGTGGTGGTTTTTTTTGTTCTCTGCGCGGGTCAATCCGCAATCTTTCAACAGCTCGGAGTTGAAGCCAGTTTATAGATGCTCGATTTCCACCGCACCGACCCAACCTCCAATCCCCAGCCCCCAGACCCAAACCCCTCCCCCCTCCTCCACCCGGGGGAACCACTCTTGTAAACAGCTTGGGCATGCTTTGGAAGTGGTTCCCTTTATATAACTGGTGCTCGCATGGCGTGGGCTTGAAGCTAGTTTATTTAGTGCACAAAGTACGTCTTGGAGCCAGACTTATTTTTTTTTTTTTTTTTAGGGCTGGTAAAGGTTACCGCATGTTGCCCGAAATGCATGGAACGGTCGAGCACGATGAAAACAAACGTGCACGGGCGACACTTTACACTGCGCGTGCGCACAAAAAGAACACACATGGGAGTAAGTGCGCATGCGTGTGAATAAAATAGACCCAAAAAACAAAATAGTGTGTCTTTTCATTTCACCCACAATTTGATATGATCGTATTATGTTTACACCGAATCAGCGCAGCGCTTGAGAACGAGGTGACCATGGGCAACACGCGCTCCTTGACCGATCTTATAATCAAACCGTTTGCCCTGAACCGGAAGTGACGTATGCATACGCCCCCTTCCCCGTTTTCCGTTTGCATCGAGTTCTCCCACGCCCCAATCCCTAATTCCATCCCCCCGCACTAACTGCTCGTCCGAATCGTCATCCCCGGTTGCATTATGTTTGCATTGGTATATGTCTGTTTGTTTCCCCCCCACGTTTTTTCCCCCTACCCCCCTTTTTTCCCCCTCCAGACTACTGTAACCTGCACAAGGACGTCGGGCCGTGTCGTACCTACTACCCCTTTTGGTACTTCGACAGCTCGGCCAAGGAGTGCAAGCCGTTCACCTACGGCGGCTGCCTTGGTAACAATAACCGCTTCCCGTCCAAGGAGGGCTGCCTGCGGACCTGCGGCCTGGGCAGCGGAGGGGCCGGGGACGGGGACACAGGTGACCGACCCCCCCTCTCAGTCAGCACCACCCGTGACGTCATCGGGTCTGTCCGTGACGTCATCTCGACCTCTCTAGTATCTAAGCTCTCGGCATCACCGCACCTTTTTTTTCCCCACCACCTCCTCCACTCAGTGGTCTCAACACTGCACTCTATCGGCGTCGCTTTCTTCTTGCCGTGACGTCATCACAGCACCTTTTTCTTTTTGGTCATGACATCACTGCACTTTTTTTATAATATCATAACGTCACTGCGGGTCACCCGTGACGACGCAGCATTTCACCATGACGTCACTGCACTTTTCACCACGACGTCACCACCAGTCATTCATGAGGGTGCGGCGCCCGTCGTTCATGAAGTCACGGAATGTTTCACCACGACGCCACCGTAAATTCTCCATGGCGACCCAGGACTTTTTCTCGTGACTTCATCATTGCACTTTGACCATGACGTCACCAGTTGTTCGTGATGGCGTGGCAACGCATTATGAAATTCATTTTAAGACGGGGGGTGGGGGTAACTTTAGCCATGGTTGAGCGCATGCTCTGAGAAAAAAAAGAAACGTTGAGTCTGCTGCCCTGTAGCGTCTCAAAAGTGTCCCATTACGAATCGGACAAAAATAAACCACTCGTCGTTCTTGTCACGCCGTGGCCTGACTTCAATGCGTGTCTTCAGCGAACCCTTTTTTTCCCTTCAGGTAGTCATCAGTTATTTCTTGGACACACCCCTCTCTGCACTTGTTTCCCTTCACTCGAAGTTCACGTTGGAATCGAATGTCATTACGGCCCACATTGCACTTAACAATTTGTACACCGAGGGGCACTTTGATAATGACTCACCGAAGCCAAACAAAATTTGTTCCTTGTCAAGAATGAAGTTCAAGTGTCCTCCGCTCGCGTGGGTTTCATTTTGTTTTCTGTGAATTGAAGCCGAACGGGGTAAACGCCACTCCCATCACCCACTGTCTGTTCGCATGAGTGTGACTAACTGGAGTTAATAGTGTACTGACTTGCATGTGTGTTGCACGCCACGTAACATGATTACGCGTTTCCACGTTGTTTTGTCAGTGTCCATTATTTTGTAATTGGGTAATTGACCTTCGTTTGGGATTTTAGTCAGCCCAATTTGTGTGAGCACTGGCACGACTCACTTGCATGCCCCAAACCACACCGAATAATTTGGTAATTTGATTTCAGTGTTGTGCCCGATGTGTGGATTGAGTGTGTACAGGTGTACCTACCGCATTGTGGTCTGAAGTCTGTGGCCCCCATCCGAATAATGTTGGCTACGGCTTTGAATTACACACGAGTCTATGGAGGCCGCAAGATAGCCGATCTATCGGATCCCAAAAGGCTGGGTGCTTTACTTCCGGCCGTAGCCAAAGATAAGGGTCTGTAAGCGAGTCCGGAAGTTGTGCATTGTAAATAGGACATAATGTCATTTCCTCAAGGCTTCCATGCAACAATCCAAACATTGGGTATAAGAAAAAAAAGTGCCTTGCATAATAACATGAGATGGCCATTTTAATATTTTTTTTTTTTCTACAAACCAAGTGCCCGTCGACGAAAGTTGAGACCCGGCACAGCGACATGAGGAATATCCCTCCAAAACACTTTTTTCAGTAAACAACGCCTGAAGTCAAAGTATCTTCTCAATTCGATTAAATTTTTATTTATTTTTTATTTTCGGAAAGTTAATGTATTGGAGGATGTTACGACGAAAGGATTTTTCCGAAATCCGTCTCTAAATGTTGAAAAAACGAGGATTTTGGAGGAGTGTTTGTGTACTGTTTTCATGAAAATGTAAAGTTCCTGCCTTTTTGAATGGCCGCTTTTGAGGAGTTAGAATGGTGCTGCTATATTGTGTCTGGTGCCAAATGAACGAGCGAAGTCCCCTTGTACTATTTACAACAAAGTTTATACGGAAATAATTTTGATATCATTCAAAAGCTAATGGTATACGCTTTCACATCATTAGAAAATCTCAAAATCTCAAAAGTGGGGGTTATTCCTCATTATGCTGTGCCGGGTCACAGTTCAGGTCAGACGCAATTAAGCATCATATGAAAACCAGTTGGCAATCTTGATTTGAACAAGAAGGAATGTTCAGCGGGTTTTTACGTGAAACAGTTTCATGGAAAAAAAGAATCCCCGGCCCCAACGTAGCCGTGCCTAATAGTGCACGCGGTACTGCTCGTGTTTTGAACTGCGGAGATCTCGTTGATTGGCTTACAGACGTCGAGGCGACCACCGCCAGCGTGACGGTCTCCACCACGACAGCGCCCTCAACGGCGGCCCCCACCACCGCCGAGCCCGTGTCGCCCCCGGTCATCGACGGCTCCCCGCAGGGCAGCATGATAGCCGAGGGTCAGGGAGTGACGCTCGAGTGCCACGCTGAGGGCGCCCTCGAGTACACGTGGTCGCGGCAGGACAGCGAAATGCCGGAGAACAAGTGAGGGCGATCTCAGAATGGACGGCAACCGAGGAGATTAGGGAGTAGGGCTCTGGCTTATAGGGCCCCGGGCTCGGGCCCTGGCTCTGGCTCTGGCTCTGGCTCTGGCTCTGGCTCAGCCTCAGACTCAGACCCGGGCTTACACTTGGGACCAGAGTCAGGCTTGGTCTTACGATCCGGCTCAGGCCAAGGTTCAGATTCAAGTTCAGGCTGAGGCTCTGGCTAGGGTCCTGTTCGTGGCTCTGGCTCAGGCTAGGGCTATGGCTCTGGCTCTGGCTCTGGCTCAGCCTCAGACTCAGACCCGGGCTTAGACTTGGGCCCAGAGTCAGGCTCGGTCTTACGATCCGGCTCAGGCCAATGTTTAGATTCAAGTTCAAGCTGAGGCTTTGGCTAGGGTCCTGTTTGTGGCTCTGGCTCAGGCTAGGGCTCTGGCTCTGGCTCTGGCTCAGCCTCAGACTCAGACACGGGCTTAGACTTGGGCCCAGAGTCAGGCTTGGTCGTACGATCCGGCTCAGGCAAAGATTCAGATTCAAGTTCAGGCTGAGGCTCTGGCTATGGTCCTGCTTGTGGCTCTGGCTCAGGCTAGGGCTCGAGGTCACAGGCTAGACTTGGACTTGGGGGTCAGGCCGTGGCTCGGGCTCTGGTCCAGTCTCTGGCTCTGACTCTGGCTCTGGCTCAGGCTCAGTCTCGGGCCTGGCTCTTGCTCCGTGCGTTCGAGTGAGGCCAGCGCACATAGTCCTGAATTCCGAATATACCTTTGGGGAAAGCAACAACCTACGAGTAACTGCTACGATGCAATCTGAGAGTTACTGACAAGAAATCCTCTCATCCAAGCCTTAGGTTGTTCTACCAAAGTGATGGGCATTTTTCTTGTTACACACAATTTCCCTGATACACTGATCATTTGTTATTGTTCTGAAAGTAAGACTAAAGACTAATGTATAATTATAACAATACATGTACCCGCAAAAGATACATGTACGGTAGTTAAAGTATTTACTATCGGAAATTTCCGACGAGACTGCCTTGAAATTCTAAACCTCGGGAGGATTGAGTCAGGCGTACGACCTTAGATCTTTGACCCGTGACCTCTCCCCCATCTCCATCAGAATCGTCAGCGAGATGGTGATGGAGGGGAAGGCCATCCTGGTGCTGCACAACCTGACGTGGCAGGACTCTGGGTACTACACCTGCACGGCCGAGAACGACGCCGGCGTGGACGAGGCCACGGCCAAGATCACCGTCATGGGTGAGTGTGTGTGTGTGTGTGTGGGGCGCCCTCCAGAGGCCGGAAAGGGTCTAGGCAACTCGCCTCCCACGCATGCGCCGCGCCTATGAAGACTGCGCGCTTTCCCCACTGTCTCGTCGTACGGGCTTACCTCCACGATGGAAACTTGGTCACCCCCAATAAACGAGGAGTTCATTTGCCAAAGTAGTTATCAGGGCAATTCATGCACAAGATTCCCGATCTTTCAGTGCAGCTCCGTGCCTTGGTGTAGAAGCACATTTCTCATGCGAAAGAAGAAGATCACCATAATAGACTATATTATATAGAGCCACTTGGTCAAGATTCCCGTTCTTTCCGTACCGCTCCGTTATTTGGTATAGAAGCACAGGTAGTTATCATCGCAATTCATACACAAGATTCCCGATCGTTCCGTGCAGCTCCGTGCATTGGTTTAGAAGCACATTTCTCATACGAAAGAAAAAGATGACCCATAATAGACTGTGTATATAGAGCCACTTGGTCAAGATTCCCGTTCTTTCCGTACCGCTCCGTTATTTGGTATAGAAGCATAGGTAGTTATCATGGCAATTCATACACAAGATTCCCGATCTCTCCGTACAGCTCTGTGTCTTGGTATAGAAGCGCATTTCTCATGCGAAAGAAGAAGATGACCCATAATATACTGTATATAGAGAGCCACGTAGACAAGATTCCCGATCTCTATACAGATCCGTGCCTTGGTATAGAAGCACATTTCTCGTACGAAAAAAGAAGGTGACCCATAACAGACTGTATTTTAGAGACCCACTTGGTCAAGATTCCCCGTCCTTTCTCTGCAGCTCCGTACCTTGGTGTAGATTAGAAGCACATTTCTCGTACGAAAGAGGAAGACCCAAAACAGACAGTATTTCAGAGAGCCACTTGGTCAAGATTCCCGATCTCTCCGTGCAGCTCCGTGCCTTGGTATAGAAGCACATTTCTCATACGAAAGAAGAAGAGGAAGACCCATAACAGACAGTATTTTAGAGACCCACTTGGTTAAGATTCCCCGTCCTTTCTCTGCAGCTCCGTACCTTGGTGTAGATTAGAAGCACATTTCTCGTACGAAAGAAGAAGACCCATAACAGACAGTATTTTAGAGACCCACGTAGACAAGATTCCCGATCTCTCCATACAGATCCATGCCTTGGTATAGAAGCACATTTCTCATACGAAAGAAGAAGAGGAAGACCCAAAACAGACTGTATTTCAGAGACCCACTTGGTCAAGATTCCCGTTCTTTTCGTGCAGCTCCGTACCTTGGTGTAGATTAGAAGCACATTTCTCGTACGAAAGAGGAAGACCCAAAACAGACTGTATTTCAGAGACCCACTTGGTCAAGATTCCCCGTCCTTTCTCTGCAGCTGTGCCGCGCATCACCCGCCTGTCGCCTAACGTGACGCTGACTAGGGGCCAGCCCTTTGAGCTCGTCTGCCAGGCCACGGGGTCGCCGCAGCCCAGGGTGACGTGGGAGAGGAAAGACGGCAAGCGAGTCCTCATGAGGTCAGTCTTATTACTTTTTTTAGTGTGGATTTCGTTTGATTCGATTTCGACGCAGATGTGTCCTAAATTGGCTTCCGTAGTTGAGACTGGGTTTTAAGGGCAACCAGCTCGTTTCAAACATACTCCGAACGCTTTGTCCATATCGACCACAATGTACGTTAGATTAGTTCCCCCATGTAGACCCGGTGTACCCCAAATTGACCATTATTTACATAATTATTTTCGTTTGGTGAGTATTTACATCTGAGTAGCATGTTGCTGGTCGAAGCTGATCTCACGCAACGCAAACCTATCACTGCATTTTCGGCCAGAAATCTCATGTGAAGCTACCTTGACACAAGCCAAGCACCTTTGACCCGGGTCTGGCACCGCTGACCAGGGTCAGGTACCCTTGACCCAGGTCAAGCACCCTTGACCCAGGTCAAACACCTTTGACCCAGGTGAAGCATCCTTGACCCAGGTGAAGCACCTTTGACCCAGGTGAAGCATCCTTGATCCAGGTGAAGCACCTTTGACCCAGGTGAAGCATCCCTGACCCAGGTGAAGCACCCTTGACCCAGTTCAAACACCTTTGACATGACTCAGGCACCTGCGACCCGCGTCAGACCAAGCTCATTTGACCAGGGTCTTGCACCACTGAGTCACTGACCCAGATCAAGTTCCCTCGACCCGGGTCTCACTGACACACACACAAACGTGTCCCAATGCAGGCGTAACGGCACCCTGGCCATCCTAGCCGTGGAGTCGGCCAGCACATCCGACTCGGGCGTGTACTTCTGCAAGGCCGCCAACTCGCTGGGCTCGGCCGTCGACATCGTGCACGTCAAAGTACTGGGTAAGCCACTGCACTGTATACCCATAGGCTGTATCGTAACCCGGGTGAGCTATCGTTGAAGTATGTACACAAACCCTAACTGCTCACTGACTAAAATTACCTGCAATACAGGAAAATCAAAGGTTAGAGGGCCTGACGTTTCGATCCTAGCAGGACCTTTCACAAAGGCAGAGTGACAAGGACATTCAGTCAGGGAAAGGAATGCCCTGACACACATGACAGAGGAAAGCCAAAAGGGAAGGGAGTGGGATGCAGATCTACACCAGATGAGGGGAGATCAAAGGGGAAACAAACACAAGTGTGGGGGATCAAAGGGACAGGAGCAGGGTATGAGATCAAAGGGGAAAGGGACAGGGAAGATGAAAGAAAACAGGGATTAACGAAGTGAGGATTTGTCATTCCCTTCCTTGATGTTGAGGCCATGATGTTTGATGGTTGAAGGTATCGTTCTTAGAAAGTCTGTTTTAAAGGTATACATGTACACTTTGGCAAGTGATTTTATAGATATATACATCTGCCAAAGTACTGACGAGCCTGTATTTTGGTTGATTTTGCTCTTGAAAGAGCGTCTTTATTGTAGCGCTTAACGGATCAAATTGTACGTTCCTAAATCACTTCGTATGCTGCCTTGTGTTTTTTTTGATCTTACAGGAACTAATGATTGATTTAGCAGTGCTGCAATATTCTAACTTCTTTATTACGTGTCCTTCGGAAAGTTTATCCCTTACAGAGTTGCCCGACGGATTTCGAACGCGTTGCATTCGAACTGGGTATTTGTGCTGTTGTTGTCCTGTTTGTTTGTTTGTTTGTTTGTCTATTGTTAGTGTGTTGGCGAGTGGGTTTGTTTGTTGGTGTGTTAGGTTTGAGTTGTTTGTTTGTTTGTCCGTTCGTCAATTTGTCCATTCGTTCGTTCGAGTATCCTTACATCTCTCTAAAAGGGGATCTTTTCAGTCATTTATCGTAACTAAAATATTTTCACGAAAAAAGTGCAACGTGCATGTAAGGCGAGGAAAATCCGGAAAAAAATTTTGTCCGTTCGTTTGATATTCGATGTATCGTTTGTTTGTTTGTTCATTTTTGTTTTGGTTGGTTTGGTCTGTTTTTTTATTTTATTTGTTTGGTTGATTGGTTAGTTGATTCACCTTTGACACGAGTCGGTTTTTTTTTCTTCTTCTTCCGGTTGACCCTCCTCCACCCCCCCTCCTCCTCTTGAACACAGTGCCCTTGACCCTGTACAAACCGCCCCTGCGCAACACCACGGGAAATGTGGGCGACGTGGTCACGTGGTCCTGTGCGGCCACCGGCTATCCGCAGCCCAACATTTACTGGGAGCGCGTTGGCGGCGACCTTCCCGAGGACAGGTATACACACAGAAAAAAAGGGGCGACTCGAGAAGAGACTAGTCTGCCCCCACTCAGCGCTATAGCCAGTTTCCATACAAAATAAATTGCGTCCCCCGACGGCGGGCAGAGTACGCACGTTGAGTTGCCGGCTCTTTTCAGAGCCACTACTTCTTCGTGAAAGTGAAGTTTTGCATGGTGTCACAGCAAACCTTTCACTTGGTATTTCCACCGTGCAAACTCTCAAGTCTTATCTGAGTTACTGGCTCTTTTCAGAGCCACTACTCCTTCGTGAAAGTGAAGTGTTACATGGTGTCACTGCAAACCTTCCACTTAGTATTCCCACCGTGCAAACTCTCAAGTCTTATCTGAGTTACTGGCTCTTTTCGGAGCCACACTCCTTCTTGAAAGAGAAGTGTTACATGGTGTCACTGCAAACCTTCCACTTGGTATTCCCACCATGCAAACTCCCAAGTCTTATTTGAGTTACTGGCTCTTTTCAGAGCCACACTCCTAGGCCTTCTTGTAGGAGAAGTGCTACATGGTATCGCCGCAAAACCTTCCACTTTGTATTTCCACCATGCAAACCGCAAGTCATCAAAAACTTGATTGCAAACAGATGCCATTCATTTACTGCGCTGATCAGGGTTTGGCCTGACAGACGCGGCGAAGCCTTATTGAATGACACGGAGGCGAAACCTCAATAGATCCAAAAGTGCAAAGAGGTCATGATAAACAAATGTCGACCGACTTACCGTCGTTGAGGGCGTGCTCCGCTCGTGCTGCATGGTGTGGCATTTTAAAACCAGTCGCATTTCCAATGGGCTTTCGGGGTCCAAAAGAACACGACGTCCAACTCATTGTACCTGCATCAAAGGAAATACGAAAAGAATGCTTTAATGATGACCAAGAAGTCCACATTGTGGAAGCTTCATTGAGCGTTTGGACAGACGTGCACATGAATGACCATTCGATATCTGGCATTTAAATTCATGTGAAAATTTGATTACCGAGGAAAGGTATCCGTTAAGTGCATTCACTACAGAGGGCGCTGTCCATTGATCGGTGATAGAGTCCCTATATACAGAGCACACACAACTGAAATTTGGACGCCATTTTGTGTCCGTTGTTCGGTACGACGTGGGGTGTTAACGACATGCCCACTGACTTATCACCGACAGGTGAAATAATTGTTTAAGTCGAACACGATTTGCAGCTTTTAAGTTGTATTGCAAAACCCACGCCGAACCGATCGAGCTCTGGAAACAAAATGGCGTCTGCATTTAAAGGCTCAATGCAACATTGGGAACATCGGGAAACACCGATGTCCACAGATTTTCTTCTAATTTGCACAGTTTGTAGATGGTCATGATATAATCTTCATGTTGAAATCTTACGGTATGGGATGCTGTACTTTTTGAGACACTTCACTCAAACATCGACAAATAGATTATTACTCGCGAGTAATAATACTATTTCTTACATTACAGAACGGTGCTTAAATCTTGATTATGTTTTGGCATTTTTCTACTTTCTCGGATTACCATTAATTTTGAGCTAAAACCTTCGCAGTATTGTTTTTTTGGGGTAGGTTTTTTATGGTTTAACGCACAAACTGTGGCAATCTTTTGACCTTTACCTATGTTGTATAGGGCCTTTAAGTTGTGTGTACTCTCTGCATATAGGTACTCTGATAAACCTCACACACATCCATTGGGTCATGACAGACATCACATGCAATATAAACTCTATTATGTGTATCAGAACCACGCATATTAAGTGCTGGAATAAGGCTAGGATGAAGACCACACACGAGCTTTAAGTAAACGAGATCTTCGCTCATGACCTCCCCCTCCCTCCTCCTCTTCCCCCCCCCCCATCCCGTGCACGGACTCTTGTTGCTTCGCCAGAATAAGTCTGGACGGCATGATGGAGACTAGCATGGACGGAACCAATGACGTCATGTCTAAGTTGACCCTGTCTGACCTGCAGCCTAACGACACGTCCGAGTACCGGTGCGTCACGCAGAGCTCTATCGGTAACGTGAGCAGTCTCTTCAGCCTAGCGGTGAACGGTACGTCGGGGAACCAGCGAAGACTGCTGAGCCCCTCTCCCCACCACCATCCCCCAACTATTCTCCCCCCATCCGCTGCAAAATGGCCGCGTAACACACCCCGTGAAGCTCTGACGTCACGCTTTCGTGTGTACCACGTCATCGAGACCGGGATCTGCGGTTCTGTTTTATTTCTTCTCTCTTCATTTCAGTGTCAATCCCTTTCACCATTTTCGCCACTTCTTCGCTGTCCCCATCCCATCGTAGAAATCTTAATCATGTTTTTGTTTTTCAAAAATAACCACTGATTCTCATCAATCTTCTCTTCTTTGACATCCCCGGATCACATTTATTTCAGGAGTTACTCTTTCTTTCTTTATCAAACAATAATACGATCATTCCTTCGATTTCTCGTCTTGTTTCTGATAATGTTTCTGATGACATATAACCTTTCTCTTTGTTTCTCTATGGTTACCCCTCCCCCTCTCTTTCCCCCATTGCTAAGGCGGTTCTTGTAAGTCATCTTTCTCTCGATTGTTTTTTTTTTAGCAGCGTTCTTTCTTGTTTCCCCCCTCCCCCCGCCTTCATTCGGCAATTTTGGATGTTCTGCCTTCTACACAATGTTCCGCTTCCCTCCGTGTCGTGTGCCTCATCCCATCATCAGTAGCTGCTGTCTCTATACTTCACGCAGTCGTTTTTTAAACGACCATTTTCATCATCACGCGTCATACAGTCACCCATTCCTCTCTCCATCTAATTGCGGACCACTGCGGGCCTGTCAGTGTTGCATTCGTCAGTGTTGCACGTTCGTCTCCTGTTCTCTTCGCAGAAGCTAAACCGTACGGCCGCTGCGGCGTTGCAGTCAAGCCCGCGATTCGATGTGTCTCTTCAGGGACACCGTAGTTTGCTAAAAAAAAACACGTCATTATCATCTAGGCCATATCTATAAGGCTTAGGCTTGGGCTTATGCTTCTTCTACGTTTTTCTCTTAGCCATTGTTATGCCACGGGTATTCTAGAAACAAGCGTTTGGCCCCAGTTTCTTGGTGAATACCCTGTACCTATCAAGCCAACAAACCTTCAAAATCGGAGACAAACCGCAAACATGGATTTTCGGGTTTTGTCAGACGGAGACGAAGCCTGAGCCCGAGCCAGATCCATGCATTCGTAAAGGGTTTCATTTTAGACAGAGTAACGTCAGCATGACGTCGTTTTAACGTGTTTTCGATGGATACTGTTGTCGGATATGGTTTGTTTTTTATCAATTCATTATCTCGTTCACTTCATTTTCAATTCATTGCACCTTTTTCATCCATTTCTTTTTCCGTTCGTAATTTTACATGTAGTCTAGCTTCGTTTCAGTTGACATCGATTCTTCATCTTTTTTTTCACAGTCTCATCAGTCCTTCTGTGCTGTAGTCCATTTGAATGTCAATGGAATCGTGTGAAAGCCAGAGAATTATGAAATTGCTGGCGCTTCAAAAATTCAAGTCATTAGCATGTTGACATGTCTCCATTGATATCGCACCATAGTTAGCCATCATTGCACACAAAATACTATCTTCTTTTTTCTGCATTTTGATCGTTCAGTAAATCTGCTTTGATAATGGTCAAGGGAAGTATTATGTTGAAACTTCTGGTATGTGCAACCTTTTGTTTGGCAAACGGATGTGTCCCGAATATTTTCATGAGGAAGGCGTTACTCACGGTGTAAAACTGAATTAATTTGATCACCCGTTGAATGTTGAAAACAGTTATTGTTGTGGTTAACTTTTTAAGTCCCGACAAGATTATGTTTTTATTGCACAATTGAAGACGCAGTTTCGTGAAAAAATGTCTTCTGGAGAGAAAAAAGAGAACGCCAAAGTCAGGTGGAATCATTCTTGCCTTAAACTGAAGAGGATATGATTCCTTTGATCCTAGCATGACCGACGGAATATGATCAAAGGGGCAGAGCTGGTTTACAGACTAGGTTGAGATCAAAGTGAAGGGCAAGCAATAGAAAGGGATTTATGGAGGAAAGCTGGTAGACAGACCAGGGTGAGATCAAAGGGAAGAGCAAGCAGTAGGGAAAGGATCAAAGGAGGAAAGCTGGTAGACAGACCAGGGTGAGATCAAAGTGAAGGGCAAGCAGTTGGGAAGGGATCAAAGGAGGAAAGCTGGTAGACAGACCAGGGTGAGATCAAACGGAAGGGCAAGCAGTAGGGAAAGGATCAAAGGAGGAAAGCTGGTAGACAGACCAGGGTGAGATCAAAGGGAAGAGCAAGCAGTAGGGAAAGGATCAAAGGAGGAAAGCTGGTAGACGGACCAGGGTGATATCAAAGTGAAGGGCAAGCAGTTGGGAAGGGATCAAAGGAGGAAAGCTGGTAGACAGACCAGGGTGAGATCAAAGGGAAGGGCAAGCAGTAGGGAAGGGATCAAAGGAGGAAAGCTTGTAGACAGACCAGGGTGAGATCAAAGGGAATGGCAGCAGTAGGGAAGGGATCTAAGGAGGAAAGCTGGTAGACAGACCAGGGTGATATCAAAGGGAAGGGCAAGCAGTAGGGAAGGGATCAAAGGAGGAAAGCTGGTAGACAGACCAGGGTGATATCAAAGGCAAGAGGAGGTAGCAGGAGAGAGATCAAAGGAGGAAAGCTGGCAGAGGACGAAGGTGGGATCATTGGAAGACATTAGGGAAACGATTAAAGTAGGGAGGATTAAAAGGGGGAAAAACGTTGCAACATATAACTCGGGCTGTGAAAAGGGATGTGTCCATCAGAAAACGAGAAGTCTCGGAAACCACGATGCCGAGGGACTGACTTGTAAGAGGTGTCCTTGTCCTTGTTTTGGGTGAAACTGCAGTTCCGCCGAGATGGGACGAGAAGCCCATCCCCCAGGTGGTGAACGAGGGAGAGGACGCCACACTGGCCTGCAAAGCGCGCGGTTCCACCCCGATGAACGTCACCTGGCGTGTGGAGAAACTAAAGGTGAGGAACCCCATCCCCCCACAGACATCATAGGCCTCCCCAATTTTTGTGTATCATTGTGGAGATATTGCTGTGTTCTCATGCACTGTTAATATTATTATTGTTATTTGTGACCCAGCACAGCGACATGAGGTATATCCCACCAAAACACTTTTCGAGTAAACAACGCCTGAAGTCAAAGTATCTTCTCAATTCGATAAAAATTTTTTTTTTTTTTTTTTTTTTTGGGGGGGGTATTTTCGGAAAGTTAATGTAGTGGAGGATATTATGTCCAAAGGATTTTTCCGAAATCCGTCTCTAAATGTTGAAAAAATGAGGATTTCGGGGGAGTGTTTGTGTACTGTTTTCATGAAAATGTAAAGTTCCTGCCTTTTTGAATGGCCGCTTTCGAAGAGTTAGAATGGTGCTGCTTTATTGTGTCTGGTGCCAAACGAACGAGCGAAGTCCCCTTGTACTATTTACAACAAAGTTTACACGGAAATAATGTTGACATCATTTGAAAGCTAATGGTATACGCTTTCACATCATTAGAAAATCTCAAAATCTCAAAAGTGGAGGTTATTCCTCATTATGCTGTGCCGGGTCACATTTTATTATTCGTCATCATCACACCGGATATCTTGTCCTTATACAATTCAAGACAAGATGACAGGAGCTTAAAAGGTGAAACTAATAATTGCCAGAAGGCATTTCAAACAGCCCCTGTGAGAACGATATTTTAAAAAAACGCAGTGGCTGTTGTTACGGCAGTCGTCCGTGTGGTTCCCTGATTTCACAGTATTTGTCAGGATGTTTAGCTCTTGGAACCAGACTATCAGCTAATAGACTGGTTCAACCAGCCTGCAATGCTGACGAAATACAATCAAGTCAGGGAACCACACGGACGACTGCCGTAACAACAGCCACTGCGTTTAAAAAATGCTCCCGTTTCAACCACATTCACTTTTCATGGCTAGGAGGTTTTCAGTGACACAATGTAGCACTGCTCTTTCGAGAAGGACATGGGGCTCTGAAAAGAGGCGGTAACTCAACGTATCGGGTGGTGTGTATACTCATAGCAGCACTCCTCCTCAAATCGAAAGAGAAGTACTACATATGGTGTCACAGCAAACCTCCCACTTAGTATTTCCACCATGCAAACCTTCAAGTCTTACCAACAATTGCGTGCGAACAGATGTCATTCATTTACTGCGCTGATCAGGGTTTGATCTGACCGACTTGGAAACCCTTATTTAATTAAACCGACGCGCAACCAATAATACGTCCACCTGCAGAGAGGTAATGAGAAGAAAGTAGAAAAAAGGTAAAAAAAAACTGTCACGATTTTTGCACCATTCTGTAGTGTAACGAAATAATTTATTACTTGCGAGTAATAAACTATTTTGTCGATGTTTGAGTGAAGATTTCTCGAGAAGTACAGCATCCCAGACCGTACGATTTCAACATGAGGATTCTATCATGACCATCTACAAACTGTGTAAAATTAGAAGGAAATATGTGGACATCGATATTTACCGATCTTCCCAATACGTTGTATTGGGACTTTTAGTGTTATCTACGATAATCCTTGCCGCGCACATTCATGGCTCGCTTATTGGTTTGTGTGTTGGTGTGTGTGTGTGTGTGTGTGTGGTTCGGGTGCAGAACTACAGCGTACCCTCGGAGGAGCTACCGCGCTACACGGTGGACAACGTGACTCACTCGCTGACCGTTGCCGGCGTGGTGCCGGCGGACAGGGAGGTCACCTTCCACTGCGACGTGGCCAACGAAGCCGGCGCCATCACGGCCAACGCTAAGCTGAACGTCATCGGTGAGTTGGGTATAGTGGGGCCACCGGTAGGTGGGATGGGGGAGGGAGGGATGGGTACAACTGGGTTCACGCCATTACTCAAATAGGTATCACGAGTAGGATTAAGCTGAATGTCATCGGTGAGTTGGGTAGTGGGGCCACCGGTAGGTGGGATGGGCCGGGGAGGGAGGGATGGGTACAACTGGGTTCACGCCATTACTCAAAATCACGCGTAGGATTAAGCTGAATGTCATCGGTGAGTTGGGTAGTGGGGCCACCGGTAGGTGTGATGGGGGAGGGAGGGATGGGTACAACTGGGTTCACGCCATTACTCAAAATCACGAGTAGGATTAAGCTGAATGTCATCGGTGAGTTGGGTGGCGGGCCACCGGTAGGTGGGATGGGGGAGGGAGGGATGGGTACAACTGGGTTCAGGCCATTACTCAAATAGGTATCACGAGTAGGATTAAGCTGAATGTCATCGGTGAATTGGGTGGCGGGCTGCCGTTACATGGGATGGGCCGGGGAGGGAGGGATGGGTACAACTGGGTTCAGGCTGTTACTCAAATAGGTATCACGAGTAGGATTAAGCTGAATGTCATCGGTGAATTGGGTGGCGGGCCACCGGTAGGTGGGATGGGGGAGGGAGGGATGGGTACAACTGGGTTCAGGCTATTACTCAAATAGGTATCACGAGTAGGATTAAGCTGAATGTCATCGGTGAGTTGGGTGGCGGGCTGCCGTTACATGGGATGGGGGAGGGAGGGATAGGTACAACTGGGTTCAGGCTATTACTCAAATAGGTATCACGAGTAGGATTAAGCTGAAAGTCATCGGTGAGCTGGGTGGCGGGCCACCGGTAGGTGGGATGGGGAGGGAGGGATGGGTACAACTGGGTTCAGGCTATTACTCAAATAGGTATCACGAGTAGGATTAAGCTGAATGTCATCGGTGAGTTGGGTGGCGGGCTGCCGTTACATGGGATGGGGGAGGGAGGGATAGGTACAACTGGGTTCAGGCTATTACTCAAATAGGTATCACGAGTAGGATTAAGCTGAAAGTCATCGGTGAGCTGGGTGGCGGGCCACCGGTAGGTGGGATGGGGAGGGAGGGATGGGTACAACCGGGTTCACGCCATTACGCTGCTCATGCAGGAAACAGGTGAACTGGGTATCGTGGGTATGATTAAGCTGAAAGCCATCGATGAGTTGAGCAGTGGGGCACCGGCAGGTGGGATGGGGGAGGGAGGGATGGGTACAACTGGGTTCACGCCATTACGCGCTCATGTAGGAGAAATGGGTATCATGGGTAGGATTAAGCTGAATGTCATCGGTGAGATGAGTGGTGGGGCACCAATAGGTGGGATTGGGGACGGAGGGATGGGTACAACTGGGTTCACGCCGTTTGGGGTTTCCTTAGATAGCCCCATAATAGACCCCTGACCCCTCACGTGACCTTTGTGCTGCCCAAGATCACCTGACTACGCTCCATCGCGTGACCTCTGTGCCTCCTTTGACCTCTGCATACTAATTATGACCTCTGTACCCCACTACAACAAGACATAGCCGTGGCAGCTGCCCAAGATCATCTGACTACGCTCCCTCACGTGACCTCTGTGCCTCCTTTGACCTCTGCATACTAATTATGACCTCTGTACCCCACTTTTACAAGACATAGCAGTGGCAGCTGCCCAAGATCACCTGACTACGCTCCCTCGCGTGACCTCTGTGCCTCCTTTGACCTCCGCATACTAATTATGACCTCTGTGCCTCCTTTGACCTCCGCATACTAATTATGACCTCTGTGCCTCCTTTGACCTCTGCATACTAATAATGACCTCTGTACCCCACTTCTACAAGACATAGCAGTGGCAGCTGCCTAAGATCATCTGACTACGCTCCCTCGCGTGACCTCTGTGCCTCCTTTGACCTCCGCATACTAATTATGACCTCTGTGCCTCCTTTGACCTCTGCATACTAATTATGACCTCTGTACCCTACTTTTACAAGACGTAGCAGTGGCAGCTGCCCGAGATCATCTGACTACGCTCCCTCGCGTGACCTCTGTGCCTCCTTTGACCTCCTCATACTAATTATGACCTCTGTGCCTCCTTTGACCTCCGCATACTAATTATGACCTCTGTGCCTCCTTTGACCTCTGCATACTAATTATGACCTCTGTACCCCACTTCCACAATACAGAGCAATGGCAGCTGCCCAAGATCACCTCCGCGCTGCCCAACGTCACGGCCTTCGTGGGCGAGGACGTCAGCATGCGCTGTGACGTCACCGGGGAGCCTGTGCCGCTGGTGACCTGGTTCCTGGCCTCCATCGGCGTGGAGACGCTGGGCGACGAGCGCTTCAGCGTGGGCGAGGGCGGGGCCAGTCTACTGGTGCGCAACGTCAACCTGAGGGACGCGGGCAGCTACACGTGCCTGGCGGGCAACGACAACGGGGTCGCAACGGAGACGGGGCGGCTGGAGGTGGTCGGTGCGTGCAGTCTTGGCCCTCGTACTTCTTAAAAAAAACAACCTCCTCCATCGATGCATCGATACTCACGAATTGCCTTCAATTTCCCGACTTCCGTCTGTGCCTCCGCAGTACCAGCTTCACCAGAACTGTAGTTTTTCTGTGCTGCTTGCTGGACGGATAGGCACAGTTGGGGAAGGAGACCACACCTCAATCTCTCTCTCTCTACACACAGCTCACTGCATAGCACATCCTTGCTCTTCTGTTCTCAACAGTCTTCTCACACCACACCCTCACACACCACATTCCTTTAAACTCCCCACGCATGCTCACTCATGCACGGTGGGCGCATTTTAGTCAAATGAGGAATTGAATAATAAAAGAACTGCAAACTGGCAATCATGGCCCCTGGCTCAATCAATAACCATAAAGAAAAAGCTTTACTGCACAGATTCCTTGTGACAATAATCATTTGCTTAAAAGAAGCTTCAAGAAAAAAAACAGGGAAAAGCTCAGTAAAATACCGCCAGAGGACCGTACATATAAGGGTTTGCTGTGACACCATGTATAACGTCTCTTAAAGAAGAGGTGTGGTTCTGAAAAGAACCTGAGTGATAACTCTATAGGAGGGTTTGCGGTGACACCATGTATAAGGTCTCTTAAAGAAGAGGTGTGGTTCTGAAAAGAACCTGAGTGATAACTCTATAGGAGGATTTGCGGTGACACCATGTATAAGGTCTCTTAAAGAAGAGGTGTGGTTCTGAAAAGAACCTGATTGATAACTCTATAGGAGGGTTTGCGGTGACACCATGTATAAGGTCTCTTAGAGAAGAGGTATGGTTCTGAAAAGAACCTGGCTGATAACTCTATAGGAGGGTTTGCGGTGACACCATGTATAAGGTCTCTTAAAGAAGAGGTATGGTTCTGAAAAGAACCTGAGTGATATCTCTATAGGAGGGTTTGTAGTGACACCATGTATAACGTCTCTTAAAGAAGAGGTGTGGTTCTGAAAAGAACCTGATTGATAACTCTATAGGAGGGTTTGCTGTGACACTGTGTATAAGGTCTCTTTAGGAAGACGTATGGTTCTGAAAAGAACCTGAGTAATAACTCCACGTTCCGGTCCGTATTCTCTGGCCGTCATCAGAGGACCTCTTTCCGTCCCGCATTTTTTTTTCTTGACGCTCTTCCCGTCACTCGTCTTCCCTTTTTTATGTTCTTCACGCACCAGAGCCGAGCCTGACTCTGACCCAGGGGCTGAGCAACACCACGGTGGCCAACGGCAGCGCCCTGAGCCTGCTCTGTGCGGCCAGCGGCCGTCCCGAGCCCGAGGTCCTCTGGTTCTTCAACGACCGGCCGGTCAACGCCTCGGCCTCGCCCGGCTACCTGGTGGACGGCGGCAACCTGACGGTGCGGGCCGTGGCGCCGGCCTACGAGGGCAAGTACGGCTGCCTGGTCAACAACCAGTTCTTCGTGCGCTCCTCCGTGGCCATGGTCAACATCAGCAGACGTGAGTGTGCGGGAATAATGTGAGGGGGGCGTCCAGGGGGAGAAGGCAGGTGGAGGGGGGAGGCAGGTGGAGGAGGGAAGGCAGGTGGAGGAGGGAAGGCAGGTGGAGGAGGGAAGGCAGGTGGAGGAGGGAAGACAGGTGGGAGAGGGAAGGCATGCAAGTGGAGTAGGGAAGGCAGGTGGAGGAGGGAAGGCAGGTGGAGGAGGGAAGGCAAGTGGAGGAGGGAAGGCAAGTGGAGGAGGGAAGACAGGTGGAGGAGGGGAGGCAGGTGGAGTAGGGAAGACAGGTGGAGGAGGGGAGGCAGGTGGAGGAGGGAGGCAGGTGGAGGAGGGAAGGCAGGTGGAGGAGGGAAGGCAGGTGGAGGAGGGAAGGCAAGTGGAGTAGGGAAGACAGGTGGAGGAGGGGAGGCAGGTGGAGGAGGGAGGCAGGTGGAGGAGGGAAGGCAGGTGGAGGGAAGACAGGTGGAGGAGGGGAGGCAGGTGGAGTAGGGAAGACAGGTGGAGGAGGGGAGGCAGGTGGAGGAGGGAGGCAGGTGGAGGAGGGAAGGCAGGTGGAGGAGGGAAGGCAGGTGGAGGAGGGAAGGCAAGTGGAGTAGGGAAGACAGGTGGAGGAGGGGAGGCAGGTGGAGGAGGGAGGCAGGTGGAGGAGGGAAGGCAGGTGGAGGAGGGAAGGCAGGTGGAGGAGGGAAGGCAGGTGGAGGAGGAAAGACAGGTGGAGGAGGGAAGACAGGTGGGAGAGGGAAGGCATGCAAGTGGAGTAGGGAAGACAGGTGGAGGAGGGAAGGCAGGTGGAGGGGGGAGGCAGGTGGAGGAGGGAAGGCAGGTGGAGAAGGGAAGGCAAGTGGATGAGGGAAGGCAGGTGGAGGAGGGGAGGCAGGTGGAGGAGGGAAGGCAGGTGGAGGAGGGAATTTAGGTGGAGGAGGGAAGGCAGGTGGAGGAGGGAAGGCAGGTGGAGGAGGAAAGACAGGTGGAGGAGGGAAGACAGGTGGGAGAGGGAAGGCATGCAAGTGGAGTAGGGAAGACAGGTGGAGGAGGGAAGGCAGGTGGAGGGGGGAGGCAGGTGGAGGAGGGAAGGCAGGTGGAGAAGGGAAGGCAAGTGGATGAGGGAAGGCAGGTGGAGGAGGGGAGGCAGGTGGAGGAGGGAAGGCAGGTAGAGGAGGGAAGGCAGGTGGAGGAGGGAAGGCAGGTGGAAGGGGGACGGGTGGAGAAGGGAAGGCAGGTGGAGGAGGGAAGGCAGATGGAGGAGGGAAGGCAGGTAGAGGAGGGAAGGCAGGTGGAGGGGTGAAGGCAGGTGGAGGAGGGAAGGCAGGTGGAGGAGGGAAGGCAGGTGGAGGAGGGAAGGCAGGTGGAGGAGGGAAGACAGGTGGGAGAGGGAAGGCATGCAGGTGGAGGAGGGAAGGCAGGTGGAGGAGGGAAGACAAGTGGAGGAGGGAAGGCAGGTGGAGGAGGGAAGGCAGGTGGAGGAGGGAAGACAGGTGGAGGGGGGAAGGCAGGTGGAGAAAGGAAGGCAGGTAGATGAGGGAAGGCAGGTGGAGCAGGGAAGGCAAGTGGAGTAGGGAAGACAGGTGGATGAGGGAAGGCAGGTGGAGGGAAGGCAGGTGGAGGAGGGAAGGCAGGTGGAGGAGGGAAGGCAGGTGGAGGGGGAAGGCAGGTGGAGGAGGGAAGGCATGCAGGTGGAGGAGGGAAGGCAGGTGGAGAAGGGGAGACAGGTGGATGAGGGAATGCATGCAGGTGGAGGAGAGGGAGGCAACCTTGGTGGGCAATCTGCGAGCACTCACTGCTTATCACGTCAAGCAGAGCAAACCCTCATTGAATGTCATCATATTCTTTGCCGAAGACACGGGCTCAGTTAAGACTTCTGCATTCGGAAACAGGAGTACTGATTGTTTTTTTTTTTAATCAGGCATCGGGCAAAGCACTTAGCACTCACTGCCTATCACGTCGAGCAGAGCAAACCCTCATTGACTGTCATTCTTGGCCGAAAGGCTCAGTCGTCTGCATTCGAAAGCAGAAGTCGCTGGTTCGAATCCCACCCCAACACCACTCGGTTCTAATTCTCGCTGTCTGTTTTTCTTCTTCTTTTCTCTGAGAAGCTCCGACGAGGCCCAGCACGGACAACGAGGTGGACGTGCCCGACCTAAACCGGACGTTCCCGCCCAACGAGGTGGCCGTTCCTCCGTCCGCCGTCCCCGACATGCAGAACACCTCCTGCGCCCCTTGCCAAGGTAATTATAAGGACCAGGGACCAATCTCACAGAGTTTCTTGAAGCACCCACAATTTGCTCAACCACAAACAAGTCGAAGATCATCTCGACAACCAAAGCTTCATTTTTGTTTCATTTCATGCTTAGTACCCATTTCCATATAGACAGGGCATGTGTCACTCTGAAAGGGGTTGATGGGACCAGGTTTGTTGAAACTGGGCAGAAAGGAGAGACTATACGGTTATCAATGCGTCTGCGTAATTTGGTTGCGATTACCCTGGGTTCAAATGGGTGCGCGACGCTACTTGTACGTACAGCGAATGGGTTAAGATGGGTACTGGAGGTGGGGATGTATTGGAATTGATGAGACGAGGGAAGGGCTGAACTGGGGTTGACGTGAGACTTCGAATTAAGTGTGTGTGGGCTTGGTGTGGACACCCTGGGGTCAACTGGGTACCGAGAGGCACTCGGCGTTTTGGAACAGGGTTCCCATCAGGAAAAGATAAGAGGACCCCTTTTCTGTCAATCTCGTGGAAAGATCCACCCGGCCACCCATCCAATCACCGATTAACCTACCGATCCACCACCCAATCACTGAGGCACCCACCCATCCACCCATACACCCACACATCCAATTACCCATCCACCACCCAACCACCCAAAAACCCACCCACCCACCTACCCACCCACCCATCCATCCAATTACCCATTTACCCAACCACACCAACACCCACCCACCTAACCACCCACCCACTCACCCATCAAATAACCCATCCACCCAACTACCCACCCAGCCATCCACCCAACTACCCACCCACCCACCCATCCATCCAATTACCCATCTTCCCAACCACCCCAAAACGCACCCACCTAACCACCCACCCACCCAGCCATCAAATAACCCATCCACCCAACTACCCACCCAGCCATCCACCCAACTACCCACCCACCCACCCACCCACCCATCCATCCAATTACCCATCCACCCAACCACCCCAAAACCCACCCACCTAACCACCCACCCACCCACCCATCAAATAAACCATCCACCCAACTACCCACACAGCCATCCACCCAACTACCCACCCAGCCACCCACCCACCCACCCATCCAGCCGATTGAATCCTCTCCGAGATCAGTCCCCGTCTCTTCCCGTCTCTTCTCAGAGCCCCAGGAGGTGCCGACCTGCGACGACCAGCCGCAGGTCAAGCCACGGCGCTACGACATCACGGACGCCGGCATGAAGGGCTACTACCGCGGCTGGGTGGACGTGACCGGACAGGGCGCCGCCAACGACTACTGCAGGTCAGTCTAGAGGGCGGCCCGCCGCCATTTTTTTTTCTTTTGCATGGCATGTGACGCAATCAATAGAAAACAAAAGATAGACGACAGAGGACAAACGAATGTGCCATTGAGAAAGGTCCTGCTAGGATTGAAACGTCGGGCCCACTAAATTTGGAGATTTTCATTTGGGTAATTTTAGTCAGTAAGCAATTTGCAACATTTTGGTATATCACTTTAAGTGTGGTAAGTTTGAAAAAAAAGATGCCCCCACGAGGATAAATAAGTTGTGTATTCTGCACGATTAAGCAAAGTACTAACGTCCTTTAGTATGATAGTCATCCACCCTCTCCCGTATTACGCAATCAACAGGTCTAGCGCCACCAACGGCTGTACTATCCCTCGAAGAGACGACACACCCACACGTTGTCTCATTCTCTCCTTAAAGGCCATTATTATAATCTGTATGGAAGTCAAACCTTCTCCTCAGTTGTTTTTTTTCCCTTTGTTTTTCTTTGAAAAAAACGACCCGTCACATTCGGTGAAAGATCCGGGCTTTTTTCACACATTTTGATCATTTTGATTGATTGATTGGTAATTTTTTTTGGTTTTCCTTGCGGCGGGATTGGACAGAATCATCATGACGCCCACCCGCGGGCTGGATAGCTCCATGCAACTGGTCTGCGCCCTGGCGGGAACTGCCGGGGAGAGCGAGTACAACTACGCCTCGGGAGAGCACTTCGACATCGGCCAGATGGACACGTGGTACATGCGGGACGAGGACGGTGACGGCCGAGACGACTACTGCAGGTGAGGGACGGGTCGGAGGAGAGGGAGAGGAAGGGGTGTGGACTCCACCGGGCCCTGAAAATAATCATTATCACCAAGCAAAGAGAACTAACCTCTGTTTAGCCAGACAGCTTGTGTGTGCAGAGAGCAGTACACAACAGTCAGTCGGCGGAGAGTAGCTGGAGACAGTACACAACAGTCAGTCGGCGCAGAGTAGCTGGAAAGAAAAAATCACTTTGCAAGTTATTATCTCCAATCACTATTATTTTTGACGACGTTAAAACTTGGCCTGGAATTAAGCAGGCCTTGGAAACACCTATAATTATATCAGTAGAAAAAGTTCTGAAAGCGGACATGGTAACATGAGTATTATCATTCAAGCAAAGAGGACTAACCTCTGTCTGCCAGGCAGCTTCTGTGTGTGCAGAGAGAAGTACACAACAGTCGGTCGGCGGAGAGTAGCTGGACAGAAAAATACATTTGCACGTTATTATCTCCAATCAGTATTGTTTTTGACGAAGTTAAAACTTGGTCTGCAAACAGGCTTTGAAAACACCTAACTATCAGTAGTAAACGTTCTGAAAGCGGACATGGTAACATGAGTATATCATTCAAGCAAAGAGGTTTAACCTCTGTCAGCGAGGCAGCTTGTCTACGCAGAGAGCAGTACACAATAGTCAGTCGGGTGTTTTCGGGATAAAATCTGGGGATTTCGGTCAGGAAGTCAAATTGTTTTAGATGTAGGACATTTCGATTTCTGGCTAACTTGGACCCTACCACAGTCATCCGACCCCTCCAATTTATTTATTTTTTTGGGAGGGGGAGGGGAGCCTCGTCGGGTCCAAGTTACTCGGACTAGTACTAGGCCGAGACCAAAGCCCGATTGCTGTTCAACTAGACTCTAAGTTCAAGGCTGACATCAGCTTCAACTTCGATATTTGATTTCGATTAATCTTCCAAATTCTTCAAACTGCTGCACGTGAGGGAGGAGGGGGGAGGCAGGGGGGTTTGGGCTCTGGCCCTGAGTCCACCGTCCGCCCTGTTCGTACGCGTAAGGGGCAGGCTTTTTTGCTTTGCTATGCCGGCCTTTCGATAATAATCGTACGACGTGGAGCGGCCAAGAAATCCAGTGTCAATTACCTGCGTCCTTGACTTGACTTGACTTTATTTCAACATCAATCAATGCAGATATACGTTAATGGTGTAAGGAAAGTGAAGAAAATGATATTGACAGAGGCAAGGATATTGTTATTGGGGGAGCCCGTAAAAAGCGTGGCTTGTCTATTAGGGCTACAGGCTCCCTCGTTCGTGTTAGCAGGACCTTTCTCAAAGGCAAAGTGTCCGGTCTCTCTGCCTTTGAGAAACTTAAAGTCCTCGGATGTGTCAGTGAGGGACCACACTGGCAGTATGTGTACTGCACCAAGGCGGAGGAGTCAGGGTTCCATGATAGCATCAGAATAACTGACGGGGAAATTTGATCAACTTATTATTATTATTTGTTTAACTCCCTCAGATGCGTCAGTGAGGGACCAGACGGGCAGTATGTGTACTGCACCAAGGCGGAGGAGTCGGGGTTCCAGAGCAACAGATCAACTGACTTGATTTGTTTTCTATTTTGTTTAACTCCCTCAGATGCGTCAGTGAGGGACCAGACGGGCAGTACGTGTACTGCACCAAGGCGGAGGAGTCGGGGTTCCACGGTGCCCCCGGTATCGGCGACACGCAGTACTCGTTCAAGGCCAGGGGCGACCGCAGGCAGCTCCGGAAGTGCCGGAAGCGCAAGGTCGACCCCTTCTTCGGCCTCTCGGGTCAGCCGGACAACTGACCGGGCCGAGCGGACGAGCTGCCGCCGCCGCCGACGCCGGCGGCGGCCATCCCCGGGCCGAACGCCGCCAGCTCCCAGCGGGCCTGTCAACTCATTGTCGGGAAACGGTGGCGTGTCGACCTGGTTTTCCTCTGTCTCGTTGTTCATAGCTGGTCAAGTTGACCGCGAATTTACTCGAAAATAGTGCGTCCATTTTTATTCGTAAGATTATAACAACAACAATTCAGCCATCCAAGCAGCACTGACCCTTACACAGGCCTATATACTGTTTCTAAACGCAGAACCTGCGTGCAATTGTACAATTTTTGAGTGAGGTTCACGATGACGTCGGCCCTGTGTTATCAAGTGCACCTTACTTTTACGTCTCATTGACATCCGTAAATAACCAGTTTCGTGAAAAAAATTAATTACTAATTAGCTGTGTTGACAACTTCTTTACTTACCGCTTTGTGGTCGGCTGGGTTATCCGCCGTGTTAGCCAGACTGTTTATGTACCCCGTTCCAGTTGTGCATCCCTCGTAGTCACCCCCCGAATACACCAGAAACGTATCAAAGCTTTGCACGTACACTCGGAGCGGACATCTTTGACCCGGAAAGCTGTTGCTAGGAAAGGGCGCCCTCGTGTGGTGACTATTCGCGGCCACGTCCTCGCCGTACGTGATCGGGTTGCAGCGTACACGTCATCGTGTTCAGTGTCGTTGGTATAATTATATGGACGTGCAAAAAGCTACACACCTTATCACCTATCCCGACGAGGCCGTCACATCAGTATTCGGAATTGTGAACTATTTTGTCCTTGTTCTTCACATTTGAATGGAAACACCGCAGTTATTCATGCACCCGATTTTTTAAACAGGATTGAACTGTGTAAACGCTAAAACAGCGCCCTCTATCGATGTATCAGGACGGAAGGCTGGGATGGGGGAGAGCCCTATTGAAAACAGACGTGGTTTATACGGGTACGTTTACGAAGAGGAAAAGGATTGAGGGGTTTTTTTATAAACAAAGATTTTGGAGAACATGAACGTAGACAATGACGGGATTTGGTTTTTAAGCAGGCTGTGCGGGTAAGCTAGACCTCTTACAGGGCGTATTATTCACGTATATGGTACGTGGCTCGGTGGCTGTGGCTAGAAACAACACTCAAGTCTATCATGGGAATTAGCCATAGCCGCTGTGACTTGCGGCTTCCGCAGACTTTGTGTGCATTTGACAGACGCAGCCAACGAACTCGGACTGGACCGGGGAGATCGTAGAGATTCTGAGAAGTCACCACGGGCTGTTTGCGTTGAGTACAGCGCCCTCTATCGATCATATTACCATTTGAGTCGTGCAGAGCGAAGGGACGGATCATTATTGAAAGATGTTGTGTACAACGGGAATTTTTTTTTCCGGAAAGGCTGTATAATCCAAGTATTTTTGTAGAGTGAGTATTTTCTATTACCGTGGTCATCACTATTTTTGCTATAAATATGTACATTGATGTTAGGTTACTTAGTAAAGCTTTAAAAAAATGTATTCTCGAAAAAAAAAACATGGCTGCGTAGGTCTAGGTACTAAAGTTGCGTGCAGGTCAAACGCTCGCGTTTGGTTTTGTCATTAAACGAACGCTGTAAGCGAACGCTATTACCCTCTCAGTGGAAAGCACGTGTAAATAATTATGCAAATGCATCATAATTTAATTTCACCAACGATAAAGTGGCCAAAATATTCACCAATAGGTGTTCGTAAAAAAAAAGTTTTCCAACGAGCATAAGTCCGCTTGCATCGTTATAATTTCACCTCTTTATGGTAAAAATATTAATAATAATTATTCAGTATTATATTATATTGTGCCGCGTTCGTATTCCAAGTAAAACTTTTGAAGAAAACATTGTAGCATCTGAAAATGGAATTGTGACCCAACGGATTGGAGTCTTCGTGCAGACCTGTCCCGCGAATAGAACGATTTAAATGTGACCCGGCACAGCGACATGAGGAATTTCCCACCAAAACACTCTTCGAGTAAACAACGCCTGAAGTCAAAGTATCTTCTCAATTCGAAAAAAAAAAATCTTTTTTTTTTTTTTGTATTTTCGGAATGTTAATGTATTGGAGGATATTATGTTTAAAGGATTTTCCGATATCCGTCTCTAAATGTTGAAAAACAAGGATTTCGGGGGAGTGTTTGTGTACTGTTAACATGAAAATGTAAAGTTTGTGGATGGCCGCTTTCGGGGAGTTAGAATGGTGCTGCTATATTGTATTTGGTACCAAATGAACGAGCGAAGTCCCCTTGTACTATTTACAACAAGGTTCACACGGAAATAATTTTGATATCATTTAAAAGCTAATGGTATACTCTTTCACATCTTCAGAAAATCTAAAAATCTCAAAAGTGGAGGTTATTACTCATTATGCTGTGCCGGGTCACAAATGTCATCGCTTTGTCAATGACAATAACTATTTCTTAATCGGTAGCTGGTTCTTTTGTGGCCTCGAGGAAGGGCGCCCTCATATGGCGCCTGTATCTTCTTTTAATAACGAGTATTAAACGTACGATGTGTATTGCCGTAAACAGTCTCTGGAATGACTCTGTTTGTCATCATACTTGACGTCCAATCGTATCATGTATAAAGAATGACATTCATCGCCTACATTGTACAGCTGAGAGGGACCAATAATAATGACATCTTATCGTTTACATCTTAATCAAAGGGATGACAGTTACTAGAAGCTGCCCAAATCCTGAAAGACCGATTTTACAGGTGTATTGATATTATTTCAGTTGATAAAGTATGAGGTTAAACTTGCAATGCACTGCATTTATAGGCTGATGATCAATTTCTGATCGGAAAATTTTTCGTGCACATAATACTAACCAGCTAACCACCCACGCAACCAATAATTGTCAAACCAACCGCCCAACCCATCGACCCATCGACCCACTCACCCCAACCCACCTATACACACCGACATATCCACCCAACCCCCGCCCAACCACCCACCGACGCACCCACCCCAACCTACCTACACATCGACCCACTCGCCCAAACCCATCTACACATCGACCGACCGACCAACTCACCCACCCACCGACCCAACCACCGACCGACACAATGACCCAGCCACCCAGCCACCCAGCCAGCCACCCACCCACCCACCCACCCACCCATCCACCCACCGACACACCGACACAATGACCCAGCCACCCACCCACCCACCCACCCACCGCCACACCAACACATCGACCCACCCACCCAAAAACCCACCCACCGACCCACCCACCCACTGACCCACCGACCCACCAACCAACCAACCAACTGTTCCACCCGTCCCACACACCGACACACACACACCCACACAAACCCACAAATCTACCCACCCAGGTGACGTCTGCACCACAAAGCAGGACTCGCGGGTTCGAATCAAGCAAGAGCTGCCTAATATTTTTGCTCATTATGCAACGGGCAAAGCACTGAGCACTAGCAATATGCGCTTATAAAACCAAGCAGTACAAAGTAACCCTCATTGAAAGATTTCAAAGCATTAACAAACTGGTATTCAAGCCGCGGTATAATTCCCCAAACCAAACCATTAGCATCACGAACCCGACACGCGAAACAAAAGTGGAGCATCTACCCGTCAAGGTCTTGCCTATCGAAGGATAATGATCATTATTCCAATCTCCCGGCCGATGCAGAAACTCGGATCGATACGTTCTTGAAAGCGAGGCACCAATTAGTTACCGTGGCTGCCAACGTGGATCATTCCGCTCACTGCTTTATAGCTGGCAAGCCCCGCCTCCGACGTGACGTCACGATATGACGTCACATCGGAGGCGTAGGGGCACTGGCTTATTAGCGCCGCACGCGCACACAATCCGGCGGGCACGGGCATTCTTTCTGCGGCCGAGCCACGAACAGCAGCAACAACAAAATGGACGAACTTCTTCTCTTCGCTTGGACCGCCTCTGCATTTGCAGGTAAGACAAAAAACCATTTCATTTGCGTCTTATAAAATTATTCTTATAAAAATAATCTTTCTTGAATTCACGGTTCGAGACCGAGTTCAGACCTTGTTACAGTCAGCCATTATCTGCCAAATTTCGTCTGTTTGTTTTGTGTGTGCAAAACCAGGTCAACGCCAGGTCAAATGAAAGGTTTCTTTGCCATTTTCTTGTTCCAAGGTTCCCAGTCAGGAGTTTCATCGATTTGTTTGACTTGAACTTGGGAAGAAGCCGTTCCGCTTTTAATCATAACAGAATAATTTCTCATCTGTGAAATCCTATCCTTATTGACCGTTTCCGCCTTTTTTATACTTGTTCACGTTAAAATTATTGAAATAAAACAATCATGATGATTAGTTAATTAATTAATTATCTCCCCAAATACATACATGATTAAAATCAATCAAGCAATCGAATTTAGAAAATGTACGTCTATCTGCATGCAAATTTTCAAGATCATCGAACCTTCCGTTTCTGAGATAAATGGGGGGGGGGGTTCTTTCGAAGCCCCCTCGACGTTTTCCGAAGCGAAATATCCAGGTACACACCCATGCAGAATCAAACATTTTAACTGAGAAGAAAAGTCCTCCAACACCTTCCATGGAAGAATCTGTTCGCCCAGAGTTGCTTAGGCCAAGAGGGAAGATTAATGGTCGCGATGCTCCAGATAGAGTAGCATGAACATTTTGGTTTTTGCCCCCCTTGTGAGCTTGGGACAGGATGATAAAAGTAGAAGGTTTGCTGTGTCACCATGTAAAACCTGCCCCGATCGACTGTGGCCCAGTTTGCCAGTCATCAGGAGACTACTGGATTCCCAACCCCCCCAAAAAATAAATAAATAAATAAATAAATAAATAAATAAATAAATAAATAAATAAATAAATAAATAAATAAATAAATAAATAAATAAATAAATAAATAAATAAATAAATAAATAAATAAATAAATAAATAAATAAATAAATAAATAAATAAATAAATAAATAAATAAATAAATAAATAAATAAATAAATAAATAAATAAATAAATAAATAAATAAATAAATAAATAAATAAATAAATAAATAAATAAATAAATAAATAAATAAATAAATAAATAAATAAATAAATAAATAAATAAATAAATAAATAAATAAATAAATAAATAAATAAATAAATAAATAAATAAATAAATAAATAAATAAATAAATAAATAAATAAATAAATAAATAAATAAATAAATAAATAAATAAATGAATAAATAAATAAATAAATAAATAAATAAATAAATAAATAAATAAATAAATAAATAAATAAATAAATAAATAAATAAATAAATAAATAAATACTTTTTTTTTACTTTTGCAAAGAAAACTTTATTCCGAATTCAGGAGGGATACAAAGCAAATAAGGGAAAATATACAAAGTGGGATAATTGCACTTAAAAGAAAAGAAGATTCAAGACAAGAAAAAAAAAATCATTTTTTTGTTAAACGGTTACTTTAGTTTGAACAAAATTACTAAATAAATATTTTTTTGTATAAACGGTTACTTTGGTTTGAACAAAATTAATGAATAACTTATGTGTGCGTCCAAGAACTCAGAAAACCCCCCAAAGCAGAGGCAAAACGCCACGTCTCGGAGTCCGAGCAGCTGCTCAGGAAGGAAACAGAGAGGACAAGAAAACAGTTTTAACTAGGGAGGGGTATAACAATGCCTTAGATCAACCATGTCATTTGCCCTGGGGTGTAGGTGAAAAGTACATTGTTTATTGACCATCGTTTAAGAAAGTTAGGAATGGAGTTGTTTAGTTTGTGGTAGTTGTATTCCAGGATCGTTTTGTTTTTTAATCGGTGTGTCCAGACAAGGAGGGGATCGGAGGGTGTGCAGGTACGGTATAGCCAATAGAAAATATTTTTTAAACTTATGATGAGGAAGTTGGCCAGGCGGACGGCTGCTTTGTCTCGACTCTGGGCATGCGGGACGAGGGTCCAGTAGGTGTCAAAGTCGATGACCATGTTCGGGAGAAGACGGCTGATGAGGGTGTGGAGGAGTCGAAGAGCAGGCTGGATAGACGGACATGTTATGAAGAGGTGGGTGATAGTACCTCTCTCGCCGCACCAAGCGCACTCGGGCGAGATGTCCCTGTTGATGTGGTGAAGGACTGGGAGTGAAGGGAGAACGTTGTGCAGCAGTTTGTACTGGACATCTCCCTCCTTCTTCAAGATCGGCGGCTTGTATATTTCCTTCCATTGTACGGGATGGGAGGAAGGGAAAAGGCCAAGATTATGCCACGGAGTTGGAAGTGGAGATTGGAGACTGTTAATGTTCCGGTTGAAGATACTGTAGAGGGCTTTGGAGGTCAGAGGGAGGATGTTTGTGTCCGTGTCCAGGAGAACGTTGCCGGGGGATGGAGGACGGAGAGGAGGAACGTCGAGGTCCGGAGGTGAGACACGGATCAGTCCGGTGTTGGGGTGGAAGAGTTTGGGGAAGGAAGATGAGATGACGTCGTGTAGGCGGGTGAGGTCCAGTCGCTGGAGGCGAAGAGAAGGCTGACGGATGCAGGTGGAGGAGATGCACAGATGCTCAGCTGAAAGCCACTTGCCCGTGTTGACATCCAGTAGTTGTCGGATGGATCTGATGTCGTTTGCCCAGAGTCGAGCGATGAAGGCCGTGCCGCCCGGCAGGGGGTTGATTAGGGGAGGATAGATTAGGGGCAGGTTTATGACATGGTTGATCGAGTCGGGAGGTGTTTCAATTCGAGCTCCTAGGGTGCACCAGGCACGCAAAACCTCACTATAGAAAACAGGCAGACTGGACAAAAATTTAGGTTCAATCTCTAACAGGAAAAGTTGATAGCCAAGATTAAGGCGTTTGTAGCGGTTAAAAAAAAGGTTGGTTAGGGTAAAGCAGGGGTGCGTTTCGAAATGAAAAAAACGTTGGAGGTGTTTGAATTTGAAAGTGAGGCTGCGTGCCCGGAGACAAGCAAGACCAAGCCCACCTTTGTCGCAAGATTGATAGAGTACACGTTTTTTAAGAAGGTGCCGTTTATGGGACCAGACGAAGTCGACAAGCATTCCTTGGAATTCATCTAGGATGTTATCCGGGCATGAAAGCACGGCAAGGGAGTGGAAAATTTTGGTGGCAGCTACCTGGTTGGCGATGAGTATCTTGCCTTTAAAAGACATCATCGGTAGGAGATGGTTCCACCGAGCCAGGGTTTTCGATATTTTATCTTTACATTTTTCCCAGTTCTGTTTGACGTAGTTGTTGTTATTTCCCAGATGAACTCCAAGGAAGGGAAGTCCCTCATTACTCCACTGGAAACCTAGCGGTTTGTCGCTTCGACCGGTCCAGCATCCGGCCCAAAGACCCGTTGATTTGTCCGTATTTAGACTTGCAGCAGAGGCTGCGCTGTACAGTCTGTAAACTCTTTGGACAGTTTTGAAACCAGCGTCGGAGGTGACAAAAATAGTGACGTCGTCCGCATACGCCGACACCGAGCAATATTCCCGGGTGTCCGGTACAGGGAAACTCTGACCATTGAGTTCTCTTTTCAAAGTGTTCAGGAGGGGTTCAATTGCAATGGAGTACAACAGCCCCGAGAGAGGGCAACCCTGCCTTATACCTTTGCGGAAAGCAAAAGGCGCAGTTAGGGAGCCGCATACTTTTAGGTGGCTCTTAGCACCGCTGTACAACAGACCCACGTATGACAGGAATTTGTCCCCGAGACCCATGGCTCTCATTGTACTAAAAAGGTAGGCGTGGTCAACATTGTCGAAGGCTTTGCGTTGATCAAGGTTGACCACGCCCAGGGGCAGGTCATAAAGGTTGGAGTAATGGAGGATGTCACGCGTAAGATTTAAATTGTCATAAATAGTGCGTCCGGGGACGCAGTAGGACTGGTCCTCACAGACGACATTACCGATAACCTGTTTCAATCTATTCGCGAGCAGCTTAGCAAAAATTTTATAGTCCGTGTTAAGGAGAGAGATGGGGCGCCAGTTCGAAATATCACAGAGATCACCCTTTTTAGGGATCAGGGTGATGACGGCCTTGAGAAAAGAGAGGGGGAGAGAGTTTGTGTCAATAGCATAAATGAGGACGTCAAGAAAATCGTTTTTGATAAGGGGCCAGAAGGATGAAAAGAATTCTGAGGTCAAACCGTCAACACCGGGCGTTTTGTTTTTGCTAAGCTGCTCGACAGCATGGTCTAGTTCCTCAAGGCGCAGAGGGGAATTAAGGTCCTCCGCGTCCAAGGGATCCAGACCTGAAACGTTCGATAAAAGTGGCTCGAGGGCGCTCTCGTCAGTAGGCGCGGGACTGTACAGTTCTTCATAGAAATCACGGCAATGGTTTTGTATTTCATTCTGGTTTTCCGTGATTTCACCGTTTGGAAGACGAATGGTGGAGAGGGTTTTAGCTTGAGCACGAGATCTTTCAAGTCGAAAGAAAAAGGAAGAGCAGGTATCGATCTCGTTGAGATGTTGAAAACGCGATCTGACGAGGGCGCCCTTGGCTTCATTATTCATGAGAAGGTTAAGTTCATTACGTTGTTCTTGCAGAACACGCTGGGTTGCCGGTGTGATGTCTGGCGCGGACTGGAGTTCTCGTATTTGTGAATTTATACGAGAAAAGGTGTAGCGTTTATCTTTTGCAATTTTGGAAGAGTACGTTTGAGTTAAGGTTTTGATGTGGACTTTTCCAAAGTCCCACCATTTACACAGATTATTAAAGAGGGGTTTTTCAGATTGCCATTGAGTCCAAAACAGATGAAGTATTTCGCGATAATTTTGATCATCCAAAAGCGAGTTATTGAAATGCCAGTAAGCACTGTTTTTGTGCTGGGAGGAAGATAGTTTAAGGCACAGCTGTACTGCGGAATGATCGGACAACGAGCAGGGGAGGATTTTACAGGAGCGGACAGAGGGAAGTAAGGATGGAGGGATGTAGAAACGATCGAGTCTGACTTTGGAAAAAAGGGCGGGATTGAAAGGGTTTTTCCTCATCCAGGTGTATTCATCGCAATCGGGGTTGAGTCTGCGCCAAACATCACACAGGGCTAGTTTAATGATGCTATTTTTGAGAGCCATTGAAACTCGGGGACGGTGCTCGGTCGACGCAGCGAGACGATCACGCGAGGGATCTAGTGTACAGTTAAAGTCACCTCCGACAAACAGGTTGGCCTCACCGAGTTGACCAGAATGGTCAGCAAAGATTTCAAAGAGGTGAAGAGCGGTATTGTCTATTTGGGGGACAAGGCAATTGTACATGTTATAAAGGACGTCATTGTGCTTTAGTTTAACAAACAAAAGGTAGCCGGGAAGGAGAATGCTGGAGGTTTCAAGGATAATATTTTTCCGGAGAAGAATTGTCACTCCCGAACCAGGAGTTGGTCCGGGCGAGCACAGGGGAGTGTAATTTTGCCAGTTTCTCCAGCAGGGAGACTGGGCAGTGAGGGAATAAGTCTCCTGAAGGAGAATTATGTCATGTTTTGGACGGAGATTGGAGAAAAAGCGAAAAAAGGAGTAATTACGAGTGAGATTGACGCAACCTCCAGTGTTGAGAGTAATGATAGAGAGCGCCATAAGAAAAGGAAAAAAGAAAGAGGAGGAAAAAGAAGCCATTGGGGGAGAAAATTAGGATTCCAATTTTTTCAGTAACTTGCGAATCCTATGCTGCAAGTTGTGCGGGACGAGGGAGCTGTTCCTCAGGGGTTTGAGCTGTTGAGTGAGGCCAGAAATGTCGTGAGTGAAAGTTTTTGCAATGATTTTAGGGTTTCTTTTAGATTTAACTTGCGATAGAAATTTGAGCATTTGAGATTCACTGAGAGGGCCGGGATTGAGAGGCAGTGCTAGCTGAGACGACTCGTCATCTGAAAGCATCTGTGAACCCTCCCAAATGGAGGAGTCAGTGTCCGAGGTTACGACTGCGGAGTGACTCGGCGAGAGACAGCTGGGAGTGGAGCTGGGGTCCGCTAACGAGAAGGGATTTGGGGCAGGGGGAGGTGGGGGGTCGGGGACAGGGGTTGGGATAGGAGAGGGGGTAGGTGTGGGAGTAGGGGCAAGGGATGGGATAGGAGAGGGGGCGGGTGTGGGTGTGGGTGTGGGTGTGCGTGTGGGTGTGGGTGTGGGTGTGGGTATGGGTGTGGGGTCGGGGGCAGGGGAGGGGGTAGAAGGGTGGGTAGGTGTGGGGTCGGGGGCAGGGGATGGGGTAGATATGGGGTTGGGGGCAGGGGAGTGGTTTGAAAGGTGGGTGGGGGTAGCGGGTGGGGATGGGCTAGAAAGAGGGGTGGGGGTGGGGAGAGGGGGAGAGGGGTGGTTGGGAGAGGGGGGTGGAATGGAAAGGGAAGAGGGGGCAGGAGGGGGGGGGGATGTTGGGGAGGAGAAGCGAGCTGGGGAGAGGGACAGAGAACGGATGAGGACTGGGGGTCGAGAGGCATTGTTGTCTGGGAGAGGTTAAGGGTATCTTCATCAAGAGCTTGTGAGAGGGTGGGAGTCTGGGGTAGTTGACTTTTGATGGTTTTCCTTAGTTTACGTGGGGTCTGTGGAGATCGGAGGGTTACGAAATGGTGTTCGCTGTCCCGGGGTTTTTCAGGGGAAAGTTTCCGTTTCGAGCTGGATTTAGAGACTACTTCCGTGAAGGACCTCGTGAGAGGGCAAGGAGTTCCACTCTCACGGGGCTCAGGGGGGTTTCTTAACGATGGGGGCTCGGTAGGAGTCTCAAGAATGGGTGGCATCTCAGGGGATATACCGGCAGCGCTAGCTAGGGTTGCCGGAGCAGATGACCCATCAGAGGACAGTAGGATGGGGTTGGGGAGGCGGGAGATTTGAGGAGGGTGCTTTGGAATAGAGTTTGTGTGGGGCTGGTTTGGAGGGTTGGAGGGTACATTGGCCCGGTTCTCAACT
Organism: Luidia sarsii; assembly: GCA_949987565.1. Taxonomy (NCBI): domain Eukaryota; kingdom Metazoa; phylum Echinodermata; class Asteroidea; order Paxillosida; family Luidiidae; genus Luidia; species Luidia sarsii. Next base: position 2,244,140 of record OX465120.1, on the reverse strand, counting down.
GGGGAGTTTGGGCTTTCTTGCAAGAGCGGCTGATATGACCCAACTCGCCACAGGAGAAACAACGGACCGCCTCCGTAGAAAGAAAGACACGGTAGTTGACACCAGAGAAGGAGAAATTAATGTGGTCCGGGAGTGTAACGTTGGGCTTGATGAGGATTTGAACATGGCGACGAAAAGACATGATATGGGAGAGTGATTTCTTTTTGAGACCAAGGGGTATGAGCCTAATCGGGGAGACTACTTTGCAGAAGCTGGAAATAAAGTGGAGGAGAACAGAGTTGGGAATTTCGGGATAGACGTTGGACATAGTAAGACGTGTGGATGGTTGTTCAAGAGGGGTGAGGTCGAGAAAGGATTTATCATGGGTAAGGCCATTCGTAATGGCGTCGGCTACATTCTCTCTGGTGGCCAGGTATAACGCTACACGACCACTAGAGATCCTACTGGCATAGGGGACATGAATTTCAGGAAAACAAAGGTTGAAAGAATCAAGATAGTTGCCTATTGGCACGTTTTGTGGAGCTTTAAAAAAGACTCCATTCTTCCTGGTGACGTCGGTGGAGGGTGCGTCGTTAGGTTGAATGGGCTTAGGGGCAGCCGTGCTCACGCTTGGCTGACCCACGCCCGCTGGCTCTGCCGAACTGGCCATGGCGGTCAGCCGGGCGAGAGGCCAGGGAGAGCACACAAAACTTACACAAAAATAAGGGGAAATTACACAAAATGCGACAGTGGGCTTGGTCTAGCAGTATCTATGTACTAAAAGTAACAAGAATATAAACAAATAAGGACCTTACCAGGTCGACAAAAGCTACAAAAAGGTTGTACACGGGAGCTCGAAAGAAACACCTCCGTCCGCGGCATAAATAAATAAATAAAAAAATAAAAAAATGGATACATAAAATGATTGATGTTCTAAAAGTGTAGAATTAAAGCGTATAATATACAGTGAATATGAATTTTACGGTCCAAGGGCACGGGCTAATATTCAAAAGTTCAGGATAATTTGGGGGTCACTAATGTTTCATGGGGATCGAGCAAAATTACCCTTCTTTGAGGGCATGATTGGGTCAGTATTTAGACCTTATTACCGACACCCGATATCCCTCAATGTGTTTTTGTTGTTACAAAGGTGACCGTTTATTTGTAAACCTAGGGTACAGGCATTTCTGTATTTTGTGCAAGAAATGTGGGATCTGAAATAATTCTGCAAAGTTACCGGTAAACAGAATGTGTCCAAGGCCCGCAAATTTTTGCCACGAATCTCTTATCGATCCACTCTCCCCTCCATTTCTCATTAATAATCCCTCTTGATCTCTCCCTGCTCTACTCCGACCCTCTATACCTTCCTCCATGCTTGCCTCACACTCTCCATTTCTGCCTCACTCTCCTCTACCCATCCCTCTGCCCACCCTCTCCCTCTCTCCCCTCCCTCTTCCCACCCTCTCCCTCGCCTTCTGCTTCTTGCCCCTCTCCCTCTCCCTCTCCCTCAACCTCTCCCATCCCTCTCCCCTCCGTCTCCCTCTCTCCCCTCCCTCTCCCCACCCTCCCCCTCTCCCCTCCCTATCTCATTGCCTCTCTATTTTCCCCTCCCGTTCTCTCCCTCTCCCCTCCCTCTCCCCTCCATCACTCCATCTCCCTCTCCCCTCCGTAACCTCTCCACTCCCTCTCCATCTCTCCTCTTTCTTTCTCCCTCCCTCTCCCTCTCCCTTCCCTCTCTCCATCTCCCTCTCCCCTCCCTCTCCTCTCCCTCTCCCCTCCCTCTCCTCCCCTCCCTCTCCTCCCCCTCCCTCTCTCTCCCCTCTCCCTTTCCATCTCCGTTTCCCTGTTCCTTTTCCCCCTCTCTTTCCATCTCCTTCCCCTCTCCCCTCTCCCTCCCTCATCTTACTCCCTCTCTCCTGCTCCTTCTCCCTCTCCCTCTCCCTCTCCCCCTTTTCATCTCCCTCTTCCTCACCCTCTCCTCCTCCCACTATCTCACCCTCCCCTCCTTTCTCTCCCCATTGTTTTCCTTCCTCTCAGTGTCTCTCCCTCTCTTCCCTCCCCTTTATTTCACTCTTCCTCCCTCTCTCCCCCTCCCCCCTCTTTCACCCCTCCCTCCCCTCTCCTCCCACTCTGTCGCCCGCTTCTCCTTCCTAAACCCGATCAATCTTTTTTGGAGGGCAGAATAAACACGAGACCCGTCCCTCGTCTGTTAGACTGTCAATAATAGGCATCATGGCCCAACGTTAACAATGAGCATAGTCAGAGACAGGCCTTGGTAGAGACCACGCTAATTAATCTCTCGATCGCTCCTGAATGCCAAAGCGAAGCACGTGCCGCGATGTGTCTCAAATGGCCCTTTAAAACTGATTACTTCATGGGCACTATTTGAAGGTAGACAAATCAATACGAAAATGGATGCGTAAAGCACGCACACGGTAAGACACCAAGCGAACCAGGCCACTACAGTATAACGTCTATTTGAAGGGGTGGGGGCGCCACTTAGACGCATTCAGCCATAAACTGACGTAGGCTACGGCCGTTTTCGAAATAAGGGCTTAAGCTCGGGCTTAGGCTTGGGTCATATACTCGTTATGATATCACAGGCATCTAAAAGCAAGCCTTTGGCCACAGTTTCGTGCTGAATACTCTGTACCCGTCAAGCCTACAAACATTCAAATTCGGAAACAAACCACGACCTTGACTTTCAGGCTTTGTCAGACGTAGACGAAGCCTGAGCCTGAGCCTAAGCCTTTATTTCCTAAACGACGTATACCTCCATGTACCACGCCCCCGTTTTCATTCAGTTACAATCAAGCAATGGTTGTAAAAACATGGCTACAGCAGCTCGTGGATCACAAAATCACGCTTAGCTTTTAAAACTTTATGTGACCCGGCACAGCGACATGAGGAATATCCCACCAAAACACTTTTCCAGTAAACAACGCCTGAAGTCAAAGTATCTTCTCAATTCGCTTAAAAATCAATTTTTTTTTTTTTGTATTTTTGGAAAGTTAATGTTATGGAGGATGTTATGTCCTAAGGATTTTTACGAAATTTGTCTCTAAATGTTGAAAAAAACAAGGATTTCGGGGAGTGTTTGTGTACTGTTTTCATGAAAATGTAAAGTTCCTGCCTTTTTGAGTGGCCGCTTTCGAGGAGTTAGAATGGTGCTGCTATATTGTGTCTGGTGCCAAATGAACGAGCGAAGTCCCCTTGTACTATTTACAACAAAGTTCATACGGAAATTAATTTGATATCATGAGAAAGTTAATGGTATACTCTTTCACATCATTAGAAAATCTCAAAAGTGGGGGTCATTCCTCATTATGCTGTGCCGGGTCACATATGTTCGAGACTGACTGGGATAAAAAATTAAAGAAAATAACAGCAACAAAAGAGGTTTGCCTGCATACGTCATGACAGACTCGAACCGGAGACTAATCTCTATCAAATGAGATCCAAGAGCAAAGTCCACAGAGCCACTTCAGCTTGGAAATCTGCTAAGCATGAACACAACTCTCCCTCGTGTAAACAGGATTCCAAACCACGTTCCGATGTGACGTCAACTTGTTCTTGACTTGTATTCTACTATTCTTTACTTAGCATCAAACTAAGGGGGAGTTTGGGTTGGCAAGGAGATCCCATGAATCGTGACTATCAAATCAAATTTTGGTGTTGAAACATTTGCTCTATAAAATCGGCCCCGTGACAGATAAAGGTTCCTGCTATAAGTCCCACCCTGAACAAACTCATTCTGCTCAATGTCATTTCCACAGTGTTTGCGTCCTGTCACCAAGTTTGCTTCGTGGGATCAGAGTACGACCCACGGTCTGGTGAGACCCGTTGGTACTTACCGTGCAAAGACCCGTGCCAATGCTTCGCCATACGCATCGCTGGGGTGAGCGTCCATCGTGCCCCACCCTACCTCCAGGGGGCGCCCTACTATCTGGACAAGCCCATCGAATTCGAGGACCGTGACGAGATACGGGAGTTTTTCAACTGTGATGAAGGTATGCGAGTAATGGAACGAGCACTGACAGTTTCCATTCTAGGGATCGGTTTCGTTTGTTCGTTTTTGTTTATCCTCTACTGACGACTCCAACCGCGATGTGAATTCGTGCCTATACAGCAAGGCGCATGCTCACAACTCGTCACTCCCAGCCGTTCACTCGGGGGCACTTGGAGGAGGTTTTGTTGCGCTCGCTCGCACGTACTGTGACGTCTGTCAAAGCACCAACTGGCTTTCACTTACCAATACTTATACTTTGACCGACGATGGACGAAATATTTATTTGAATATCGCCATTCCTTCTTATTTTGTGCTGTTTGCCGGTAGCACGCGAACGAAACCTCGCCTGTATCGACCAGACAGCTAAAAGATGCAGGAATGTTCAGAGTTCTCTGAGATGAAGTTACTGACGGTTACAGTACAGTATCTCTGCTTGACGCTTTCAGGTGAATGCGTGCAGCCTGGTCCGTTGGGACTGCAAGACCGCACCATTCCTGACAATCACATCACAGCATCGTCCTTTCAAGTGGGGCAGGATCTCCAGCAAGCACGTCTTGGGAGCCAGGGAAGCTGGATGCCACAGATCGGGTAGGTCTCGTAAATAGACAAACTGACAGGCTTTAAAATGAACGATAAGTGTTATTCAGAAAGCATTTTATTAGTGAAAATGTCTTCCAGTCACTGAACATGAAATTCTGGTTCAAGTCAGGAGCCGCGAAGCTCCGTGTCTTGAGTCAAACTATTTGAAGATGAAGTTTTAAAAACTCGATAATTCCACTTTGTGTGAGCAATGTTTCGATAATTACACGTCGGGTAGGGCAAGTCCATTCGTGGTGGTGGACATTTTCAGAACGAAACCCAGCTCACAGAGTGTAAGTACAAAAAGCAGATTGAATTCGGATCCTATATTAATGCCCAGGTCCCTATTGCATCAACATGGACATCAGGAAATGATAACAACTGGGAAATGAACGCGTTCTCATTTTCTTTGATATAGCTTCTTTGCAGGGAATTGGATCCAGGTGGATCTGGTTGAGAGTACAGTGGTGACTGGCGTTATCACACAAGGAGGCGGTGGTGGATACGACGCATACCGTGTAACGCAATACCAGGTTGCCTACAGGACCGAATCGTCATCTGACCTTCAGTACGTGACAGATGCTGATGGATCCACCAAGGTATGCCTAGTTAGACTTGCATTCCAGTCCGTGACTCGTTTCTGAGCCCTTCTCACAGTCCTACGAGCCTTTCTTTACAAAGTGAAGACTTAGGCTCAGACTTCGTTTCATTTTTTTTAAATCCCTTGAAGTGAATTGAAGACATCTAAGTCAGTGAGTAGTTTCTGACATGATCGTATTATTACTACTCCGAAAAATTGTATTAATTAATACACAACCTTCCCGTTACGTAGGCCACACTTGTCATCGAAGAAAGAAGAACTTTACTGAAAATGGAAAATTTAGTCGTGCAATTTAAAACGTTCGGGGCAAAAAATGGCAAAAATAGTTTACCCAACACACGGTCTGCATCCATCAGGAAATTTAGGAGTTTGTGATTGAGACGGACCCGGACAGGCCTGTTTGGCCTCCACCGAGCAAGAATGTCAGCAATTGATAGCTTGCTCAATATTGGTCAAATCTTTGTTGGATACTGACACAAACTAAAATCTTGATATATCGTTACGATGTTTCTACTTTCATTCCAGACATTCGATGGTAACTTGGTGGAGACTGCCGATGATCAAGTCACCAACATCTTTGATCCAAGCATTGAGGCGACCGCGGTGCGTATATTGCCGACTGAATGGAACGAGCAACCACGCATGCGCTTGGAGTTGCTTGGATGCCGTGCTTAAACTGAGCACTTCACACGAGAATTCACCCACTCGGGCATTCTGCATACGATTCTGCAATCAAAAGCAAAGTATGTGTAGTGACAATTGGTGGTGTGTGTGAACGCTACTCGCCTGCTACTTAGTATAATAGTGCCGTCTGAACGTGCTACAGCAAGGCCACGTTAGACAGTGCATGGCTCCGCTATTCACACCAAAGGCATCACAAGCTTTGTACGTATAACTCACCTCAAATGCAATTCTACGTGAAGTGCCGCCTGACTATTATTTTAGCTGACATATGATTACTTTTGCTGCAATGACATTGTAAATCAACATAGGAATAATGCCATGTTTGCGTCCAGAAGAACGTAATTCAATGATGGTTTGCCCCGCACACATCATTATAGCTATGATGCAATGCGGTACTTTTTTTAAAAAGTGGGTTCGCCCAAAAGTTGCGTGCGTCGTCTCTGATAATTATTGTGCGATGACGTGTGCGTAGCGCCCTCTAGCGTGCTTCTTGTGAGATTCTGGTATTAATGTAATTAGCCAATTAATGATGTACTTTCTACTCTGAAAATTATTATACTTTATTATATAGGAATGGCAGTGTAATTCATTTCTTCATATAAATTCGATATTATATGAATATGAATATTATTATCTAATATTATGTATTGGTAAAATTATTGTGATTTTGAATAAGTGATATGTTTACGGTAACATAATAGTTAAAATTATAGGTTTGCCGTAACACCATGCAATTTGTGAGTATGTGTGGTTCGGGAAAAGAACTGAAAGAACTCGACGTTTCGAACAATATGCTTTGTTCGTCTTCAGGAGGTTGCTGGATCCTATCTAGGAGTGGGGCTTGTGTAGTGGAGAGAGAGGGATCATGATGTGGGGATTAGCTCAGTGAAGGGTGCAGGCGGGAACACAGAAGGCGGCAACGATGCATGCTGCACTATAACCCGAGCCTTGGTGCGCTGGGCGTGTGCTCACACATACCCATAAAAAAATTGCACGGTGCTACCGCAAACCTATCACTTTATTCTGCTACTCTCACCACGAAAACCTTCAAATCTCATATTAGAATTGTTTTAATTATTATTAATAAAATAGAACATACAGTGTTTATACATATCAATAATATATTACAAGTGATATACAAAAATGTTGCAAACTGCTTAGTGACTAAAATTACAAAAAATGCAAATCTCAAAATTTAGTGGGCCTGACGTTTAATAATATATGTGACCCGGCACAGCGACATGAGGGATGTCCCACTAAAACCCTTTTCGAGTAAACAACGCCTAAAGTCAAAGTATCTTCTTAATTCGATTAAAAATCTTGTTGTTGTTTTTTCGGAAAGTTAATGTATTGGAGGAAATTTTGATATCATTTAAAAGCTAATGGTACACTTTTTAACATCATTAGAAAATCTCAAAATCTCAAAAGTAGGGGTTATTCTTCATTATGATGTGCCGGGTCACATTATTGTTTACTCGAAAAGTGTTTTGGTGGGATATTCCTCATGTCGCTGTGCCGGCACAGCGACATGAGGAATATCCCACTAAAACCCTTTTCGACTAAACAACGTCAAAGTCAAAGTATCTTCTGAACTTGATTATTATTATTTTAATTTTTTTTATTTTCGGAAAGTTAATGTATTGGAGGAAATTTTGATACCATTTGAAAGCTAATGGTACCCTCTTTCACATCATTAGGAAATATCAAAATCTCAAAAGTGGAGGATATTCTTCTTTATTATGTGCCGGGTCACATATTATAATTTTTATAATTATTATTAATAAAATAGAACATACAGTGTTTGTACATAACAATAATATATTAAAAGTGATATACAAAATGTTGCCAACTGCTTACCAACTAAGATTACCAAAATGCAAATCTAAAAATTTAGTGGCCTGACGTTTAATGATATATGTAAAATTTATATGCAGTTCTGCATAATCCGGGGCTATTTTTACAAAAAAATGTAATACCAATTAACAGAGAAGAGTAACTCAAGAACTGCTCAACACCCTAACCGACAAAGTTTGATTGCCTAGGTAACCGGAGTGTTCACACTTGCTGGTTTGTGTAAAAACAAGAAAACCATCATAATATGAATGCAAGTTACCTCCTGCTTTGTTCATGATAGATATGATAGAATGTGAATTATACCTACTAAATTGTCTGAAAAATAGAATGGTTCAAAATCGATGATTGGATATCAATACATCAATTTCTTAATGTTTGTTGTGGGATGGTTAGAGGGTGTGGCGTTTACATTTGTGACCTGGCACAGCGACATGAGGAATATCCAACCAAAACACTTTTCGAGTAAACAACTCCTGAAGTCAAATTATCTTCTCAATTCGATAAAAAAAAAAATGTTTTGGTATTTTTGGAAAGTTAATGAATTGGAGGATATTAAGTCCAAAGTATTCTTCCAAAATCCGTATCTAAATGTTGAAAAACTATGTTTTTGGTAAGGTGTTTGTGTACTGTTTTCATGAAAATGTAAAGTTCCTGCCTTATATTGTGTCTGGTACAAAATGAACGAGCGAAGTCCCCTTGTACCATTTACAACAAAGTTCACACGGAAATAATTTTGATATCATTTGAAAGCTAATGGTATACTCATTAGAAAATCTCCAAATCTCAAAGGGGGGTTATTCCTCATTATGCTGTGCCGGGTCACATTTTAGCGGGGAGTTTCTTCGAGGCAGACCCTGCCTCGGGCAAAGGTCCTGCTAGAATCGAAACGTCAGACTCCATGACGTTGGAATAATCCTTATAATCGTGTCGCTAAACTCAGCAACCAATGTGTAACAATTTCATATGTAAGTATCTACCTTAATAAAAAAAAAAAAAATTGATCGGTGGTTAGAAAATACTCACACCTTGTCTTGTCTTTTACTGTACGAAGTATTTTCGTTTCATGACGTCATTGAGCCGCCATCTTTGCCAGTCAAACCACGGCCAGAGGTTTTAGAACGCTTGCAGTGCCCGGGCACGCGCACATGAAGTGGATCTCGTCCTTTGGCAGACCGCTGCGGGCGCCCTTCACAGATGACGTCTTTCGAAATACTGCGCGGCAGATCCCGTTTTTGCATTCAGTATACTTAGAACCAACGGGTCTTACCTAACCTGGGGGTCGTACTCTGATCCCATAAATCAAACGGCAAGTGTCAATACGAATTCTGATTAAAAAAAAATCAATCAGCAAAATATATTGTCATATGATTTCGAATTCCAAAATGAAACGTTAACCAGCAGTTGTGAGTTGATCGGTTGTAGTTAAACACGACTTCGTGTCATGAGGTCCAATTTGAAATACATTGTCAATCTAACAAAGCAACCAAGCAACTTATCAACCAACCGACAAACTGACCAACCAACCAACCAACAAACCAACCAACCAACAAACAAACTGACCGACCAACCAGCCGATAAAGGAACTTACCAACCGACCAACCGACCTAACAACCAACCAACCAATTAACCAACCTACCAACCAACCAACAATCCAACTGACCTGCCAACTGACCGACAGACTGACCGACTAACCGACCAACCAACCAACTGACCGACAAACCAGTTCATCAAACCGACACCCACCGTCCAACCAACCATTCATTCAGAGAGTCAGCTAGCAGCCAATTAATAATTTTGAAGCATTGCCATCAATTCAAAGCATGTCTGGTATCGGAGCCGATGTAACGCCAAACACTATGCATTATCTACCAGGAAGCTGACACACACATACACACACGCACAGCAAGCTTGCCGCGACTGTACTTGGCTGTCTACGTATTGCACGTCAGAGGATGATGGGCACTCGAATGGATGCGTTCCTGGGAGCGAGACACAAATTAGCCAGCGTGACACTCACCGGCTTTCAATTCGCTCGCTATTGGAAGACCGTGGCATGACGTCACGGCATGACGTCACTGAGGGGCGGAGGGGGACTATAGCGTACGACGGCTGCACACGCATAGCAGTTGTGCATAAGCATTCTGTACGCCGGTCGAGCAAAAAGCTGAACAAAAATGGACGGAGTTCTTCTCTTCCCTTGGACTCTGTCTGCATTTGCAGGTAGGAAGAAACCATTTTTTGCATCTATCCTTTACTCACCAAGAATGTTGCTCGATCAAGATGTGTCTGTTTTGTTCGATTGAATTCAATGGAGGCTTGCTTTACTTGATTGTGTAATTAGCGCTGCGTGTTCATTGCTTTGCCTGATTGCCTGCTGTGGAAAAATAGATACCTACGGGATTCTAACCAGACGTCTTAACCACTTGACCACCTAGCTGGTCGAATTCGTTGGGTGGGTTCGAGTGTGTATAGCGGAGGGTCCTACCACGTTGCTTCGTATCTGCTTTACCCAATGGTCAATATTATTTTGTTCTTTTAATAATGGTAATTGCATACATTGAATAGGGAGTGAACGAGTGAATGAATGCGTGGAGGAATGATACCAAATTTGTTGTATCTCTCTGTTTCTGTGTACGTCACCTCTCTCTCTTCCTCTCTATCTCTCTTCTCCACCTTCTCTCTCTCCAACTCTTTCCATTTTATCTCCGTCAATCTCTTTCTCCACCCCCTGTCTCGTCCTTTCTATCCCTCTCCTCTCTCCCCTCTCCTTCTCTCCCCTTTCTCTCCCTCCTCCGTCTCCCCTCTCTCACTCCTTTTCCCCTCTCCCCATCTCTCTCCTTCTCCCTCTCTCCCTCTCCATCTCTCTCTACCTCTCCCCTATCCCCCAACTCTCACACCCCCCCCTCTTGTTCCTTACCTCTCTCCACTTCTCTCCCCTCTCCCCCTCTTTCCCTTTTCCTCCCTTCCCCTTTATTTCATTATCTTAATATTTCTTCCTCTTCCTCTTTCCCTACTCTTACTCTCTCCTTCTGTCTACATCTCTCTCTCCCCCCTCCCTTCCACCCCTTTTTTCCTGTCTCTCTCCCCCTCCCTTCCACCCCTTTATTCCTCTCTCTCCCTCTCTCACTCTCTCTCCCCGCAAACACAGGGGAACATTTGTTTCCCTCTGTATCTTTCTCCCTCCACATCTCTTCCACTCTATCTTCCTCTCCCTGTCTCTCTCTCTTGACCTCACTTCCAACGCTCTCTCTCCTTTATCTCCATCTACCTCCTCTCTACTCTCTCTGTCCCTCTCTCTTTGTACCTCCACCTCTCTCTCTCTCTGTCTCTCTCCCTCTTTGCCCCTCCCTCCCCCGTCTCTACTAAACAATCTCCTAAACTATTATTTCTGATGATTCAATGGCTCACGCTGAATGTCTACAACAATACTCACGGGGAACAAAAATACAGCGAGGCCACTGCGCGGTCCATTAAACTGTCAACCGTAGGCGACGTTGACAGTGAACATTATTATCAGAGACACGCCGTCGTAGAGCTGACAATAACTGCAGTCCCTTGATCGTTCCTTGAGAGAAACTCATGCAATCGCGTTATTCCTCGACAGAGGGGCTGTTATTATTGGTATTATCTGTAAGAGAGTCAATCAAAATAGTGGGATGCTAAAAGCAATTTGACAGACAGCTGATAGTGATCGAACCAGCCAGGCTGTGGTCTTAGTATAATTTTTATATATCAATTATAATATACCTATTTGTTTATTTGTCTTGATGTGTACTTCTCCATCCGTGCATCCATCAATTAGCCGGTCCGTTCGTCTGTCTGTTTGTTTCGTTTCATCCCTCCATCCACCCATCCACGGCATCTATCCATCCCTCCATCCACCCATCTACCCATCCATGGCATCTACCCATCATTCCATCCACCCATCCACCCATCCATGGCATCTATCCATCCCTCCATCCAATCGGCCCCGTGACAGATAAAGGTTCCTGTCCTAAGTCCCACCCTGAGAAAACTCATTCTGCTCAATGTCATTTCCACAGTGTTTGCGTCCTGTCACCAAGTTTGCTTCGTGGGATCAGAGTACGACCCACGGTCTGGTGAGACCCGTTGGTACTTACCGTACAAAGACCCGTGCCAATGCTTCGCCATACGCATCGCTGGGGTGAGCGTCCATCGTGCCCCACCCTACCTCCAGGGGGCGCCCTACTATCTGGACCAGCCCTTCGAAACTGAGGACCGTGGCGAGATACGGGAATCTTTCGAGTGCGGAGGTAAATTTTCACTGACGTCGATCAAAGTACGAACTGGCTTTCATCATAAGTCGATACTTGTTACCCTGCAGTCAACAATTATTTTCAGCAGCGTTGGTCAAAATGCCCATTACTTTACAGTGTAAGGTGGGCCGGTAGCACACGTAGCATCAATCAAACGAAACCTCGCCTGTATCGAATCGCCAGCTAAATCGGGCAGGATTTTTCAGGAGTTCGATTCTCTGAGAGCAAAATTCTAGTGCATTATCTCTGCTTGACCCTTTCAGGTAAATGTGCGGAGCCCGGACCGTTGGGACTGCAAGACGCCACCATCCCTGACAGTAGCATCACAGCATCAAGTTATTTCGTAGGGTACGAACCCTGGCAAGGCCGCCTTGGGAGCCCCGGATATTGGATGCCATCAACAGGGTATGGCCCATAGAGCTCTATAAATGAAGTAGAGATGCCCACTCCCCTATCGACGCGCGGTACGAACGTGTGCCGACATGGACGCGCATCCGCCATTACCAAAGAGGGCAACTTCAACTCGAAGTGCCCGGATGGCAGTAGCAATCGCGCGTAATATGAATGGGGAAAGTTATAGCCGAAAGGTTGTGAAAGCGGAAACTAAAATGTTATAGAATTGTTTTTATTTTAGTAATGAAAGGAAAGGCCATCAATACCTCAAGGGAATGGCGATTTTTAATGTCCTACTTTCTTTTGTAAATAAAAAATGGGATTAGTTTGCCCCATAGAGATCCAAGCATTTGCACCTCTTTGGTAATGGCGTCGCAGTCCCCTTGTCGGCACGAATCACGCGATGAGTGCGCACTCTAGTTTATTTATAGAGCTCTATGGTAGGACCCAATTTCATATCATAGACCTGCTCAGGTAGGCCTACCGACATTTAGTCGAGGATAAAAAAATGCATGATTCATAAGATCACCAACACGATATTAAGCAAAGGATGGTGGAACACAAGAACCGATGACATCACATCCCAATGGGCTCCGTTGTCCCTTTTTTACACGAGGGGGACTATTTCGTGCTTCAGCGATTCGATGAAATTGCGCACTGGGGTCAAATTCATAAAGCTGATTAAAGCCCCTACACAACATTGGTAAGATCGAAAAACAGAAATGTTCACAGATTTACATGAAACTTATACAGTTTGAGAATGGTTACAGTAGAAACCTCTCATCACTGAAATATTTCTGCCTAAAATGTTGTGTTTTGGGTGAAATGAGTAACAGAAATAGTTTACGTCTCACCGAGATCTAAACTATTATTTTTTCGGAACAGTACGGCGTTGAATGCTGCATTTTCGCGAAACAAATGAAGCGGTTTTCACGATTTTCTCGAGAATCGGTTGGCGGATTGAGCTGAAATGTTCACAGGTTTGCTATTTCATGCATATGTTGGATCAGACAACGTATGGATGCTATTCTTTGACCTCGACCAATGTTGTGCAGGGGCTTTAAGCACCACAAAACTGTGTAAGCACAAACATTTTTATTTTATTTTCAAGGGATCTGAAAAGGGTCGACAGATGGATTCCGCGATTTGCGATTGGTCAGTGCATTGCGAACTCTTGAGGGCGCACTATTTGGAAACTCACTGTGTCATGCAAATCGTGCAAGACATCATTCTGTCAATCTGATGTCTCCGTTGGCAGAGAGTGGATGGGGGCGTGGATCCAGGTGGACCTGGTCGTCAGCGCAGTGGTGACCGGCGTCATCACGCAGGGAGCCGGCGGCGGGTTTGGCCGATACCGTGTACTTGCCTATCAGGTGGCCTACAAGCCGAAATCGTCATCGGTCCTTCAGTACGTGGCCAATGCCGATGGGTCCACCAAGGTATAGCTTGTGTACATGTGGCATGGCCACTGTGTTGTTAGTTGTTTTTTAATAGCCTTGCAGCATAAACTAAATGCCCCGCTGGATTTTGCTTACAGTTGCTTATAGTAAACTCCCACTGGTAAAGTAATGTCTTTATCACGCGCATGTAATTAGCCTATAGACAGTAGCCCCCTTGTTCTCCAACCCCAGCCCTGTGTAGGACTGTTTCCTGCTCAACTTAAAGAAGAATGAAACCCAGAGAAAATAGTTGGCTTATCTCTTTGGTTGATAAAACCAACCTACAATTACCCATGTGCAACTCACCTACGAGTTTCCTTAAGAGGGAAAAATCATGTAATTCGGTGGTCGAATTCGCGTTCCCTCAACCCGCCATGCTTTCGAAATTCCCGGAAGGTCACTGCGGGGGTATGACACCACGGCGGAGACGCCCTGTCTGATTGGTCAGTTAGGCTAGTTCAATCATTTTAATTTAAACTACAAAAATTAATCAACATTTAAAAAAGAATTATACCTCAATGTGTGAGAAAATAATCTTATAATCCTTTGCAGATTTATTGTTTTTCGCTTTGGTCATTATTTGAATTATTCTTGGGGATTGCGTATAGTCTTGATCTACAAACACTTTCACGGCTTCCTGATTGCATACGTTGCACGGACTGTACATGTACAGTGCACGTACAATGTACACGTTGTGTACTACATGTAATGTACAGTACATGTACACACTACTACTGTACTGTACACGTGTACAATGTACACGTTGTCCTACTTGTAATGTACTACTGTACACGTGTACATTACGTTGGTATCTGTAACAAAATAAACGCTGCGCAATTTTGGTTCTCTGTTTTCTTGATCTTCGCCGAATGGCGCCCTGTTATAACAGCTAAACAAGTAGGCCTAAAATAACTTATACACCAGGGGCTGAGTTTAATAAAGGTCCGACAACTATGACTGGGAGCCCACTGTGTCCGGCTTTTGTTTCAGCTCGCGTAATTTTAATAGGAAAATACGAGAAATGATTCAAGAGATGGTCGATGTTTTGGAGAGATTTCAGTTGTACACGTTAGCGAAGCTGTGTGGAGCTTAGTGGGGGTCAGGGGTCATGCACTTCCCAGCGTATGTTTTGCACACAATAGCGCTGGGTGACAGGAGTTGCGGTCAGCGACCAGGGAATAAACAGTGTGGGCGACTGGAGTCGCGTTCCGATAACGTGTAAATTAGGCCTAGCTCCATGTTCTTGTTGCAGCACAAATAAAAATACGGCACGGTACGTATCCCCCCTTCTTCCTCCATGGTAATTGGTACAATACATGTATATCCATGGAGTTTACCCTCCATGAGTTACAGATAAGCGGTCTGCGAGAAAGACTAGGCAGAACGTGCATGTGAGAAAAATCACGCTAGGACCGAAACGAAAACATACATCAAAAGTCGATCGTATCATACAGGAAAAACATCAAAATTAACTCAGCTTTCTGGATTCCAATGCGGCAATTCGTGAAGCTGTCGATGAACGTGATGCCACCGCTGGTCGATGTGAAAATACTGAAGGAACGGCATGTTCTTTCAGTATATTTCTCGGCTTCGAGCCGGTGAGTTTGGCCCGCAAGTCAACCTCGATCCCAACTCCTCCGTGAAGTGATCGCTACAAATCACGTCATTTCGACTATATTTGTAGCCGACATTGAGAAATTTTTCTACTTTTATGGCCGCAGCCCACTTCCCAAACAACTCAGATCTCTTGGCCTTGTTAGGAACTGCATGGACAGATTTCCCTAGCTTTTTTCCGCTGGCATTGTTACAACCAAAAGCCTGGCAGTACACTATCGTTCATGCTCGCGAGTGTATACAAACTGCACGCAGTATACATGTGTTGTGTACACACATGTTACTTGTAGGGATACGTCCGTCCTGGCCCATTCGGGGGTAGCCCGTCATTATGTCATACCCCCCGCAGTGACCTGCCGGGAATTTCGAAAACATGGCGGGTACAGGGAACGCGAATTCGACCACCGAATTCCATGATTTTTCCCTCTTTATGAAACTCGTAGGTGAGTTGCACATGGGTAATTGTAGGTTGGTTTTATCAACCAAAGAGATAAGCCAACTATTTTCTCTGGGTTTCATTCTTCTTTAACTAGAGTCACTTTGCAGACCGGCAGTGGAGTGAACAACACGCAAAACTCATACTCCAATTCAGTCAAGTTACTGGCTCTTTCGTTTTGGTCTGATCCACCCTTGGTTGTTGAAGTTGTTGTTTTTGACATGTAACCGGCTTTTATACTGTGTTGGTCTTGTTGGTCTTGCCTTACCTCATTTTATAGTTTTTCTTGCCTTACCTCATCTTATAATTTTTTTTGCCTTGCCCATTTTTTTATACCTTGCAACTTATCCAATCTTAGGTGATTTTCTTATCTTCGGACTGTCTTAATTTCTTCCTTTCTTGCGTTCTTACTCTCTCACTCTCTCACTCTCTTACTCTCTCACTCTCTTACTCTCTTACTTTCTTACTCTCTTTCTCTCTTGCTTTCTTACTTTCTTACCTTACTCACTTTTTTTGTACTGTCAGTGAGAAGAGATCTGGTCAGTCTGGATGAGATTTTGTTTTTGCATTAAATTAAATTGATTTCGCTCCTTTTTTTTAAACACGGTTGTCTGTCCCTATTTATCAAAATTCTCTCCTCACGACTTGTCCCACGCTCGATCAATAGTTTGTTTTGTTGCAAGTGAGTTCCCTAAACTCCGCAGTATTTTTTTTCAATCTTTTGGCAATCTTTTGACCTTTACCAAAGTTGTTTCGGGCCTTTACGAGACCTTATACATGTTGCCAATGCAAACCTTCCTGTTTTTACCCCCAAATGAACTCTCAATTCTGGATGTTGCTGTGTTCGAGGGGTTATAACGCTTTGATGACATTCCTTTCTTTGCAGAATTTCGAGGGAAACGTGAATGAATATGCCGATAACCAAGTCACCAATACCTTCGATCCAAGCATTGAGGCGACTGCGGTGCTCATATTGCCCATGAACTACGAGGGGCAACCGAGCATGCGCATTGAGTTGCTCGGCTGCCGCGCCTGAGTAAAACACACGGGAATCCACTTACTAGAACCGAAAGCCACGAGCCAAAACCCCCTTAGGATTCTGTGTACTGCATATCTTAGTATCTGCAGAGATATCTTGGTAGGGCCCGTCTGTAGAGGCGAATGTATCTGCATGTACAGACCAATGTGTATGTAGATACCAATGTAAACACTATTCACTCACTCCCATACTGCCATTATGATAGTACCAAAGTACAAAGTAATCTTCAAATCAGTACGTATATTGATAATAATAAAACAATTATACCGTGCACATGTCTGTCCAAGTACACCCACGACGCACAAAACCACACCCAAATTGGGAAATTGAGAAAAATCTTTGATGAACCCAAAAAGTCTTCAGGTTTGTCTTGAAGCACTACAGTGATGGTGATGATTATAGGTATAGGTGGCTCTAGGGAGACTGCTCAGAAACTCGTGGTGCGACCACCACGAGTGACCTATCTCCTCACGCCCGTCTGGATCCGGATCCAGGCAGCCTGTGGGTATTACTGGAGCGAACACCGCTATGGTAGAGTTTTGAGAATGTACAATGAAGCTTGACCGCTGAGTTCTCTACAATCCCCACGAGCAGCGGAGCCTGCAGAATCACGCCGAGCTCCCAGGCGCCTTCGCGGAAGGCAGTTTTATTTTCGCGGACAGCATGACCATACCCCCCTCCCCAAGAAAAAAAAAGCATGAGAGCTCCGGAGGGGCTCATGCATGAGACAGATGTGTTATTGCCAGCATTAGGAATCAATCCTCTCAAGTACATTACTCACACTTTTTGGCTGTATGCACGGACAATGCGGCCTCAGTCAAGACCATAATACCCTGCACGCATCACCCCTCAAAAAAACAACCAAAAACCAAAAACATTTCACTGACTCATAGTGCACGAATCTATATTAATTCTTTTTTCTACTGCGCCGGAAGAGCTCTCCGTGTTCTTAACATAACTGCAAGCTCAGTTTAGATTTAATTCTAAGGAAGATATACAGATAC
The DNA here is from genome assembly GCA_949987565.1 of Luidia sarsii. Classification (NCBI taxonomy): domain Eukaryota; kingdom Metazoa; phylum Echinodermata; class Asteroidea; order Paxillosida; family Luidiidae; genus Luidia; species Luidia sarsii. The sequence continues at coordinate 2,226,232 of OX465120.1, read as the reverse complement.
TAATTATTTCCTCATTTCGAAAGGTTAGATCAATCCATGACTTCAGGGGCTGCACATGCCGAAAGTTTGATCAGCTGAGATTAACTGTTTGCTTCATGCGATCCTATTTTTAGATATTCACTGGTAATAAATTTGAAAATTAATAGTGATATATGTTTATTTTATATTTGTGACCCGGCACAGTATAATGAGGAATAACCCCACTTTTGAGATTTTGAGGTTTTCTAATGAATGCAGATGTGAAAGAGTATACCATTAGCTTTCAAATGATATCAAAATATAATATCCTCTAATACTTAAAATTTCCGAAAATACACAAAAAAATTGATTTGTAATCGAACTGTGAAGATACTTTAACTTCAGGCAAAAAGTGTTTTGGTGGGATATTCCTTATGTCGTCGTGCCGGGTCACATTTGTATCCATCTGCAGGTACTTATAATTATGTATTATATTTTCACCAAATGAAATGTAATTTGATTTTTTTTCCTTCATTCCAATTATTGATACTATTTCTGAGTTTCTTTATGTGGCATAATGCATTTTAATGCATCCGTATTCCAATTCTCTTTTTATTTTTTTTACCTTTAATTCATAAAATCTCAGATTTGTTGGATCTTACTGTAAAACGCTCATACATGAGGTATTAAACATCGTTATTGTTATCGACTTAGTGTAAGATACGAAATATTTCACTTACAGTGTCTTATAGCATACCTTTGTATATTTTTTTTGAGGAATTGTATTTGCTGGGCACCTCTGGGAAGCAGTGACTGTACTTTATCATTTTTATGAATAACAGTAATAGTAGTGTCTTAAGGAATACTGGCGAGGGTTCTGCGGAAGTCTTTGGTATTGTGGTTGGACGGTGGTCAAGATACTGGTTGGATGTCTCATGTAAAAGATAAAAGCAGTATGGGCAAGTACACTTTTGTTTTACATACATTTTTTTTATTCTATTCATACCATGACTTCAAGGGCGAATGCGCGTGCACAACCAATTGTCTTTACAACCGTTGGTCAAGGTTGGGCCCAAAAGATGACGTCATACAACGAACACACACTATATTATATGACATTTTTCTAACCATCGATCAAGGAATATCATTAAGGTAAACATCAACCAACAACTACGTAATAATAACATTGATGAGTTCATCAACCTGATTAAGATAATAATTCCAACGTCATGGAGTCTGACGTTTGGATTCTAGCAGGACCTTTCCCCGAGGCAGGGTCTGCTTCGAAGAAACTCCACGCTAAAATGTAAACGCCACACCCTCTAACCATGCCACACCAAAGATTCAGATATTAATATACATGTACATTGATTAACAGGCCATCGATCGGTTTTGAACAACTCCGTTTTTTGAGACATCGAATAAGTTATAGATTAACACTCATTCTTTTACAAGAGAAAAAAACACGAATAATTGTTTACAATTTAATCTTTGGACCTCAATATGAAACTAATGTAGTATTTTTTTCATTTTTTGTCTTACCTTTTCTTTGCATTTACGGTATTTGTACATATCATTTCAAAGTCTTATAAGTGGGAATATTAATTTTCAGATTACCTGGGTAACCAAAATTGGCCGGATATGATGATCTTGAATTAATCCTCTTTCAGTCATTACTATATGATATTTTTGGGTTCGAATAGCCGCGTTTTGGGCAGGAATGTGATACATATTGAATACATCACTTACTATATTCTATAGCATAATAGTAAGTATAATAATAATCAGACATAATATGCGACCCGGCACAGCATAATGAGGAATAACCCCCACTTTTGAGATTTTGAGATTTTCTAATGATCTGAAAGAGTATACCATTAGCTTTTAAATGATATCAAATTACAATATCCTCTAATACTTAATTTTTCCAAATATATTTTATTTAATTTATATTTTTAATCGAATTGTGAAGATACTTTAGCTTCAGGAGTCGTTTACTCGAAAAGGAGGGACATTCCTCATGTCGTTGTGCCGTGTCACATATGATAATAATTAGCAATATATAATAGTAATGAAATATTGATATATACAGAGCTTGTGTGAATCAATTGTATTAAAATAGCGTGCATTATGGTATCGCGTACAGAATATTGATAGGAATCTATTCATAGACTGACTTATTAATAATTGTGAATATTAACGCCAGAAACTTGTGACATGAAGCCCACTAGAGGGCGCTACGCACGCGCTACCGTCCAATAATCATAAGTGCCCTATAAGATTCCATTGTTACCATTATTAAAGCAAGAGCATAAACACTGACCGAACACTGTATAGTTTATATACGTCGAGAATGTCAAATCTCCATTAAAGTACTATTACCATGATAAAACAGCATGCTTAAGGCTGAATATGTAACTGTGCTAAATTAACCTTAGGACGTACAAAGGGCTGCTGAAGATGTTTTGGACGAACGATTTCTGTCCACCAGTTTTACAGTCTATTTCCTGAATAGCCGTTAGTTTTTGCGATTTTTTTGTTGGCTATTTTTTTTTTCAAATCTAGCCAAAGTTTATACATTCTGGTTGAAAATAAATAAAAGATTGGTGGTACTTATTAATTAGAAACAAATCGTGTGAAATTCAGCCTTTTTCCTTTGTGGTTTCGGTATTGTTGCTGGAGTTGTTTTCGTAGTCGTCGTCGTTGGCGTCATCGATGTTGTTGTTGTTGTTGTTGTTGTTGTTGTTGTTGTTGTTGTTGTTGTTGTTGTTGTTGTTGTTGTTGTTGTTGTTGTTATTTTGGATGATGATGTTGTTCGTGTTATTGATGATGATTTATCGATAAATGGCTTTAGAGTCGGCATTTTGTGTCAGATATGAGACAATAACTATAAATGTTATAACATATATCTACATAAATAGGCTACAATCATTTTTAGATCTGTTATGATCTTTAATGAAATATATATACATCAAGATATAATTCATCAGCATTGAACTTGTTCTTTTATAGATTATTTCCTTCTTCAAAACGCCTTAATGTTGCCTCCGATATTTCAACTTGCACCGCACTGAATATAATATAAGTTCTCTTTCTTAGATATTGTCTTTCCGTTGATGAATTGGTGTAGTTTTAATAATGGCTGTTGCTATACTGCCGCGACCATGCACTGTGTAATTTGGATTTCAACGACGGTTTGCCCTTCTACAAATAATAAATCCGCCACACGACCTCGACCTCCTCAAAGGTCCAGTGGTTATAAAGACGGCTGCACTTGAACGCAGGAATTTTGGGTTCGAATCCCACCTGAGTAGCCTGTATTGTCCCCTTTTCAGCAGACAGTATGATAAAGCACTGACCAAACGATGGTCATCATACTGGAGCCCCACTCGACGTAATAAGCACCGAGTGCTCAGCGCTTGGCCCAATTGCTACCTCGGGCGGGATTCGAACCCGCGACTCCCGCTTTCTAGTGCAGACATCTTAACCACAGGACCACGGAGTTTGTCGAGGTCGTGTGGCGGCTTCGAATGACTCTGTACAGCGTCAGTGTGCGGGGCAAACGCTCATTGAATTACATTCTTCTCGACGCAAACGTGGCATTATTCCTATATTGATTTACAATGTTATTGCAGCCAAAAAAATGACGTATCACGTCTGTTGAAATAATGGTCAGGCGGCACTTCACTAAGGATCGCATTTAAGTTGAGTCATGTGGATACTTTGTTTTTGATTGCAGAATCGTATGCAGAATGCCCGAGTGGGTGAATTCTCGTGTGAAGAGCTCAGTTTAAGCGCGGCATCCAAGCAACTCCAAGCGCATGCGTGGTTCCATGTTCCAGCTAATAGGCAATATACGCACCGCGGTCGCCTCAATGCTTGGATCAAAGATGTTGGTGACTTGATCATCGGCAGTCTTCACCAAGTTACCATTAAACGTCTGGAATGAAAGTAAAAAAAAATCATGCATAACATTGTAATTTCTGGGTAACATTTTACATTCAGATTTCATTCCCAAAACTGTGGATCAGTTTTCAACAACTATTTTGACCAGCATTGAGCAAGCAATCAGTTGCTGACATGTCTGGGCCCGTCTCAGTCACAAACTCCTAAGTTTTCTGATGGATACAGACCGAGTGTTGGGTAAACTATTTTGTCAAATGTTTGTCCCCGAACGTATACATTTTCCATTTTCAGTAAAGTTCGTCTGTCTTCAATGAAAGTGAGGCCTGCATAAGGGGAAGGTTGCATATGTGACCCGGCACAGCATAATGAGGAATAACTTCCACTTTTGAGATTTTTAGATTTTCTAATGATGTGAAAGAGTATACCATTAGCTTTCGAATGATGTCAAAATTATTACCGTGTGAACTTTGTTGTAAATAGTACAAGGGGACTTCGCTCGTTCATTTTGCACAAGACACAATATAGCAGCACCAGTCTAACTCCTCGAAAGGGGCCATTCAAAAACGCAGGAACTTTACATATTCATGAAAACAGTACACAAACACTCCCCCGAAACCCTCATTTTTTTCATCATTTAGAGACGGTTTTCGGAAAAATCCTTTCGAGGTAATATCCTCGAATTGAGAAGATACTTTGACTTCAGGCGTTGTTTACTCAAAAAGTGTTTTGGTGGGATATTCTTCATATCGCTGTGCCGGGTCACATATATTCAATGGATCTTTTGCGAATAGTAATACGATCACGTCAGAAATTGCTTAAGTAAGTAATCTTAAAAGTCTTAAAAATCTTAAAAATGTGACCCGGCACAACGACATGAGGAATATCCCACAAAACACCTTTCGAGTAAACGACGCCTGAAGCAAAAGTATCTTTACAATTCGATAAAAAATAGAAAAAAAAAAAATGGAAAAATTAAGTATTAGAGGATATCATAATTTGATATCATTTGATACTCTTTCACATCATTAGAAAATCTCAAAATCTCAAAAGTGGGGGTTAATCCTCATTATGCTGTGCCGGGTCACAAATTGAAACAGAAGCCAGAGTACGACCCGGAGCCTTCACTCCGTAAGGAAAGGGCCGTGGGACAATAACTAGGGCTCAGAAACGAGTAACGGATTGCAATTCAAGTCTAGGCATACCTTGGTGGATTTATCTGCATTGGTCACGTACTGAAGTTCAGATGACGATTCGGTCCTGTAAGACACCTGAAAGGCCAGTACACAGTATGTGCTGTATATGTCGGGTGCTCCCTGTGTGATAACGCCGGCCACCACTGTGCTGTAGACCAGATCCACCTGGATCCAACACCCTTCATAGTCGCTATACCAAAGAAAATAAAAACACGTTCACTTGCCAATTTTGACCCGGCACGGCATAATGAGGAATAACCCACACTTTTGAGATTTTGAGATTTTCTAATGATGTTAAAGAGTATACCATTAGCTTTCGAATGATATCAAATTTATTTCCGTATTAACTTTGTTGTAAATAGTACAAGGGGACTTCGCTCGTTCATTTGGCACCAGACACAATATAGCAGCCTCCAATATATTAACTTTCCGAAAATGCAAAAAAAATAAAAAATTAATCGAATTGAGAAAATACTTTGACTTCAGGCGTTGTTTACTGGAAAAGTGTTTTGGTGGGATATTCCTCATGTCGCTGTGCAGGGTCACAATTGTTATCGTTTTGTTATACGTGCTGATGCAATAGGCACCAAGATATTCTTAATTTTATCTACTTCGTTCTGAACGTGTCCAGGCAACATTGTTCATTGTTCTTCTCAGAGCCACATTAATTCCTCCTCAAAAGAGATCTGTTACACAGTCTTAAGTCTTAAAGACCCAATACAACATTGGGAAGATCGGAAAACATCGATGTCCACAGATTTTTCTTCTAATTTTACAAACTTACGGAACGATCAGTGTTATTCGGAAAGCAATTTCCGCAAGTATGTCTTCCCAGTCACCGAATATCGAGTCCGAGTTCATGTCACGAGCCACAAAGTCTCGCGTCTCGAGCCAACGTGTTTGAACCTTTCGAGATACAGTTTTAAAAACTACTTCGAAATCTGCACGCAACGCGCACTCGTTTGCCCACCAATTTAGTAAAGCGCATGCGCCCGCTCTTATTTGCATATTTCATGGGAAAGGTCCATTATAAGACCTTCCCGTACTTTGGCAACCAGGATTTCTCGTTCCCAAGACGTCCCTGCCAGGGTTCGTAGCCCTGGTAATAGAACGATGATGCTGTGATGCGACTGTCAGGGATGGTGCGGTCTTGCAGTCCCAACGGTCCGGGCTCCGCACATTCACCTGAAAGGGTCAAGCAGAGATAATGCACTATAACCGTCAGAATTTTTGCTCTCAGAGAACTCCTGAAAATTCCTGCCCGATTTCGCTTGGCGCTTTAGATGAAGGCGAGGCTTCGCTGCGCAAGATTTATGCTACGGGTGCTACAAGCACGCCGCACAAATACAAAATGATTGACAACATTAGAATAAACATTTCATCCATCTTCGGTCAAGTATTGGTAAGTGAAGCCTGTTGATATTTTGACCGACGTCACAGTGCGCATGAAAACCTCTTAGATGCTCCCTCGAGTGAACGGCTGGGAGTGACGAGTTGTGCGCATGCGCCTAATTGCTGTAGGCACGAATTCACATCGTGGTTGGAGGATAAAAACACCGAACAAACGAAACTGGTCCCTAGAATGCAAACTGTCAGTGCTCATTCCTTTACTCGCATACCTTCATCGCACTTGAAAAACTCATCTATCTCGTCACGGTCCTCGAGTTCGATGGGCTTGTCCAGATAGTAGGGCGCCCCCTGGAGGTAGGGTGGGGCACGATGGACGCTCACCCCAGCGATGCGTATGGCGAAGCATTGGCACGGGTCTTTGTACGGTAAGTACCAACGGGTCTCACCAGACCGTGGGTCGTACTCTGATCCCACGAAGCAAACTTGGTGACAGGACGCAAACACTGTGGAAATGACATTGAGCAGAATGAGTTTGTTCAGGGTGGGACTTATAGCAGGAACCTTTATCTGTCACGGGGCCGATTTCATAGAGCAAATTTTTCAACACCAAAATTTGTTTTGAAAGTCACGATTCATGGGATCTCCTTGCCAACCCAAACTCCCCGTTAGTTTCATGCTAAGTAAAGAATAGTGAAATACAAGTCAAGAACAAGTTAAAGTCACATCGCAACGTGGTTTGCAATCCTGTTTATACGAGGGAGGGTTGTGTTCATGCTTAGCAGATTTCCAAGCTGAAGTGGCTCTGTGGACTTTGCCCTTGGATCTCATTTGATAGAGATTAGTCTCCGGTTCGAGTCCGCCATGACGTATGCAGGGAAATCTCCTTTGTTGCTGTTATTTTCTTTTAATGTTTTAATCCTAGTCAGTCTCGAACATATAGTTTTAAAAGCTAAGCGTGATTTTGGGATCCCCGAGCTGCTGTAGCCAGGTTTTTACAACCGTTGCTTGTTTGTAACTGAGTGAAAACGGGGGCGTGGTACATGGATGTATACGTCGTTTAGGGAATAAAGGCTTAGGCTCGTGCTCGGGCTTCGTCTACGTCTGACAAAGCCTGAAAGTCAAGGTCGTGGTTTGTTTCCGAATTTGAAGGTTTGTAGGCTTGACGGGTACAGAGTATTCACCACGAAACTGGGGCCAAAGGCTTGCTTTTAGATGCCTGTGATATCATAACGAGTATATGACCCAAGCCTAAGCCCGAGCTTAAGCCCCCATTTCGAAAACGGCCGTAGCCTACGTCAGTTTATGGCTGAATGCGTCTAAGTGCCCACCCCTGCAAATAGATGTCATACTGTAGTGGCCTTGTTGGCTTGGTGTCTTATGGTATGCGTGCTTTACGCATCCATTTTTGTTTTAATTAGTCTACACCCAAATGTTGCCCATGAAGTAATCAGCTTTAAAAGGGCCATTTGAGACACATCGCGGCAAGTGCTTCGCTTTGGCATTCAGGAGCGATCGAGAGATTAATTAGCGTGGTCTCTGCCAAGGCCTGTCTCTGACTATGCTCATTGTTAACGTTGGACCATGATGCCTATTATTGACAGTCTAACAGACGAGGGACGGGCCTCATGTTTATTCTGCCCTCCAAAAAAGATTGATCGGGTTTAGGAAGGAGAGGCGGGCGACAGAGTGGGGGAGAGGGGAGGGAGGGGTGAAAGAGGGGGAGAGGGGGAGAGGGGAGAGAGCCGGGAGGAAGAGTGAAATAAAGGGGAAGGAAGAGAGGGAGATACACCGAGAGGAAGGAAAACTATGGGGAGAGAAAGGAGAGGGAGGGGAGATAGTGGGAGGATGAGAGGGTGAGGAAGAGGGAGATGAAGAGGGGGAGGGAGGGGAGAGGGAGAGGGAGAAGGAGCAGGAGAGAGGGAGTAAGATGAGGGAGGGAGATGTGAGAGGGGAAGGAGATGGAAAGAGAGGGGAAAAGGGACAGGGAGACGGAGATGGAAAGGGAGAGGGGAGAGAGGGAGGGGGGAGAGGGAGGGGAGGAGAGGGAGGGGAGAGGAGAGGGAGGGGAGATGGAGACGAAGAGAGGGGAGATGGAGAGGGGTGGAGAAGATACGGAGGAGAGAGGGAGATGGAGTGATGTAGGGGAGAGAAAGGGGAGTGAGGAGAACGGGAGGGAAGATGGAGAGGCAAGGAGAGAGTGAGGGAGAGGGAGAGGGTGAGGAGATGGATGGGAGAAAGGGACACGGAGGGGAGAGGGATGGGACAGGGAGAGAGAGAGGGACAGGGACAAGGACAGGGACAGGGGCAAGAAGGAGAGGGCGAGGGAGAGGGTGGGGAGAGGGAGGGGAGAGAGAGGGAGAGGGTGTGGAGAGGGATGGATAGAGGAGAGTGAGGCAGAAATGGAGAGTGTGAGGCAAGCAGGGAGGGAGGCATGGAGAGTCGGAGTAGAGGAGGGAGAAAGAGGGATTATTAATGAGAAATGGAGGGGAGAGTGGATCGATAAGAGATTCGTGGCAAAAATTTACGGGCCTTGGACACATTCCGTTTACCGGTAACTTTGCAGAATTATTTCAGATCCCACATTTCTTGCACAAAATACAGAAATGCCTGTACCCTAGGTTTACAAATAAACGGTCACCTTTGTAACAACAAAAACACATTGAGTGATATCGGGTGTCGGTAATAAGGTCTAAATACTGCCCCAATCCTGCCCTCAAGAAAGGCTAATTTTGCTCGATATTCACCGTATAATTTATTATACGCTTTAATTATAGACTTTTAGAACATCCATCATTTTATTTATCCATTATTATTTTTATTTTTATTTATTTATTTATTAATTTTTTTTTTATTTTTTTTTTTTGGTGGGAATCTAGCAGTCTCCTGATGACTGGCAAACTGGCCCACAGTCGATCGCGGTCAGGTTTTACATGGTGACACAGCAAACCTTCTACTTTTTTCATCCTGTCCCAAGCTCACAAGCGGGGCAAAATCCAAAATGTTCATGCTACTCTATCTGGAGCATCGCGACCATTAATCTTCCCTCTTGGCCTAAGCAACTCCGAGCGAATAGATTCTTCCATGGAAGGTGTTGGAGGACTTTCTCCTCAGGTAAGATGTTTAACCCTGTGTGTGTACCGGGATATTTCGCTTCAGAAAACGACGAAAGGACCTCGGAGGACCCCCCCTATTTATCTCAGAAACGAAAGGTTCGATGATCTTGAAAATTCGCATGCAGATAGACGTACATTTTCTAAATCCGATTGCTTGATCGATCTTAATCAAGTATGTATTTGGGGGGATAATTAAGTATTTAACTAATCATCATGATTTTTTTATTTCAAAAATTTCAACGTGAACAAGTTTAAACATATAAGGAAATGGTCAATAAGGATAGGATTTCACAGATGAGAAATTATTCTGTTCTGATTAAAATCGGAACGGCTTCTTCCCAAGTTCAAGTCAAACAAATCGATGAAACTCCTGACTGGGAACCTTGGAACAAGAAAATGGCAAAGAAACCTTTCATTTGACCTGTATTTGACCTCTGGTTTTGCACACATCTGAGCTATCCAGCCCTGACATTGTGACCTTTCGGAGAGTCATCTAGTCTTGAAAAAATGGCTCATGTAGCCATGTTTAAAACCACTGATTGTTTGCATGTGAATGAAAGCGGAGGTGTGTTCCGTGGAAGTATACTGCAGTTATAGGTTGAATGCTTATGACTGTCTCTACACCCAGGCAAAGACTAGTTGACTATTAGGGAAGGCCACCATCTAAGGGGTGGATAGCTGAGATGGGAAGAGCGTGGTACGCGAAACTGGAGGTCACGGACTCAAATCCCGGTCCAGTCAAAGTTTTCTTTCCATTTGTTTTCTAATTTGTTCGATAGTTCACAGTCAGTTTGTCAGCGATTTGTTTGACTTGAAGTGACCCAACCCCACCCCCTGGTAGTCCGGCTAGGATCAAAACGCAAGGCCCTCCACAAGTTGGTTTTATGTTGGGCTTTTTTTTCCACACCCTTTATCTCTTACGTTTACTTTTTGGAGTAAAAAAAAAGATGAAATTTGGCAGACGTTGGCTGACTGTAACAAGGTCTGAACTCGGCCCAAACCGTGAATTCAAGAAAGACTTGTTTTGTAGGGAAACATTTCATGAGACGCATATGAAATGGGTTAAGGTCCTACCTGCAAATGCAGAGGCGGTCCAAGCGAAGAGAAGAAGTTCGTCCATTTTGTTGTTGCTGCTGTTCGTGGCTCGGCCGCAGAAAGAATGCCTGTGCCCGCCGGATTGTGTGCGCGTGCGCCGCTCATAGGCCAGTGCCCCTACGCCTCCGACGTGACGTCATATCGTGACGTCACGTCGGAGGCGGGGCTTGCCAGCTACAGCAGTGAGCGGAATGAACCACGGTGAAAGCCACGGTGACTAATTGGTGCCTCGATTTCAAGAACGTATAGATCCGAGTTTCTGCATCGGCCGGGAGATTGGGATAATGCCCATTATCCTTCGATAGGCAAGACCTTGACGGGTAGATGCGCCACTTTTTTTTCGCGTGTCGAGTTCGTGATGCTAATGGTTTGGTTTGGGGAATTATATCGCGGCTTGAATACCAGTATGTTTTAAAATGCTTTAAAGTCATTCAATGGGGGTTTGCCCCGCTTGACGTAATGAGCGCTGAGTGCTCAGTGCTTTGCCCGATGTCTGGTGGAAACAATTCTAGGCAGCTCATCGGGGGTGATTCGAACCCACGACTCCCTCTTATTAGTGCAGAAACGTGACCCGGCACATCATAATGAGGAATAACCTCCACTTTTGAGATTTTTAGATTTTCTAATGATGTGAAAGAGTATACCATTAGCTTTCAAATGATATCAAATTTCCTCCAATACATTAACTTTCCGGGAAAAAAAAGAAAAAAAACGTTAGGCGTTGTTTACTCAAAAAGGGTTTTAGTGGGATATTCCTCATGTCGCTGTGCCGGGTCACATATCTTAACCACTTGACCACCGAGCTGGTTGAGGTCGTGCGGTGGGTGGGCTGGCGGCTGGATGGGTACATTGCACTTTTTTCGTGAAAATATTTTGGGAGCAAAATTCGTTTAACATTCCTGGGAGAAAAGACGTCCTAAAATACAGCCTACACTTAGCCCTCCTCTATTGAGTCCCGACAGTATTGGTAGTCAGGGAAATAATGAAATTATTTCACTGAAAAAGAATTGGTGATATAATGATATAGAATCAATAGACCTGTGAAAAGCGTCTTCTGGGATGTTTAAGATGTATGTCTTTGTTCGTTTTCCCAGCAGGCAATCAGGCAAAGCAATGAACACGCAACACTAATTACACAATCAAGTAGAGCAAGCCTCTGTTTAATTCAATAGAACAAAACTGACAATTTTGGATTGAACGACATTTCTGGGTACAAAATGCTTATTACCCAACTGCGTGCACTGCAAGCGTTCTACAACCTTTGGCGGTGATTTGACTATTAAAGATGGCGGCTCAATGACGTCATACAACGAAAATACTTCGTGCAGTAAATGACAAGACAAAGTGTAAGTATTTTCTAACCACCGATTGAATATTTATTATTAAGTTAGATACTTACATATGATAATGAAATCGTCGCAAACATCACATTATTCCTATGTTGATTTACAATGATTGCATTTAAGTTGAGTTATACGTACAAAGCTTGTGATGCCTTTGGTGTGAATAGCGGAACTATGCACTGTCTAACGTGTCCTGCTGTAGCACGTTCAGACGGCACTATTATCCTAAGTAGCAGGCGAGTAGCGTTCACACACTCCACCTATTGTCACTACACATACTTTGTTTTTGATTGCAGACTCGTATGCAGAATGCCCGAGTGGGTGAATTATCGTGTGAAGAGCTCAGTTTAAGCTCGGCATCCAAGCAACTCTAGTCGCAAGCGTGGATCCACGTTCCAGCCAGTCGGCAATATACGCACCGCGGTCGCCTCAATGCTTGGATCAAAGATGTTGGTGACTTGATCATCGGCAGTCTCCACCAAGTTACCTTTAAACGTCTGGAAAGTAGAAACATCAAAACACTCAGTATAACTTCTTGGTCCCAGCAACATCTTACGATGATATTTTATTTAAAAAAAAACAGAGGATCGGTATTCAACGACGACTTTGACAAGCATTGAGCAAGCAATCAATTGCTGACATCATTGATCAGTGGAAAATAACCCAAAATAGTAACCTGATTAATTTTGAAAAACAATCAATTGCATAGGTCCTTCATTTTAAAAAAAATGAGGAGCAATATTCAAGAACGATTTTGACCAGCATTGAGCAAGTGATCAATTGTCGACAGTCTTGGTAAGAGGAAGCCAAACGGGACTGTCCGGGTCCGTCTCAATCACAAACTCCTAAATTTCCTGATGGATGCAGACCGTGTGTTGGGTAAACTATTTTGTCATTTTTTGCCCCGAACGTTTGACATCGAACGACTAAATGTTCCATTCTCAGTCAAGTTCTTCTCTCTTCAATGACAAGTGTGGCCTACGTAACGGGAAGGTTGTGTATTAATTAATATAATTTTTCGGAGTAGTAATAATACGATCATTTCAGAAACTACTCACTGACTTAGATGTCTTCAATTCAATTCAAGGGATTAAAAAAAAAATGAAACGAAGTCTGAGCCTAAGTCTTCACTCCGTAAAGAAAGGGTCGTAGGACTATGAGGAGGGCTCAGAAACGAGTCGCGGACTGGACTGCAAGTCTAGGCATACCTTGGTGGTTCCATCAGCATTGGTCACGTACTGAAGGTTAGATGACGACTCGGTCCTGTAGGCCACCCTGTAGGCCCGTACACGGCGTATGGTGAATCCGCCAGTGCCTCCTTGTGTGATAACGCCGGTCACCACTGTACTGTCGACCAGATCCACCTCGATCCAACACCCTGACCGGTCGCTATATCAAAGAAAATGAAAACAGGGTTCACTTCCCAGTTGTTATCGCACTATGAACGTCTAAACCGTGAAAAAGGGGTGAGAATGTGACCCGGCACAGCATAATGAGGAATAACCCCCACTTTTGAGATTTTGAGATTTTCTAATGATGTGAAAGAATATACCATTAGCTCTCAAATTGATATCAAAATTATTTCCGTGTGAACGTTGTTGTAAATAGTACAAGGGGACTTCGCTCGTTCATTTGGTACCAGACCAAGGCAGGCACTTTACATTTTCATGAAAGCAGTACACAAACACTCCAATATAAAAAACCTCGTTTTTTCAACATTTAGAGACGGATTTTGTAAAAATCCTTTGGACTTAATATCCTCCGATTCATTAACTTTCCGAAAATACAAACAAAATGATTTTTTTTAACGAATTGAGAAGATACTTTGACTTCAGGCGTTGCTTACTCGAAAAGTGTTTTGGTTGGATATTTCTCATGTCACTGTGCCAGGTCACAAATGTCATTTCGCCGTGAAACTAAAAAGTCACTGTGATTTCATGGTGCGTTTTACAGTGAATTCACCGTGAAAATAATCGCCTCTCTTATCTGATAAGGACATCTTCAGGTCACTAAAAAGACCGTGAAAAAAGGTGAATACATTGGCAAGCCTTGAGGGGTGGCTAATTCAATTACAAGTAGGGACCGCCAGATACTTCTAAATAGCCTCTAGCCATTCACCATCAGGAATGTGGCCTTGGAGACCATTGTTGAAAAAAAAAACCACGTGAAAATGACATGGCTAACTGTGTGCCATAAAAAAGGGTGAAAACACATTGAATTTACTTTTCATGGCTAAATGACAATTTCACCCCATTTTCACGGTTGAGATGTTCATAGTGTCGTTACATGATATCCATGCTGATGCAATATAGGGACCTGGGCATTGATATAGGATCTGAATTCAATCCGCTTTTTGTATTGACACACAGTGAGCCGGGTTTCGTTCTAAGCACACGTCCACCAACATCATGGGCTTGTCCTACCCGACGAGTAATTATCGAAACATAGCTCACACAAAGTGGAATTATGGAGTTTTTTCAAACTTCATCTTCAAATATTTTGACTCAAGACGCGGAGCTTCGCGACTCCTGACTTGAACCAGAACTTCATGTTCGGTGACTGGAAGACATTTTCACTTATAAAATGCTTTCTGAATAACACTTATCGTTCATTTTAAAGCCTCTCAGTTTGTTTATTTACGAGACCTACCCGGAACTTGCCAGCCAGTATTCCTGGCTCCCAAGACGTGCTTTCTGGGGATCGTGCCCCTTGTAAAAGGACGATGCTGTGATGCGACTGTCAGTAATGGTGCGGTCTTGCAGTCCCAACGGACCGGGCACCACGCATTTACCTGAAAGCGTCAAGCAGAGATAATGCACTATAACCGTCAGTAACTTCATCTCAGAGAACTCTGAACATTCCTGCATGTTTTAGCTGTCTGTTTGAAACAGGCGGGGTTTCGTTCGCGTGCTACCGGCAAACCGCACAGAATAAGAATGAATGACGATATTCAAATAAATATTTCGTCCATCGTCGGTCAAAGTATACGTATTGGTAAGTGAAAACCAGTTGGTGCTTTGACAGACGTCACAGTACGTGCGAGCGAGCGCAACAAAACCTCCTCCAAGTGCCCCCGGGTGACCGGCTGGGAGTGACGAGTTGTGCGCATGCGCCTTGCTGTATAGGCACGAATTCACATCGTGGTTGGAGTCGTCAGTAGAGGATAAACAAGAACGAACAAACGAAACCGATCCCTAGAATGCAAACTGTCAGTGCTCGTTCCTTTACTCGCATACCTTCATCGCACTTGAAAAACTCCAGTATCTCGTCACGGTCCTCGGTTTCGATGAGCTGGTCCAGATAGTAGGGCGCCCCCTGGAGGTAGGGTGGGGCACGATGGACGCTCACCCCAGCGATGCGTATGGCGAAGCATTGGCACGGGTCTTTGTACGGTAAGTACCAACGGGTCTCACCAGACCGTGGGTCGTACTCTGATCCCAAGAAGCACACTTGGTGACAGGACGCTAATACTGTGTAAAATAATGAAATCGGGGATGAATAAATGGAAGGCAATATTGGCAATAGCTTTGCTTTGGCGTTCAGGAGCGACCGTGAGATTGATTAGCGTTGTCTCTGTCACGGACAATCTCTGAAAATGCTCATTGTTAACGTTGGACAATGATGCCTATTATTGACGGTTTGATAGACAAGCGACGGGCCTCATGTTTATTCTGCCCTCCAAAAAAAGATTGATCGGGATTAGGAAGGAGAGGCAGGCAAGAGAGGGGTAGGAGAAGGGGAGGGAGGGGTGAGAGGGGGAGGGAGGGGTAAAAGACGGGGTGGAGAGAAGGAGAGATGGAGGAAGAGAGAAACAGAGGAGAAGACAGTAGGATCGAGGGACTAACTAGCGTACACTCTTTCAAGGCCTGTCTCTGACAATTCTCATTGTAAACTTTGGGTCATGTTGCATATCGCCTCATGTCCCCCAAAAATATATTCGACATGGCGATAGAGGGATGGGGAGAAGGAAAGGAGAGGATGAGAGAGATAGAGAGAGGGAGGGGAGAGGGAAAGGGAGAGGGAGAGGGAGAGGGAAAAAAGGAGGGAGAGGGAGAGGGAGAGAGAGAGGGAGAGGGAGGGGAGAGGAGAGGGAGACGGAGAGCGAGGGGAGAGCGAGGGGAGAGGGAGAGGGAGAGGGAGAGGGAGGGGAGAGAGAGGGGAGAGGGGGAGGGAGAGAGAAGGAAAAGAGGCACATGGAGAGGGAGTGAAAGAGAGAGACAAGGAAAGTTAGAGCAAGTTCGAGAGTTCATGGCTGAATGCTTCTGACTGGCGCCCCCACCCCTGCAAATTGGTGTTACGCTGCTGTGGCCTTGTTGGCTTGGTGTCTTACCGTATGCGTGCTTTACGCATACATTTTTGTTTTGATTTGTCTACCCCCAAATATTGCCCATGAAGTAATCAGCTTTAAAAGGGCCATTTGAGACACATCGCGGCAAGTGTTTCGCTTTGGCGTTCAGGAGCGACCGAGAGATTAATTAGCGTGGTCTCTGTCACGGACAATCTCTGGCAATACTCATTGTTAACGTTGGACAATGATGCCTATTATTGACGGTTTGATAGACAAGCGACGGGCCTCATGTTTATTCTGCCCTCCAAAAAAAGATTGATCGGGTTTAGGAAGGAGAGGCAGGCAAGAGAGGGGTAGGAGAGGGGAGGGAGGGGTGAGAGGGGGAGGGAGGGGTAAAAGACGGGGTGGAGAGAAGGAGAGATGGAGGAAGAGAGAAACAGAGGAGAAGACAGTAAGATCGAGTGATTAACTAGCGTACTCTCTTTCAAGCACTGTCTCTGACAATTCTCAATATAAACTTTGGGTCATGTTGCAAATTTCCTCATGTTCCCCCAAAATGGCAAAAGAGGGATAGGGAGAAGGAGAGAGAAAGGATGAGAGAGATAGGGAGGGCGGGGAGGGAGAGGGAGAGGGAGACGGAGAGGGGGGGTATGGGAGAGATAGGGAGAGGGAGGGGAGAGGGAGAGGGGAGGGAGAGGATGAGAGAGATATGGAGAAAGAAAGGGAGAGGGAGAGTGAGATGGAGAGAGAGAGGGGAAGGGAGTGAGGGAGATAAAAAGAGGGAGGGGTGAGGGAGAGGGAGAGGGAGAGGGGGAGGGAGAGGAGATGGAGGGGGAGAGGGAGAGGGAGAGGGAGAGGGAGAGGGAGAGGGAGAGGGAGAGCGAGAAGGAGAGGGGGAGAAAGAGGGAGAGGGAGAGCGAGAAGGAGAGGGAGAGAAAGAGGGAGAGGGAGAGGGAGTGGGAGAGGGAGATGGAGAGGGAGGAGGGGGAGAGGGAGAGGGAGAGGGAGCGGGATAGGGAGACGGAGAGGGAGAGGATGAAAGGGATAGGGAGAGGAAGGGGAGAGGGAGAGGGAGAGGGAGAGAGAGAGGGAAAATGAGAGGGAGAGAGAGGGGGAGTGGGGATGGAGCTGTAAGGGACCCTCTCTGGAGATGGTTAGGGAAGGGAGAGGGACAGGGAGAGGGAGAGGGACAGGGACAGGGACAGGGACAGGGACAGGGACAGGGACAGGGACAGGGATAGGGACAGGAACAGGAACAGGGACAGGGACAGGGACATGTACGGGAACAGGAACAGAGACAGGGACAGGGACAGGGACAGGGACAGGGACAGGGACAGGGACAGGTACAGGGACAGGGACAGGTACAGGGATAGGAGGAGGAAGAGGGAGATGGAGAGGGCTTTTTTATTTTCCCAGTCAGTTTGTAAGCGATTTCTTTGACTTGAAGTGACTACCACCGCCCCAAAAAAAGACAACAGACGTTTCGATACTCGAGCAGGAATTTTCTTCCTTCAAGGGTAGTCCAGCTAGGATCAAAATGCAAGGCCCTGGTTTAAAAAAAAAAAAAAAAACACATCCTTTCTTTCTTTCTTACGTTTACTTTTTGGAGAAAACCACAGACGAAATTTGGAAAATATTGGCTGACTGTAACAAGATCTGAACTCGACTACAAACCCTTAATTCAAGAAAGACTATTTTTTTTGTAGGGAAACATTCTATAAGACGCAAACGAAATGGGTTTGTTTTTCCTACCTGCAAATACAGAGGCTGTCCAAGCGAAGAGAAGAAGTTCGTCCATTTTGTTGTTGCTGCTGTTCGTGGCTCGGCCGCAGAAAGAATGCCTGTGCCCGCCGGATTGTGTGCGCGTGCAGCGCTAGTAGGCCAGTGCCCCTCCGCCTCCGACGTGACGTCATATCATGACGTCACGTCGGAGGCGGGGCTTGCCAGCTACAGCAGTGAGCGGAATGAACCACGGTGAAAGCCACGGTGACTAATTGGTGCCTCGATTTCAAGAACGTATCGATCCGAGTTTCTGCATCGGCCGGGAGATTAGAATAATGTCCATTATCCTTCGATATCAAGACCTTGACGGGGTACATGCGCCACTTTTGTTTTCGCGTGTCGGGTTCTAATGGTTTGGTTTGGGCAATTATATCGCGGATTGAATACCAGTATGTTAATGCTTTAAAGTCATTCAATGGGGGTTTGCCCTGCTCGACAAAGACAAAGTGTGAGTATTTTCTAACCGCCGATTGAGTATTTATTATTAACATACATACCTACATATGATAATTAAATTGTTACAAATTGGTTGCTGCGTTTAGCGACACGATTATAAGATTGTTCGATCGTCATGAAGTCTGACGTTTCGATTCTAGCAGGGCCTTTCCCCGAGGCGGGGTCTGCTTCGAAGAAACTCCACGCTAAAATGTAAACGCCACACCCTCTAACCATCCCACAAGAAAAAACATTAGGAAATTGATATCCAGTCATCGATCCTGAACCATTCTATTTTTCAGACAATTAAAAAGGTATAATTCACATTTATTTTACACGAGAGTTAATTTTACATTTCGTCCTTTGATTTCAACCTAGAGCTAATGTGGTAATTTTCTTAGTGGTTCCTTTTTTATCTATCATGAACAGAGCAGAAGGTAACTTGCATTCATATTATGATGGTTTCATTTTTTTACACAAACCAGTTAGTTCCAGTTCTTGAGTTACTCTTCATCGTTACTTGGTATCACATTACTTTGTAAAAATAGCCCCGTATTATGCAGAACTGCATATAAATTTTACATATTATTAAACGTCAGGCCCACTAAATTTTCAGATTTGCATTTCGGTGATTTTAGTCAAAAAGCAGTTTCCAACATTTTTGTATATAACTTTTAATATATTATTGTTATGTACAAACACTGTATGTTCTATTTTATTGATAATAATCAAAACAATTCTAATATGTGACCCGGCACATCATAATGAAGAATAACCCCCACTTTTAAGATTTTGAGATTTTCTAATGATGTGAAAGAGTGTACCATTAGCTTTCAAATGATATCAAAATTTCCTCCAATACATTAACTTTCCGAAAATACAAAAAAAGAAAGATTTTTAATCGAATTGAGAAGATACTTTGACTTTAGGCGTTGTTTACTTGAAAAGGGTTTTAGTGGGATATTCCTCATGTCGCTGTGCCGGGTCACATATATTATTAAACGTCAGGCCAACTAAATTTTGAGATTTGCATTTTTTGTAATTTTAGTCACTAAGCAGTTTGCGACATTTTTGTATATCACTTTTAATATATTATTGATAATGTATAAACACTGTATGTTCTATTTTATTATTAATAATTAAAGCATTTCTAATATGAGATTTGAAGGTTTTCGTGGTGAGAGTAGCAGAATAAAGTCATAGGTTTGCGGTAGCACCGTGCAATTTTTTTTCTTGGGTAAATGTGATCACACACCCAGCGCACCATGGCTCGGGTTATAGTGCAGCATGCATCGTTGCCGCCTTCTGTGTTCCCGCCTGCACCCTTCACTGAGCTAATCCCCACACCATGATCCCTCTCTCCACTACACAAGCCCCACTCCTAGATAGGATCCAGCAGCCTCCTGAAGACGAACAGAGCATATTGTTCGAAACGTCGAGTTCTTCCGGTTCTTTTCCCGAACACCACATACTCACAAATTGCATGGTGTTACGGCAAACCTATAATTTCAACTATTATGTTACCGTAAACCTATCACTTATTCAAAATCACAATAATTTTACCAATACATAATATTAGATAATAATATTCATATTCATATAATATCGAATTGATATCAAGAAATGAATTACATTGCCATTCCTATAAAATAAAGTATAAAAATTTTCTGAGTAGAAATTTCATCATTAACTGGCTAATTACATAAATGCCAGAATCTCACAAGAAGCACGCTAGAGGGCGCTACGCACTCGTCAACGCACAATAATTATCAGAGACGACGCACGTAACTTTTGGGCGAACCCATTAAAAAGTGGCCGAAGTAATGCCAAGTTATGAAGTTATAATAAAATGGTGTATCTCAATGAAAAGGATATCATTGTTTGTGCTCGACAAAACGCAAAAAGTGTAATATTACATGAAAAGGAACCTATTTCTGGATTGAAAATATCTTACAAATCTGTAGCGTACACACGATGAACACAAGATCAGTTGATCTTTAGCGGTGAAAAGCGAAACTAACGAATTTGTGCTTTTATGACAAAATGTTACTCTTAAAAATTCTGGGTAACGAATCGCCATCATTTTCACGAACTGTCATATAATACATGTAGATACAATAGATATGATATTAAAAAAAAAATACATTTCAATAAATAGGCAACAATTCATTTTTATATTTTTTTCAAGTTATACATAATTCATCAGCATTGAAAGTGTTCTTTTATATATGATTTTCTTCCCTAAAAACGCAACTGAGCAACTGGTATTTTTCCTATTTCAGCAGGCAATGGGGCAAAGCACTGTCCAAACGTCGGTGATCATTACTCGAATCCCACTGGACGTAATAAGCACCGAGTGCTCAGCGCTTTGCCCAATAGCTACCTTGGACGGGATTCTAACCCGCGACTCCTGCTTTCTAGTGCAGACATCTTAACCACAGGACCACGGAGTTTGTCGAGGTCGTGTGGCGGCTTCGAATGAATTCTGTATAGCGGCAAATACCGCGTTGCACCATAGACACAATAATGTGAGCGGGCAAACCCTCATTGAATTACATTCTTCTCGTCGCAATCATCACATTATTCCTATGTCGATTTACAATGATTGCATTTAAGTTGAGTTAGACGTACAGAGCTTGTGATGCCTTTGGTGTGAATAGCGGAACCATGCACTGTCTAACGTGGCCTTGCTGAAGCACGTTCAGACGGCACTATTATCCTAAGGAGCGGGCGAGTATCCTTCACGCACCCATTGTCACTACACATACTTTGTTTTGGATTGCAGACTCTTATACAGAATGCCCGAGTGGGTGAATTCTCGTGTGAAGAGCTCAGTTTAAGCGCGGCATCCAAGCAACTCCAAGCGCATGCGTAGTTCCCCGTCCCAGCCAGTCGGCAATATACGCACCGCGGTCGCCTCGATGCTTGGATCAAAGATGTTGGTGACTTGATCATCGGCAGTCTGCACCAAGTTACCATCGAATGTCTGGAATGAAAGTAGAAACATCGTAACGACATATCAAGATTTTAGTTTGTGTCAGTATCCAACAAAGAGTTGACCATCATTGAGCAAGCTATCAATTGCTGACATTCTTGCTCGGTGGAGGCCAAACAGGCCTGTCCGGGTCCGTCTCAATCACAAACTCCTAAATTTCCTGATGGATGCAGACCGTGTGTTGGGTAAACTATTTTTGCCATTTTTTGCCCCGAACGTTTTAAATCGCACGACTACATTTTCCATTTTCAGTAAAGTTCTTCTTTCTTCAATGACAAGTGTGGCCTACGTGACGCGAAGGTTGTATATTAATTAATATAATTTTTCGGAGTAGTAATAATACGATCATGTCAGAAACTACTCACTGACTTAGATTTCAATTCAAGGGATTTTTAAAAAGCTGAAACGAAGTCTGAGCCTAAGTCTTCACTTTGTAAAGAAAGGCTCGTAGGACTGTGAGAAGGGCTCAGAAACGAGTCACGGACTGGACTGCAAGTCTAACTAGGCATACCTTGGTGGATCCATCAGCATCTGTCACGTACTGAAGGTCAGATGACGATTCGGTCCTGTAGGCAACCTGGTATTGCGTTACACGGAATGCGTGGTATCCACCACCGCCTCCTTGTGTGATAACGCCGGTCACCACTGTACTGTCAACCAGGTCCACCTGGATCCAACTCCATTCATAGCCGCTATACCAAAGAAAATGAGAACGCGTTCACTTCCCAGTTGTTATCATTTCCTGATGTCCATGCTGATGCAATAGGGACCTGGGCATTGATATAGGATCCGAATTCAATCTGCTTTTTGTACTGACACTCCGTGAGCTGGGTTTCGTTCTGAAAATCTCCAGCAACACGAATGGACTTGCCCTACCCGACGTGTAATTATCGAAACATTGCTCACACAAAGTGGAATTATCGAGTTTTTCAAACTTCATCTTCAAATAGTTCGACTCAAGACACGGAGCTTCGCGGCTCCTGACTTGAACCAGAATTTCATGTTCAGTGACTGGAAGACATTTTCACTAATAAAATGCTTTCCGAATAACACTTATCGTTCATTTTAAAGCCTGTCAGTTTGTCTATTTACGAGACCTACCCGACCTGTGGCATCCAGCTTCCCTGGCTCCCAAGACGTGCTTGCTGGGGATCCTGCCCCACTTGAAAGGACGATGCTGTGATGTGATTGTCAGTATTGGTGCGGTCTTGCAGTCCCAACGGACGAGGCTGCACACATTCACCTGAAAGGGTCAAGCAGAGATAATGCACTGTAACCGTCAGTAATTTGATCTCAGATAACTCTGAACATTCCTGCATCTTTTTGCTGTCTGGTCGATACAGGCGAGGTTTCGTTCGCGTGCTACCGGCAAACCGCAAAAAAAATAAAAATGAATGGCGATATTAAAATAAAAATATTTCGTCCATGGTCGGTCAAAATATACGTATTGGTAAGTGAAAGCCAGTTGGTGCTTTGACAAACGTCACTATGTGAGCGAGCAAAACAGAACCTCTTATGTGTGCCCTCGAGTGAAAGGTTAGAGTGACGAGTTGTACGCATGCGCCTTGATATAGGCACGAATTCACATCGTTGTTTTGAGTCAGTGGAGAATAAAAAAACACCGAACAGACGAAACCGATCCCTAGAATGCAAACTGTCGGTGCTCATTCCATTACTCGCATACCTTCATCGCAATTGAAAAACTCCAGTATCTCGTCACGGTCCTCGAATTCGATGGGATGGTCCAGGTAGTAGGGCGCCCCCTTGAGGTAGGGTGGAGCCTGGTAGACGCTCACCCCAGCGATGCGTATGGCGAAGCATTGGCACGGGTCTTTGTACGGTAAGTACCAACGGGTCTCACCAGACGATGGGTCGTACTCTGATCCCAAGAAGCACACTTGGTGACAGGACGCCAGAACTAGGAGGGGGAAAACACCAATGATTATCATACTAGAATAGTGGACTGCGCACTGCACAATATCGGGGAAAATCTGTTGAAGACACGTGGAAAGAAGGGAATGTTAAATCAACTAAATTCTTTATATATTTTTTTCAATGGAGTTAAAACTATCACGAACAAAAAAAAATGATTCGGATTGGGACAATTTGGCAATCTAATCCATTGTGAAAGTGCTGGGTGAAATCCTTCGTCCAAAATTTAATCACAGCTTTTCTATTTTTGGTCAGAGATGTTCGGAATTTGTGATCAATCTTGACCAACACGATCAAAAAGTAGGGACTTTATTGACCAATAACAATGACAGTTGATATATTATTGGTCAGCGTTGGTCGAAATAATGCTGAAAAATTGATGCTGTAGGGGAAATCTTCACTCAAACACCGTCAAATAATTGCAAAAATCTCGAAAAATAAACAAAATATCAATTTTTCGTACGAATCGTTCAATGCTACCCCCACAAGCTACTGACTGTTTCGCATTACATTGTAAACCCCACATACATGTACATTATTTTTATACCCAGGTCTGTTGGGCTTACGACACAAATCAGTCGTCAATAGACGATTAAAAACTCATGAGGGCGCTATTTAAAAATCTAACCGAATCATTCATATAGGATGGTGACAAAATATCCTTTCTCGGATTATCGTGTGAGCTTAATACTTCACTGTGTTGTTTTGTAGGGTATGCTATTTGGTTTAACATACAACCTCGTGGCATTAATATTCAGGAAGGGATGAGTAATCCTAACCTCATTAACACCTCTTTCCTTCATCTTCCCCGTAGCTTTACCCTTTGATCACCCACCTCCCTCCCGTCCCTTTGATCCTCCCTACCCTTTTGTTTGTTTTCCCCAATCTCCCCTCCCTCAGTGTACATCTGCATCCCACTACCTTCCCTTTTGTCCTTTCTCTGTCATGTGTGTCAGGACTTTCCTTCCCCTGACTGTCTCTGTTTGTCCTTGTCACTTTGCCTTTGAGAGAGGTCCTGCTAGGATCGAAACGTCAGGCCCTTAATTTTTGAAATAAAAAGTGAGGTAATAAAATTGTTCGACCTATGTTGTATTGGGTCTGGGAGCTCACGGTGTCATCTCAAGTCGCTGCACAGCGTTAATCCGCCACAGCACAAGCCAAATTTCGCACACAGCACTAAAAAAAAAAGCCATGCACTTCTCAGGAAAAGCATTATCGTAAATTGTTGAAGAACACATGCATGATAGACCTGCATTTTGAAATGAATAGGCCTTTTTTTCGCCTGGCCGCGAGTCTAAATAATAAAGTCATTGGAAATTATTCTGCACGGTTCCGCTAACCTCCAAGGTTAGGCGCCATCTTTGTTTTGCTACCAGTCGAACATTTTCCGAGCTTCAGAATGATGATTCGAAAGAAAGAAATGCATGCTTCATTCTATGGCCTACTGCAGTCAGAATAGATGTACGGTATGAAAGATAGAGACGTGTCCCGTGGTTTGAAAATCAAGCTGGTTCAGACATTGGTATTCCCTGTCGTCACCTATGGTAGTGAAAGCTGGATTTTGAAGAAGGCAGATCAGAATAGAATAGCATTTTTTGAACTTTGAGTGTGGAGGAGGCTTCTCCGAATTCCATGGACTGCAAGGAAAACAAACAGCTGGGTCTTGAATCAAGTAAACACTAACAAATCTCTTCTGAACTTCATAGACAAGGGTAGATTGACTTACTTCGGTCATATCATGAGAGCTGACAACAGCCTTGAAAAGATTATCATGCAAGGAAAGATGGAGGGCAAAAGGGGACGCGGAAGACCAAGAACAGGACGGTGGGACAACATTCTGGCAAGAGTGGGCCGACCCCCCATAGAGACAATTCGAACAACAACGGACAGATCAGCATGGAGGCTACTTGTCAACATGCGGTCATCACCAGGGGCCGAAACCGACCTGATGGAAATAGATAGATAGATGGACAGGCGAATTACAGACCGTGACGTTAACGACAGTTGGTTATAAAATAATTATATTGAATATCTCAACCCTGCAATGCACGGAGCAATACATTATTATGATGATCATAAGGTCATTTTGTATTACTTTATAAGCAGACTTTCTCTTTTACAATAACTAGAATTGATAGATTGGTGTCCTATATGTCCCCTAAAAATGAATAAAATTGATGTTAGTGCCATTGTGTAAACAAATAATTATCCCGTCAGCAGCTTCGAAAGTCAGTTTATACACAGTCTATGGCAGTTTCCCTGGGAACGTAATTTGTTTGTATTCATGAAGCAATTACCAAAGAGACATTCGAGAAACGACGGATGCCTTGCTTGCCTCGCAGGGTTAATGGATCGTGGCTGTTAACATAATTGCTTTTTTTTTTAAATGAATGAAAATCCACTCAAAATCCACCATTGACTCCAAAAACCTCTTACGAAACCGGATTAATGTTTGCCCAAACGATTTCCCCAAAAGTCGCAAATTATAGCAACCGTTATTTCTCCCATTGGAGTGTTTATGAAAACAAAAACCACTCAAAGGGTCAAATAACCACAATTTGAAAAATTAAAAAGGAACAAAAATTGTTGAAAAAAGAGTGACGTTTCGATACTAGCAGGTTATAATACAGTCCTACCACTCAGTCTTTAGACATGGGGACTAGTACATACAGATGATTAATTGTGCACTGGGCTATTTCGCTCCATGAAAATTTTACTTTCCTGCGGTACGAAGTATAGCAGGAAATATTTGTCTGTACGGTACCCACAAGCTTGACTCTTGAGTGGCCCTGATAAGAATGGGCCGAATTTGAATGGATGATGCCCACGAGAGGGCGTTTAATAGGGGTGTGGCAGTAGTGTGGCCATTCTAGCCTGCGTCCACCACTGCGCGAGGTCGGTCAAGTTACGGACCATTTAATTATATCTAATTAAAGACTGGGATACCCCCTGATCAAAATGACTGGAAAAGGAAAAGTCATGAGGTATAATTATAAAGATAGAGGTCATGAAGTATAGTTATAAGCATTTAGATTAATGTTATGTGACACAAGGTTTTCCAGAGTATTTTCCTCGTTGAGTTTTTACCTCTGGTTTTTCACCCTGGGCAAGAGTTCTAGAGTTCTAGAGTTATAAAGGAGAGAAACATGTACATGTACATTATTGTAAGATAATAAACTAGCCGACGCTCGCCAGGCGACAGGCTACACGGCAACTATTCAAGAGTTGGCTGTAATTGTGTATTGAGTGAAGAGCCAGTAGTGCGCATAGGACAGACTACTAGTGGTCTCGCGCTGCCCCCTATTGCTCAGAAATGGAAGTTCCGATGAACTTGAAAATTCGCGAGCAGATAGATGTCCATGTGCTGACTAAGAATTGCATGATAGATTTTAATCAAATATACATTATTTGTACCAATTAGCTAATTATTTATTCATAATGAATATTTTATGCATTTTTGCATTATCTTAACTTCAACATACAAAGTATAAAAACGTGAGGAAACTGTGACAAAATTAGGGTAAGGTTTCCCACTTGAGAAATCATTCAGTTCTGATGTAATTTTATGTGCACAGCTAAAACTCAATTTCCCGTTACAAAAAACATCATGTACTGATGTTTTCATTGTTTGTATTTAAATTTTCTTATTTTTTTTTTCTTATTTCGTATGTTTGTTCTTGTTTCAAAAGTTTAATTAGTTTGTCTCAGATTTATGCAGAAGCGTGGAATAAGTGCAATATTAGCTCCAGTGCTCGATTCATAAATACACTGTCTTGAGCGGCTCCTTGAAATTCGGAACTGAATGTAGGGCCAATTAGGAGCCAATTGCGCTTTTAAGAAATTGTGGACAATATGTCAACCAGCATTTCAGAAAATCGTCGGTCAAATTATGAACAAAAGCCTTACAGCTTTTTTTTTTTTTTTTGCCGGACAAGAATCGTCCACAAAATAATGTACATGATCATCAACCTTGTTTGGCCAATGCTGTTTTTCGGTTTTGTTTTTCCCCTCGAGTAAAATGCAAAAAATAATGAAGTAAACACAAACAAACCTGTTGCAAACTGCTCACTGACTAAAATGATATGCACTACATGTATCTCAAAAGTTACAGGGCCTGACGTTTCGATGCTAGCAGGATATTTTTTTTTTCAAATGCAAAGGCAAATTGCAGTAGAAAAAAAAGTCACAAACTCCTTTCTTTTAATTTATAAGAAAATTAAAATGACCAAAAATTTTGTTTCAAACGCAAAGGCAAATTGCATAAAATAACAAACTATTTTCTGATTAAGAAACCTAAAAGGACCAAAATATTTGTTTTAAGGAGAGGACCTAGCTGATGTTTCGATCCTAGCAGGTCATTTCTGAAATTCAGCCCCTTTTTTCAGTGCAAGATCTAAATATCGTGCTCAGTAATTGTATCATTTTTTTTGTAGAGTGGATAAAAATAGGCCCTAATTTTTTTGGAAGTGGAATGAGTGGTCTTACCAACAAGCGCAGACATGACCAAGCAGACCGCTTCTCCGTCCATGACGCAGTGACGAACGCGCGGGAAAAGGGATCCTTTTTTTGTTGTTGCTGAACAAAACCGCCGAAAAGGCGGGTTCGAATCAAGAAATGACGCGAGTCGCTCCGATCCTTGTCGCTGAAGAGTCTTGACCGTGCACCGTGGGCGAGCAGTAGTCCGGTTTGTATCCTCTGTGTGTGTAGAGAGCACGGGCTTGTGGTAGAGGAAGGGGGGAGGGAAGAGTAGTCGACTTGAGCCAATGGAATGCGCCGAGCACGTGATGATAAGAGGAGATGCGCGGTTTAATTAGCTCGTGGGAGCGAAGCTTGTTTTTTTTTTGTTTTTTTCTTGTTGGGAGGTTGCTTTGACGAACGGAGCTGACCGTGAAAATAGCGACATTGTCACGCCTGAGACACTCCACCCCTCTTTATTGACGAACGCCCATTGAAACGTGCTGTTATAATTGTAGTGCGAGCAGAACCGAGGGAGAGCGAATGGCGTACACGGTTGCCATGGTTATGGGAGAATGCCTGCTATTGTGAGAGTCTGGCGCTCCGCCATTTCACGGGAGACACAGAATATACAAAATTATAATTATTTGGGGGCGAAACAGCTGTAAACGTGCGGTATACATGTCTCGATCGATGACGAAGTGGGAAGATGAGCTAAGAATTCCAAGGGAGGTGAGATAAGGAGCGGAGAGAGAGACGGAGAGTGTGAGAGAGGGGGAGATGGAAGGAGAGCGAGAAGGAAAGAGAGGGGGGTGTGGAGACAAGCGGGTGAGAGAGGGGAGAGGAGGAGTGAGGGAGCAGAGAGAGAGACGGAGAGACACACACAGATACAAAGGAGATGATAATTATAGAGAGGGAAGAGTTAGTTAGAGTCAGACAGACAGACAGACAGACAGATGGACAGGTAGACAGACAGACAGATGGACAAGTAGACAGACAGGTAGGGACAGAGAAAATAACCCAACTGGACAATAATATGCAGAAAACATAATGTGGCGAGTCAATATGAAAAACGGCCAGGGATAAGGGAGAGAGGGAGAGCAATAGACGGGAAGAGAGGTGAAGGGGAAAAACCAGGAGAGAGGGAGAGGGGAAGGGCATGGGGGAGAGATAGAGGGAGAGAGACAGGCAGACGGAGAGACAGACAGAAAGGCAGACAGACAGGTAGACAGGCAAATAACCCAACCATACAATAAGACGCAGGAAACACAGTGTGGCGACATATAGTGTGGCCAGTCAATCATTATGAAAAACGGACAGGGATGAGGGAGAGGGAGAGCGATGAAAGGAAAACAGTGAGAGAACGAGGCAGAGGGAGAGGGAGGGAGAGAGCGAGGCAGAGAGAGGGAGAGAGGGGAAGAGAGGGAGAGAGAGAGAAAGGGAGAGAGAGGGGAGAAGGAGGGGAGAGAGGGAGCGAGAGGCAGCGAGAGGGAGAGAGAGAGAGAGGGGAGAGAGAGGGAGAGAGAGGGAGAGAGAGGGAGAGAGAGGGAGAGAGTGAGAGAGGGGAGAGAGAGGGAGAGAGAGGGAGAGAGGGAGAGAGGGGAGAGAGAGGGAGAAAGAGGGAGAGAGGGAGATGGAGAAAGAGTGGGGAGAGGGAGAGAGGGAGGGGGAGAGATAGAGAGAGAAAGGGAGAGAGGGGAAGATAGATATGAATAGGGAGAGAGGGGAGAAAGAGAGGGAAAGGGAAAGAGAGAGGGAGAGATAGAGATAGACAGAGAGGGAGATGGAGAGGGAGAGGGAAAGAGAGAGGGGGAGATGGAGAGACAGAGAGGGAGATGGAGAGGGAGATGGAGAGAACGAGACAGAGAGAGGTAGAGAGAGGGGGAGGGGATGGAAACGGGGAGTGATAGAGGGAAAGAGAGAGACAAATGACAAAGATAGAGGAACATTGAGAAGGGACAGCAATCAAGAAAGACAGGGAGCGA
Organism: Luidia sarsii; assembly: GCA_949987565.1. Taxonomy (NCBI): domain Eukaryota; kingdom Metazoa; phylum Echinodermata; class Asteroidea; order Paxillosida; family Luidiidae; genus Luidia; species Luidia sarsii. Next base: position 2,196,402 of record OX465120.1, on the reverse strand, counting down.
CGAGGGGGAGAATGGGACAGATACAGACAGAGAAGATAGGGAGAAAAGAGGGGAGATGGAGAGATAGAGAGGACGGATAGAGAAAACGAGAGAAAGAGAGGGGTAGAGAGATAGGGAGAGGGGAAATTTGGAGAGAGAAAGGAAGCGAGAGAGGCTACGCAAACAGACATAATTATAAAGATACGACGCACATGGTCCCCTTCGTACGTCCATTCACTGGCTCTCTCACTAATTACTGCATACAATTACTTTATCAAGTTAAAAAAAAAGGGACGAGCGTTTGAACGAACCCTTGACCTACGGCTCCACGTTTCTTCCATTTCGTAATTAAGTACAGTCGGTTGTTCATTTTGGATGCGTATGCAGCGTGCTTATGCAAAAGTTGAGTTAATATTATGTATGTACACATGTAATAATATTCCATGGCCTAGGCTAGAGAGTGTGTTCAAGATACCAGGGTAAGATCAAAGGGAAGGGCGAGCAGTAGGGGAGGGATCAAAGGGGGAAAGCTGGTAGACAGACCGGGTGAGATCAAAGGGAAGGGCAAGCAGTAGGGAAGGGATCAAAGGAGGAAAGCTGGTAGACAGACCGGGGTGAGATCAAAGGGAGGGGCAAGCAGTAGGGAAGGGATCAAAGGAGGAAAGCTGGTAGACAGACCGGGGTGAGATCAAAGGGAAGGGCAAGCAGTAGGGAAGGGATCAAAGGAGGAAAGCTGGTAGGCAGACCGGGGTGAGATCAAAGGGAAGGGCAAGCAGTAGGGAAGGGATCAAAGGAGGAAAGCTGGTAGACAGACCAGGGTGAGATCAAAGGGAAGGGCAAGGAGTAAGGAAGGGATCAAAGGAGGAAAGCTGGTAGACAGACCAGGGTGAGATCAAAGGGAAGGGCAAGGAGTAAGGGAAGGGATCAAAGGAGGAAAGCTGGTCGTCAGACCAGGTGTGAGATCAAAGGGAAGGGCAAGCAGTAGGGAAGGGATCAAAGGAGGAAAGCTGGTAGACAGACCAGGGTGAGATCAAAGGGAAGGGCAAGCAGTAGGGAAGGGATCAAAGGAGGAAAGCTGGTAGACAGACCGGGGTGAGATCAAAGGGAAGGGCAAGCAGTAGGGGAGGGGTCAAAGGAGGAAAGCTGGTAGACAGACCAGGGTGAGATCAAAGGGAAGGGCAAGCAGTAGGGAAGGGATCAAAGGAGGAAAGCTGGTAGACAGACCGGGGTGAGATCAAAGGGAAGGGTAAGCAGCAGGGAAGGATTCAAAGGAGGAAAGCTGGTAGACAGACCAGGGTGAGATCAAAGGGAAGGGCAAGCAGTAGGGAAGGGATCAAAGGAGGAAAGCTGGTAGGCAGACCGGGGTGAGATCAAAGGGAAGGGCAAGCAGTAGGGAAGGGATCAAAGGAGGAAAGCTGGTAGACAGACCAGGGTGAGATCAAAGGGAAGGGCAAGCAGTAGGGAAGGGATCAAAGGAGGAAAGCTGGTAGACATGCAGACCAGGGTGAGATCAAAGGGAAGGGCAAGCAGTAGGGAAGGGATCAAAGGAGGAAAGCTGGTAGACAGACCGGGGTGAGATCAAAGGGAAGGGCAAGCAGTAGGGAAGGGATCAAAGGAGGAAAGCTGGTAGACAGACCAGGGTGAGATCAAAGGGAAGGGCAAGCAGTAGGGAAGGGATCAAAGGAGGAAAGCTGGTAGACAGACCGGGGTGAGATCAAATGGAAGGGCGAGCAGTAGGGAAGGGATCAAAGGAGGAAAGCTGGTAGACAGACCAGGGTGAGATCAAAGGGAAGGGCAAGCAGTAGGGAAGGGATCAAAGGAGGAAAGCTGGTAGACAGACCGGGGTGAGATCAAAGGGAAGGGCAAGCAGTAGGGAAGGGATCAAAGGAGGAAAGCTGGTAGACAGACCGGGGTGAGATCACAAGGAAGGGCGAGCAGTAGGGAAGGGATCAAAGGAGGAAAGCTGGTAGACAGACCAGGGTGAGATCAAAGGGAAGGGCAAGCAGTAGGGAAGGGATCAAAGGAGGAAACCTGTTTTGGTGGGATATTCCTCATGTCGTTGTGCCGGGTCACAATTATGAAACAATGTTCATTGTCAGAGAACGTCACCTCCAATCCAAAAGTTGGCCAAAAAAAAGTCATAATTATAGCTTCAGTACGCAGAGATGCTATAAAAAAACACCAGGAGGTACATAAGACGGGAACAAACTTCAAAGGAGGACAACTGAAGCATCAGAGTTAGAAGTGATGGTCAACGCATGAAAATGTGACCCGGCACAGCATAATGAGGAATAACCCTCACTTTTGAGATTTTGAGATTTTCTAATGATGTGAAAGAGTATGCCATTAGCTTTCAAATGATATCAAAATTATTTCCGTGTCAACTTGTAAATAGTACAAGGGGACTTCGCTTGTTCATTTGGTACCAGACACAATATAGCAGCACCAGTCTAACTCCTCGAAAGCGGCCATTCAAAAAGGCAGGAACTTTACATTTTCATGAAAACAGTACACAAACACTCCCCCCAAATCCTCGTTTTTTTCAACATTTAAAGACGGATTTCGGAAAAATCCTTTGGACATAAGATCCTCCAATACATTAACCTCTCGAAAATACAAAAACAAAATATATATTTTGTTTAACGAATTGAGAAGATACCATTAGGCGATTAGCTTTCAAATGATATCAAAATTTCCTCCAATACATTAACTTTCCGGGGAAAAAAAATCGAATTGAGAAGATACTTTGACTTCAGGCGTTGTTTACTCGAAAAGTGTTTTGGTGGGATATTCCTCATGTCGCTGTGCCGGGTCACAAATGGTTTGCCCGCAGCGCATGTTACTCAAATCGACTGTATTTAATTTATTTTTTGTATAGTTCCTACGCAATTGAAAAGTTTGACCTCGAATATTCAGCGAAGCGGGTAACTCGCTGCCAGCTAGAAATGGCACTCTGCAAACAATAATCATCCCTAATTGTGCAGCGGGCCTCGGTTTTTTCTTAGTAGGGTGGCAAGGGAACTGCATGCCACGTCCTTCGCCTAGCTGTTGATCAAATGCAATTATTTCGTGTCTACGAAACAATTACTGACACGCGGTGATTGTTTCGAAGACAATTACTTTGTGACGGTCTGCACGGCGGAGAAAGCTTGCGGTGATACCAATTTGACGCAATAATAATTATTTATGCTGAAGCCGTTTGTCAGTGTGAGTATGGGTGTGTGTACACGTACGAGGGGTGGGCGCGAATCTATAGTGCCTTGTGCAGACCTAAGACCTAGACTTGCGTAAGTCTGCGCATGGAAAATGTGAAGGTGTTTAGGTCTCCACAAGGTTTTCTCGAAACTGATATTATTTGTGACCCGGCACAGCATAATGAGGAATAACCCCACTTTTGAGATTTTGAGATTTTCTAATGATGTGAAAAAGTATACCATGAGCTTTCAAATGATATCAAAATATAATATCCTCTAATACTTAAAATTTCCGAAAATACACAAAAAAGACATTTGATTTGTAATCGAATTGTGAAGATACTTGAACTTCAGGCGTTGTTTACTCAAAAAGTGTTTTGGTTGGATATTCCTCATGTCGTTGTGCCGGGTCACATTTTATAAAATAACTCAAAAACGTGAAATTTGTGATGGGTAAGAATCCATCACAAATTGAAGTGTTAATATTATCAGGGGCATACGGTCCAGATTTCGACCCAGGAAAGTGAATGTGGTTGAAATGGGAGCATTTTTAAAATATCGTTTGTCACTCGGTTGTGTAATAAACGAGGACAAAGCCATGTCTCCACAAGGATACAAAGATCCAGTGTGTGGAGGCATATAAGCGTCACGACGTATGACACTAACCACCGTGGCTAAGCTATAAGTGCGCATGCGCGAAGTCAGGTTTTGCCATTCATTCATTCATTTCTCAAGTAGCTAGAGGCACAAGCACGAAACAACCCTAACCCTTATCCTAATCCTAATCCTAACAACCCCAATCCTGAACCTAACCGTAATCCTAATCCTAATCCTAACTCTATCAGTAACGCTAACCCAACCCGAACTCAAACTCTAACCGTAACCATAACCCTAACCGTAGCGCCCTAAGCCTAACCTACGCTGGTTTACAACTCACGTCCTTGTATAGTCCCCACACAATTTACGGGGTACCAGCATGGCTCAACGACGGTTGTTAAGCGTCATATGTCGGTCATGTTGTAATCTGAGAGATGAAGGTCCAAACTACAATTTTTAGTAAAGCTACAAGAACTGAGAGACTTTTGGGTGTGGGATAATTGGCTTTGAAAGTGAGTGTTTTTGTACAGCGTTCAATGGGAGCTCTATTTAGTGTTCTGCACCCCTGTAGGCTGAGTAGGGCGCCCTCAAGTGCTGCGATGTTTATTTCGATTTTTTTTTCGTACATCATCCAGCGAGGGCGCGCTTCAGTAACTGCCAAAAAAAAAATGTAAACAGTGAATGACTGAATGACACTGACAGCTCCGAAACGGATATTATCACTAATCATGAATAATTATTATTTACCCCAAATTATCAACAAAAAGGACATCACTGAATGAACGTGGTTTAAGAAATGGGCGTTTGATCGCGTTGATTTTCATCTGATGTCCAGTCGAATTGTTGAAAATCGATATGCCGAAATTAAACCTGACGTTTGGCTCCTCGCAGTAAGAACATTTATTACTAGAATGGCGATTCGATTTTTTTTTAATTTTACTAGAAATACTACACATTTTACTGAAAAATTATGAAGCCCAGCTGTGAGACTCCCCCTTTATCCTTCTCTACTTTCCAGAGGACGTGGAAACTGACATGACAACATGGGGACATCGGTCCGATTTGGGTCAGCAATTGGCTTTTTAGGTGAGTAAAACAAAAAATTAAATCGAAAAATCAACATCCCTAGGCTTAGGCTTAGGCTTAGGCCTTACTCAGTGAGTCTTAGTCTTAGTCTTGCTAGTCTTAGTAACTCGTACTCTAAGCTTGAGCTTTTCCCGTTCAATACTTGTTCTAGTTATTTTATAATTAATAGTTATAACATAGTCTGAGTAGCTTGGACCCTTACAATCGCCCTTTTTAAAGATTTTGATGTTTCGGGCGATGTAGGGTCCAAGGAAAACTGCTCGGAAACCCGATAAACTAACTATGTGTTTGACTCCATGACTACCCCCCTACCTACATCGCCCGAAACCTCAACATTTTTAAAAAGGTCGATTGTAAGGGTCCAAGTTACTCGGACTAGTTGTAACAGAAGCTTTCTCAAAGCCGAAAATCATTAATTTAAAGAAGTACATTGTATATTTGAAAAGCTAACACAAGGAAGGGCACTTATCATTTGTATAACTTCACTAACTAACAGAGTACAGTAATAAATATCAGTATAATTACTATGTATCGGATGTAGAATGGTAAAAGCAGCATCAGCTTTGTGTGATCCCCGAGCTGCTGCAGCCAGGTTTGCAACAATTGCATCTGAATGAATGCGGGGTTGTGATCCCTGGAGATAATTGTGTACATGGCAGTTAATGGCTAAACTGCTTCTGACTGGCGCCCCCACCCTGACAAAGACTAGTCAGTAGTTGACTATTTCGGGAAGGCCACCATCGAAGAGCTGGATAGCTCAGATGGAAGAGCACTGGTACGCAAAACCGGAGGTCTCGGGATCAAGTCCCGGTCCAGTCAAAGTTTTCTTATCCAATTCTATCTTATATCACAGTTATCACTTACGTATCAGATGTGTGTCAAGCTGAGGGCTTGATTTTCTTTGCAAAGTGGGTTGGGGGGTTGTTACGAATTTGGACACACTTTGCTTCAGTGTGTGGACTGACCTGGGCGGGATTTCGTAAAGGCGGCCTAACGATGCATCGTAACTCGCTTCACAATTGAATAACTTAACCCGTGATCGTAAGTTGTGATATAATGCGATTTGGTTTCTGTGTATCGCTCATCGACTTGCGATTGATGAATTGTAAAGTTCTGTAAGTTGCGTTGAGTTTGGTGAAATCGACCGCAGGACTGGTCTGATCTGTCTGTGTCTTCCCCTTCTGCAGCCTTTGCATCGGACGACAGAAGGCGGCACTGTTTGGCACCGGGGTAGAAAAGTGTCGTCCATTCCCCCCCCCCCCCTCCTCCATCCCTCCCCTTCCAAAAAAAACAAAACCCTAAACAAACCCCCAAAACCCGCCGATGAAGTCATTGATGATGTCATCGATGACAACGTTGACGAGGTCGTTGGCGATGTCGTGGACGACGATGCTGACGCTGGCCTTGATGTGGCTCCTGATGTCTGTCGGCATGGCAACGACCTCTTCCGTCGCCCCGGCAACCTCTTCTGTCCCCACAGCTACAACCTCTTCTGTCATGGGTACACCTTCAGGCTCATCACCCTCCGGTAATTAATCAATTTTTATTGTTCTTACTGTAATGAAGACATTTCTATGTTAATAAACAAACAAAACCAAAACCTGAGATTGGAATCAGAGATTTTTTTTTTGTTCATAAAATTTGTCGGCCATACAACTACGTGACCTGCTTTCTTTCAGTTATCAATATTTTGACTTTTTGAGATCAACGTGCTCAAAATTCTGCTCATTTTTGACAAAACTGAACTCTCTTCATGAGGGTACTCAATTTAAGACCTTAAATATCTGAAGATTTTTAATGTGCGACAGAATTGAACTAAAAAGGTACAGTGTAATTGTCAAAAAATGGCAAGGCCTGACATTTCGATCCTAGCAGGACCTTTCTCAAAGTCAGGTAATTGTCCAAAATTCAAATAGGTGACAATGTTTTGCAAAGTTCTAATGAATTGCTGGAAAAACATTCGCAATTTTTTTTTTCCTGTTATTTGAAAGTTTCCTTTGTTTTATTTTCATTTTTGGGTAGGGATGGGCACGAGTGCTGCTGCAGCGTCGATATTCGAAATGACGTCATCGGTGTCTGATGCCAACTCCAGCATCCGGACCACCGCTGCGCAGTCGACGGAAGGTTTGTCGTTACCGAGCGCCAGCCTCTCATCCTCTCTGGTTGCTAGCAGCAACGCATCCGCCTTGCCAACGCTCTCCTCCTCCTCCGCATCCTCTTTCTCCTCCGCAAACTCATTTGACTCGTCCTCATTTGCTATTAACCCGCTGCCTCTGTCGTCCTCCGCTAACGCTCTAACTTCTTTTAATCCGGCGGGGCCGCCATCATCAGGTCCGTCGTCGGGGTCGGAGGTCGCGCCGCCCGTCTCGAGCCCGCCAGTCGAGACCCGCGGTCGGCCCGAGTCCCCCTCGCCCACACGACGGGAGACGGCCGCCCCGAGTGCCAGCGAGCCTCTGCCGTCCGCTCGCTCCGAGATCTGGGACCGGCCCGCCTCCCTCTCCCAGCCCCCCGAGTCCGGCTTCGCGTGGAGGACCGCGGAGAGCTCCGCCGGCGATGGACCTTCCCTCTATCTGGCGCCCTCGCCCGGCGGCAGCGGCGGCGAGTCCGTCGTGAGCACCGCCCGACGGGAGGCGGCCACTTTCGCCACGACTCTCCCCCTGGCCTCTCACGGTCAAATTCTCCCAAGCTACGACGTGTACTCGGAGACGCCCGGCCTGGCTGCCTCCACTGCGGGCGGCTCCTCTTTCGCGGGGACGCCGGAGAGGAGAATTTTCACGGCCAGGACGCCCGGCCTCATCAGCTCCCAGGAAATGTCCGCCGCCCGTGAATCCACGCACTCACTCGCGCCAGAGCCTTCACGAAACCCCGTCGACTCGTCCGTTAGTGACGGCAGTGACTTCCCCGAATACGTGCTTACGAGCTACTGGTACGAAGAGGTGGCGTCCTACGCTGTTACCATGGCGGCGTCTCTCTTGACGACGAGAGATTCACTTGGTGCTACCGGTAGCCGGTCTCTGGAGGAGAGTAGCCATTTTGCTGCCAGCCTCAACGGAATGAGGTCAGAGGTCAGAGGTAGCCAGTCTTTGGAGGAGAGTAGCCATTTGGATGCCAGCCTCGACAGAACGAGGTCAGAGGTCGTCGGCGCGGCGACGCCGGCGTTCAGCGGAGCTCTCCGCTCACCGACACCCGCCGCGGTCTCTCGGACTTCGCTGCGGTCCGATTCTGCGCCGTCGTCTGATTTGGACTCAGTCCGGGTGTCGCCTGTGCGCGGGACTCTGGCGTCGTCTTGGCAGGGGACGCAGATGACGTCCTGGGCTGAGCTGACTTGGCACGGGTCACCGTCGCCGGTGTACGTCACGGATGTAACGGCCGTGAGTTTGACGCCACACCCGACGCATCTTCTCGCAACGCCCACGCCGCTGCTGACCGAGGGGTCAAGCCCGCCGTCCAGCGACCGGAAAGACGCGATGAGGACGACGACCTCTCAGTGGGGTCCGTTCTCCGATCCTCGCTCGGGCTCTCCGTCTGGAGAGTTGTCATCCAGGCCGGACTCGCTGACGAGTCCGGCTCTCTCCGGAGCGAGCGAATCGCGCTTTCCTCTTTTGCCTGAAACTTTGTCCGCTCCGGATCTCGGGAGGGCTTCCCCGTTCTCGTCCGTGCCGCAGTTTCCTCCGACGTCGGTATGGGCTGCTGGCGCTTCCCGACGGTCAGCCGAGGGCGATCTATCGTCGCTGCCCGCCCCCTCTCCGAGTGAACCAGTTCACCTCTCCTTCGTGACCGTAGAGTCGTCTGCTTCGAGTCGTCTTCGAGTCGTAGAGTCGTCTTCTCATCGGGCACACGGACCGTCGCTCGCCGACCTAGCCACTCCTCTCCGCAGCGATTCTTGGAGCGTGGGGAGCATCTCGGAGGTCCCTCCGTCACTCGCCTCACCTCGATGGAGAGAGCCTCCTGGAGCCTCCTCGGATGCTCCGTATCCCCTCTCGTTCAGCGATGGGTTTCCGGATGGCTCGTCCCGTCCGACTCCGAGAACCTCGGGCGCTCAGAGCTTGACGCCCCTCCTCCCCTCCCCGTCCCGGCCCTCAGAACCCGCTTCCTCTCATCTCGTTACTTCATCGCCGCCATCTGCCAGTCATCTTAACGCTCCATCCGACCGCTTCTCGACTCTCTCTCCGCCTCTCTCCTCCTCGCCGCATGCCGTGCTAACCCAATCTAGCCTCGCTGTCGGCTCCTCGCCGCTCGATCCCTGGAGCCGTGGCGCTTCACTGCCCGAGAGCTCCGCTGACGAGCGGCAAACTTTAAACTCGCTTACTTTTAACCCTCCAGCCTCAAGTAGGACGGCAGAAGTGCCCATCACCGCCTTCGGCAGACCGGTGTCTACCGATGCTTTCCCTAGTAGCAGTCCGCAAACGACCCGGTCGGGTTTTCTTACCTCGAGCCTTGCCCCTCTCACTACTGACTCGTTTTCCGAGCTCGCGTCCGCCTTTCCGCGCCCTTCTTCGCTCGCGGCGCCTCCTCTGAGCCCGCCCGCCTCTTCCGCCGCGGACGGCCGCACCGCGACCGCGGCGCGGTCCTCCTCTAACACCCCGCCGCTAACAGCTTCGGTCCGGCTGTCGACCAGCCCGGTTACCGGGCAGAGTTTCTCAGCCGAGCCGTCTGCTCTGATGACAGGCGTCCCGGCGCCCACTAACGGAATCGCTTCGCCGCTTAATAACACGGCGTCGGCCTGGGAGCGCAGCCTCCGAGTTGCCTCCCCGTCCGTTGACCCGACCTCTGACCCCGTGTCGCTGACAGGTCCTGTCCCGTCGGCGTCCGTCCCAGCCCCGAGCCCGTCGCCGTCGGAGGGCGTCGCCGTGACAACAGCCGGCTTCACCTACCCGACACTGGACCGGTCCTTTTCCACCAATCCCTTCTGGCTTCGTGCTGGTGAGTGACTTCCGGTCGTCTCCGTCATTTTCGACAAGATGACAGTTTTTCAGTAATTAGCAAATTCTTGCAGACTGCTCACTGTAGTGTGTACTCTGCCCGTCGTCAGGAGACTGCTGGATTCCATTGATGTTTTACGTATGTACGTCTTATGAAGCCATTAGTGTTAAAATGTGCCTTTCATCAGATCAGGCACATAAACACCAACGATACATGTAGTTGGAATCCAGCAGTCTCCTGACGACGGGCAGAGTACACACTACCCTAAACGTTGAGTTACCGGCTCTTTTCAGAGCCACACTCCTTCTCGAAAGAGAAGCGCTACTTGGTGTCACCGCAAACCTTCCACTTTGTATTTCCACCATGCAAACCTTCAAGTCTTATCTGAGTTACCGGCTCTTTTCAGAGCCACACTCCTTCTCGAATGAGAAGCGCTTCTTGGTGTCACCGCAAACCTTCCACGTAGTATTTCCACCATGCAAACCTTCAAGTCTTACACAACTATAATCCCAAAACGTGATTGGGCCAGATTGACCTCACAACCTGCAGGGTCCAACTTACAAGTCGTATATAAAAAAAATAGCTGGCCATTTGCTCAAAGAGCTGACCAAACGGTCACAGATGTTCAGTAGGGCTATACTCACGATGAGTCTGAAAGAAATTGCCGGTCTAGCCTTTCCGTGCTATCCCCCGCTATTTTTTTTTTCCGCACCACCGTCTCTGCAGAGATGACTGTCGCTGAGAGCGTCGACATCACTGGGAGGAGCTTTGTCGTCGCCACGGAGACCGGCCTAGCGACGGCCTACGCCGAGGCCAGGCGTCGCCGTGACGATCGCCGGGCAGCCGTGGAGGAGTTGCTAGGCAACCTGAACCCGGACAATGACCCTTTGCTGGCCCAGGGAAGAAGTAGGAGAAGGAGAGCTGTGACAGAGGATGGGAACACGGCGCAGGTACATGTAGACAGACTGACAGACCAACCGGATAAATTACAGGCTCCATGAAAGGGATCTCAAAAGATCAATCTTAAAATTTAGTGGGCCTGATCTTTCGATCCTAGCAGGACCTTTCTCAAAGGCAGAGGTCCTGCTAGGATCGAAACGTCAGGCCCACTCAATTTTAAGATTTGCATTTTGGTAATTTTAGTCAGCAAGCAGTTTGCAACATTTTTGTATATCACTTCAAAAGATCAATGTTACAAATAGAAAGGAATTCTGTCACAGGTAGATAGAGTGACAGATTAACCGACAAACCGATGAATACATGCTTCATGAAAGTGATCTGAGGAGCTCATTGTTATGAATAGAAAGGAATTGCGGCACAGGTAGATAGACACAACAAACAGACCAACCGACAGACAGATGAATGAGAACTTCATTGAGGTAGCTTAAGAGAATTTGTTGAGGCCATGAGGATAGTGCGGAGATGCTTAACCCTAACGCGTTGCACCTCCCGCACAGGACACGCACTGTATACCACAATTTACCACAGTGCCCTCAGGGGTGCAGGCTCACTTACCACAGGATACCACAAACCATGCTGTGGTATGTCGTGGTGCATGGCCTTGATCCTCCCACAGGAAAAACCATGTGTGGTTAATTGTGGTTTCAATGCCGGTTTTAATCCACACTTTTTTCTTTGCTGTGGCAGACAACATCTTTCGGATGGGCGAGAGACTCTATGCTCTGTACAGACATTCAAAACTAAAATGTGATGGCGTGGTCTTTTTTTTTTTTTTTTTTTTGGGGGGGGGGGTGTCAGGTGATCGATCTGTCGCGCAATTCCGTCTACCCTGTCGATGTCGTGCTGGTCTTTTACGTGGCGGAGGGCGATACCAATATCCCGGCGGGGGTGTCCAGGGCTGTCTTCGGCGAACTCACCCTCCAGGAGTTGACCTTCTACCTGCAAGTAGTGGTCAAGTCTCCGCCGATCGGTGAGTGGAGAAAAAGACGGAGCGACGATTGTCAACTTAGAGTGGAGTCAGATTTATATTTTTATTAATTTTTTTCTAAAATCTAAATCCATTTTCCTATAACACTTGTGAATAATAACAGCAGCGTTCAATCCCGGCAAAGATACATGTAAGTTGACTATTTTGGGAAGGCCGCCATCTAAGGGCTGGATAGATCAGGTACAGTAGTAGTAGAGTGCCGGTACGCAAAACCATAGATCTCGAGTCAGTCCTAGGTCCAGACCAATTTTCTTTGCCATTATTCAAAAGGTTTCCGAGATCTGCAACTCAGTTTACGAGAGATGACCCATTGTAGGTTGTGAGCTTGTGACTTGGGAGTTATCGGCGCTTTTTAGAACCGCACTCCTTTTTCGGAAGAGAAGTGCTACATGGTGTCTCTGCAGGCCTGCCGCTTAGTATTTCCACCATGCAAACCTTTCCCGTCTTATCTAACTTGTGATACACCTGTGGTTTCTTGGTATTGATCGTAAGTTACGATGGGTTTGGTGAAATCGACTGCAGGTGCTACGAATCAAAATACATTTATAACAATGATGTTCATACTTGTCCTTCAGCGAGTCTCACGGTGTAGGATCTGTAACCATTGTTGCGCGCAAATTTGAGGAATCAACGTGGTTCATTTGTTTTTGGGGGGTGGTCCTGTTCATTTTCCTTTCTCTTCCCCCCCGACCCCCCCACCAGAGTTTATCGAGCCCGTCGTCGTGACGCCCACTCCCGCCCCGCCCTCCCTGGACATCCTGTGGGTGTTTCTGGGCGTACTGGGCGGGCTGACTGTCCTGGGCTGCGGCTGCTGCTGCTGCTTCTGTATCTGCTGCCGTCGCCCGCTGCAGCCGTCCAAGGACGGACCCATGGACATGGACACCCTCAAGATGCTGCAGCACAAGCAGAAGGTGGGGAAAGGGCGCGGCCCTGCTTTGGGTCTGAGGGCGTGGTAGGGTGAGGTGGACATGGTCGGGTGTGGTCACCCGACTTCAGGGTCCTGATGTGGTACATGTACATAGCAAAGGCAGCTTTGGTTGGGTGTGGTCGTATAGGTGTGGTTGGGTGTGGCCAATTGACTCTAGGGTGTGGCAGGGTGTGGTCACCTGACTTGGGGTCCTGACGGGATATGTGCAGGTATTGTTAGGTGTGGATGCATGGGTGTGGTTGGGTGTGGTCACTTGACCCTAGGGCGTGGCCGGGTGTGGGTATAGTTGGGTGTGGTCGACTGACTTTAGGTCTAGGTCTCAGATCTAGGACGAGACATGGCATCCATGCAGCTTTCTGATAATCCTTCTTTTGTGTTCACTCCTCCACACTTCTCACTTTGATCTTTCCCCTCTCTTCTCCCTAATCCCTACCCTACTCCTTGCCCTTCCCTTTGATCTCTCCCTACCAGCTTTACTCTTTGTCCTTTGTTTCTCATCCGTGTCCTATTCACTCTCTTCCCCCCTCCTTCGTGTACATGTATCTGCTTTGTCCTTTTCACTCTGCCTTTGACAAAAGGTCCTGCTAGGATCGAAACGTCAGGCCCACTAAATTTTGAGATCATTTTTTGTTGGTTCGCAGTACCCATACAGGCCCTACAGGAGTCCCAGCCAGACGCCCCGTGGCTTTGACGTCGCCAAGGAAACGGAGGGGGCCCAGGAGAGGGGCGCGGCCAGCGTGGGCGGGTCCCGGGCGGGGCTCCAGAGCAGCGCGGCGGGCTCCCTCTTCAAGAGCCAGCCGTCTGCGGCCAACTCTCCAAGGTATCTGGCTCCCCGTCTTCCCCCCGAACCCTCATTGCTCGTATCCACACGGGAGTCGGGTCCGACGGCTCGTGCCCGGTAGCTTTGCATCCACCGAAACGGCTTTGAAGTTAAATCTATGTTCGCATTTTTTTTTTTTTTTTTTTTTTTTTTTTCATGAGACCATAGGTAACATTCCAATGGGTAAATCTTTTTAGCACCCACACTTGGATTATCGACGTTGGTACCGGTAGGTAACCACAACAACTGACAAAACTTGACTGACTTTGAATTACAAATGCACGAGCCATCGCGTCCGCACACGACTTTTTCGACTCGAAAGGAATACCACACAGGTAGACTGACAGACCAGCCGACAAACAGATGAATAGAGGCTTCATTAAAGTGATGAATAGAAAGGTGTTACGGCACAGGTAGATAGACGCAACAAACCGACCAACTGACAGACAGATCAATTTGGGACTTCATTGAGATCGTTGGAGATAATTAGTTGAGGATAGTGCGGAGACGCTTGATCCATACTTTTTTTTCTTTGCTGAGGCAGACAACATCTTTCCGATCTTACAAATGCACAAGACGTCGCGGCCGCACACGACTTTTCAACTCTGTTAAACTGACCGGGTCAATTTTTACCGGGCAGAAGATGTTTGGTTCACTTACCCATTCGAGTCGGGTCTGTTACCTTGGAGGAAAACTTCCCAGGCTGTCAGCAGCTGCTCTCTTAGTTTCTCCCTAGCGCCAGTCAGAAGCAACTCAACCATTTACTGCCATTATATCTCTAGGGATCACACCCCTGCTTTCATTCAGATGCAATTTGACACCCTCCCCCCCCACACCCCGGCAAAGACTAGTTGACTATTTTGGGAAGGCCACCATCTAAGGGCCGGATAGCTCAGATGGTGAGAGCACTGGTTTGCTTAAACCAGAGGTCTCCAGTTCCAATCCCTGTCCAGTCGACGTTTTCTTTGCCATTTTTTCCCACCAAAAAATTGATGTCAACGGAAACGGTTCTGTTTCTTTTAGGGTGGAAGATGCTTCCAACTCCTCCACCTCGTCCTCCGGAGACGGTTTCCCCGGCAACCGTCCGGCCGTGCCCCCACTAGAGCTCGATTCCCTCCGAGGGGCCAGGAGGGCCGCGGCGAGGGACGAGGAGGAGGAGGAAGAGGCGTTCCAGAGAGCAGCCTCCTCTCTCGATCTGGACGCCAGTGCCACGAGTCAGCGACTAGCCAAGGACCATCGGCCCAGACTCCTACCCGGAAGACCTCAAGTGGTAAGTTCATCTAGATAAGTGGAAGGTTTGCGGTGACACCATGTAGCACTTCTCTTTAGAGAAGGAGTGTGGCTCTGAAAAGAGCCGGTAACTCAGATAAGACTTGAAGGTTTGCATGGTGGAAATACGAAGTGGAAGGTTTGAGTTGACACCATGTAGAACTTCTCTTTCAAGAAGGAGTGTGGCTCTGAAAAGAGCCGGTACCTCAGATAAGACTGGAAGGTTTGCATGGTGGAAATACTAAGTGGAAGGTTTGCGGTGACACCATGTAGAACTTCTCTTTCAAGAAGGAGTGTGGCTCTGAAAAGAGCCGGTAACTCAGATAAGACTTGAAGGTTTGCATGGTGGAAATACCAAGTGGAAGGTTTGCGTTGACACCATGTAGAACTTCTCTTTCAAGAAGGAGTGTGGCTCTGAAAAGAGCCGGTAACTCAGATAAGACTTGAAGGTTTGCATGGTGGAAATACGAAGTGGAAGGTTTGCGGTGACACCATGTAGAAATTCTCTTTCAAGAAGGAGTGTGGCTCTGAAAAGAGCAGGTAACTCAGATAAGACTTGAAGGTTTGCATGGTGGAAATACCAAGTGGAAGGTTTGCGGTGACACCATGAAGCACTTCTCTTTCAAGAAGGAGTGCGGCTCTGACAAGAGCCGGTAACTCTTGGCATCAGGGAGAATGACGATAAGACTTGATGGTATGCATGGCAGAAATACTACTGTAAGTGGAAGGTTTGCAGTGACACCATGTAAAAGCACTTCTCTTTAAACAAGAAGAAGTATGGCTATGAAAAGAGCCGGTAAGCCAGTGTTGAATGTAAAATTAGGTCTTTTGTATAAAAGGGATTCACTCATGCTGTCATCTATGGTTTATTTTTTTATTTTTTTCAGAATCACAGCAGAGATCGACGGAAGAATAAATCAGGTAAGACCCAGAGATGCAAGGGGGGTCCAAATGAGGGTTTTCCCCTCTCGACGTAATAAGCACTCGGTGCTCGGTGCTTTGCTCGATTGCCCGCTGAAAAAAACCCCAAAACAGGCAGCTCGGACAGGATTCGAACCCATGACTCCTGCATTCTAGTGCAGACGTCTTAACCACTTGACCACCGAGCTGGTCAAGGTCGTGTGGCGGATTCGAATATTGTACAGCGGCTGGTACCGCAGTGCATCATAGATACGGTAGGATTTTTGATAAAAAAGAACAATTGAAAAAAAAATCATGCTATATCTAGTCTTGTGATTTCAAACTACATGTAGACTGACCGAAAGTTATTCTTTTGAGAAAGATCCTGCTAGGATCAAAATGTCAAGCCCTCGCAATTTTTGATATTTTTTGGGGTGTGTGTCACTCAACGGTCTTTTCATGAAATTCAACCCCTGCCGCCTGGCTACGTGTAGAACGAAAAAACAACAACCTGTGGGTACCACTGGTTCAGATCAGGCATGCAACTTGTCCGCGGATCCGCGGATTTCCGCGTTTTATTCAATTCGGCCATTAAAAAAAAAAAAAAAAATAGTTTTTTTTTTTTTTAAATCAAAGTCATAAGTTGTCACAAACTACTCAGAATGCACCACAGAGCATCTAGAATCCAAAATTTTCCCGGGCCCTTAAGCAGGCCCCAAACCACACACCATAAGGGCTTCGTGCTTCGCGCTCGCAGTTTCATTCGGACATTTTCCTCCTTTTTTACAATTCAAGAGTTGCATGCCTGTCAGATGAATCACATCGTGATCTCTGAGCGTGTTTTATTTGTTTGTCGGTTCATCTGTTTGTTCGCGTCTAGGAGGAGAGGGGGACGAGCTGAGACGAATTTACGAGAGGGCGCAGCGGGAGATCTCCAGGGTCCTTGAGCCCGATGTCATACCGGATCAATCCACACTCGCCCACGTCTCCCAGGACCTGCGGACAAAGTGAGACACGTTTCCCAAAACCCGATCTCCTCTACCCTCGACTACGAAGTCAAAATTTGTTTAGAAAAGTTTAAGAAAAAATGCCTAAGAAAACTTTAACTGGCCAGTAGTCCAAATGTTATAACCCCCCTCAAAAAAACAACCAAAAATTGTTTAGAAAGATGTCTAAGAAAACTTTAATTGAACCCAAAAATCAAATGAATTGATGAAAGACTGACTGAAAATCTTTTGAACAACTGAGAAAAAAAAAAATGGTAAAGAAAACTTTGACTGGAGCAGGATTTGAACCCGAGACCTCTGGTTTTGTGTACTGGCGCTCTTACCGTCTGAGCTATCCAGCCCTTAGATGGCAGTCTGTCCAAATAGTCAACAAATCTTTGCCGGGGTGGGGGCGCCAGTCAGAAACAATGATTCAATCATTAACTGCCGTATAGGATCTTCCCCTGGTTGTCATGGAGATGCAAACTAAGGCTGGGTTGGTTCAGTCGGTCACACCGAGAACTGTCCTGACTGAGGGTGGGTGGGGGGGTGGTCAAGTCGGCAAGAGCAGAGGAACACCTTCCACGGTGAGATACCGGCTCTTCTCAGAGCCACCCTCCTCCTCAATAGAGATGAGTTATTACACGGTGTCACCGCAGACCTTCCACTTTGCACTTCCACCACGCAAACCTTACAACGCTTACCTCACACTATTCACATCGAGAAGGGAAAGCACTGAGTGACTGAAGTGAGTAGGAAACGCGAGTTAGTCGCTATATCAACAAGCCAGGGGTTGTACTGTAATCTCTAAACCTGACTACAGCAGCTCGGGGATCGCACAAAGTGGATGCAGCTTTTTTTCAATCTAAGTGTTAAGTTAATTGGTTTGCAGTGACACCATGTGTATCATCTCTTTTGAGACTGAGCGTGGCTCTGAAAAGAGCCGGTGAGTCAACGTTTCGAGCAGTGTGTACTCTGCTCGTCGTCAGGAGACTGTGTGTTAAGTGTTGTGCGTTTTGGGGTTTTTTTTGTCTTCCTTTTTGCAAAGGAAATCCAACAAAAGAGGGAGAAACCACGACACGCAGGAGACAGAGTTCGGGGTAACGATTTCGGGGAACTTGGTGTCTGACAGCCAGCCGGCCAGAACCGGGGAAAGAAAACAGGTAAGATTTGGCTCCGAAAAAGAGAAAGAAATTTGACAGGACTTAGATTAGACCTTAGGCTGCCTCATTAGCTTCCCAATGATATCAAAATTATTTCCATACGTTGCCGAAATCCAAAGTTACGACGTGAAAAATCTGATACTCAGTCACGGAAACCAATTAAAAAAAAAAAAAAAAACCGGCTGTACAGTTTGAGGTCATGCACACGGCATGCTGATTGTTACTGTAGCGTACACGCAAACACTCTTACGAATTCCCAATAAAAAAATAAAAAAACTACAGACATTTGTTAAAAAATTCCTCCGGACATGTCGGAAGGGTGATGGAAACCTTCATCGTCTCACGAAAAAAAAAAATGAAGTTCGTCCCAGCACAATGAGTTGTCAAGTTACAAAGAGGAGAAAGCCGCACGTGTTATCAAGTTACTCATGTTTTATTTCCAGCTGGAAAATCGTGAAAGAAAAAACCAAAAACATAAAACCAGTCTTTGCACATTCCTCCGAGTGGTATAGAATTTCAGTATTTGCTGTAAGGCCACATTTACATGTTGTTACTCACACATCATGGATACACTTCCACTCAATTTTCACAACATAGATATATACGATAGAGGAGGATACATTTAGATTACACATTGACATAGCTGCCAACCATTCCTATTTTGGAGGAATCATTCCTCTTTTTTTGGGTAAAAAACTAAAAATGTATCACTTTTTACAAGCTCTTGACACCAGATTCTGATTTTGGTTTGGAAATACACATGAATTCCTGTGATTCCTCTTTTTTGGGCAGAAGTATTCCTAATTTCCTTGAATAATAATGTTGACAGCTACACTGTATGCATTGATTTAGATAAACTTTACAAGGCCAACAACAAATGGGTGAAAACAGTAAATGGTCATTAAGGCAATGCCTAGAATTTTTTTTTTTTGAATTTTTTTTTACCATTTCTGCACTTTTTGAAACCAAAAATAAATAATAATAATAGTAGTAATAATAAAATAAAGCATTTCTTGTGCTCCATTTTCCAATAAACTATTCTATGGACCAGAGGGCATCAGGTAAAATAGATGCAATCGAAGCATTTAAATGATGATTTCAACACGAAAGGTTTTCAACTCGGACTTAATGGGCTGCTGTGACAGATATTTCATCACTTAAATCCATGCTACAGAACTGTTTTGCAGTGTTGCTAAAAATCCAAAGTCTGTTTGTCAGACTCGTTCTGTGGGTGTACATGTACCAGGTATTTGCAAGTTTTCAGTTTTTATGCCTCAATATCAATATCCATGAGCAAATGAGCAAATTTGTGATGTCATCACAGGAACATGCAACAGAAACCCAATGGTGTTGTACACAAGTTTCTGAAAATATCTGGGTTTTTTTTTCCTGAAGACCTATCCCTAAGCCTGTTGATTTACTGCCAAAATGTAAACTTCATGATCATACATGTACAGTGAAGGAGTTGTTCATCAAACCTAATTCAGAGGGATGAATTTGCAGTTTGAAAGTTCATGTTTTTCTTATGTTTTTTTAAACGCAGTGGCTGTTGTTACGGCAGTCGTCCGTGTGGTTCCCTGACTTGATTGTATTTCGTCAGCATTGCAGGCTGGTTGAACCAGTCTATTAGCTGATAGTCTGGTTCCAAGAGCTAAACATCCTGACAAATACTGTGAAGTCAAGGAACCACACGGACGACTGCCGTAACAACAGCCACTGCGTTTTTTAAACTGTGGGTTCCTGACATGACCTTACAATGTATAGCACCCACATTTTTATAAGGATATTTTTCAAGGGAAACAAGATAACCAATTTCTGACTCCACTCAGAAAAAAGAAGCTTGCCAATAATTATGTGACCCGGCACAACGACATGAAGAATATCCCACCAAAACACTTTTTGAGTAAACAACGCCTGAAGTTAAAGTAGCCGGCACAATTCGATTACAAATCAATTTTCTTTTTTTTTGTATTTTCGGGAAATGTTAAGTATTAGAGGATATTATATTTTGATATCATTTGAAAGCTAATGGTATACTCTGTCACATCATTAGAAAACCTCAAAATCTCAAAAGTGGGGTTATTCCTCATTACGCTGTGCCGGGTCACATATGTACATGTACACTTCAGATCCCAAGACGACAGCAGAAAATGAGCTTGACTGTGATATTTATTGCAGAGACCCTTGAAATGATTCCTCAGTCCCTAAATCTGGAACACTTACAGGTGACGTTATCCACAGTTTCAGGGCACAAACCTTAAAATCTGCCACCACCAAACGCCCATTGCATTTTCGGTTGGATCAGTATACATTACACACCTCTGCCTGCTGATCGCAAGATTCAACATCTTTTCAAACAATCACAGCCGAGGAAATTGCAAAGGAAAGAGATACTTGGCAAACAGCTGGCATCACTGATTGTGTTCCTCACACCAAAAAAATACATATTTCATAAAGTTCTTTACCAAAATACTCTCATACCGGATACTTTTTTTCTGGATAATTTTCGACTATTTAACGTAGGTCAACCGAATGAATGAAATACTGAGTTGGAACTTTTGAGCAGTTTTGAAACAATGGCGTACAAAACTTCGACTGGACCCAGATTTCAACCCGAGACCTCTGGTTTTGCGTACCAGTGCTCTTACCATCTGAGCTGTGTCCAGCCCTTCAATGGCTGCCTTCTCACAAAGTCAACAAACGGCTTTTGCCAATCAGAAGCATTTAACCATTAACTCCGTCCATCTCTTGGAATCAAGTCCCCGTTTTCATTCAGATGCCGCAAACATCCAATTGTTGTAAAACAATGGTGATTAATTTCCTGGATTGCGTGTCCTTGTTTTCGGTTTTATCCTGCGACCTTCCCCCTCTCTCAATTTTTGTTTTCTTCTAATAAGTAACAAGGCTCACTCTGAACAATTTCTAACTTTTATGGCCAACTGAGACATTAGAGTAAAATTCCGCGTAGCAAATGGGGTACAGTTTTAGTTACCAGAAAATAAGAGCCCCCACACAGAACTCAGTCTATCTTGAATCTCTTTCATGGATTAAGAAATGGTTTGTACAGTGATTTGTAGGATTTTCTGCAGAATGTTCTGTAGAATGTTCTGCAGAATGTTCTGCAGAATGTTCTGCAGAATGTTCTGCAGAATGTTCTGCAGAATGTTCTGCAGAATGTTCTGCAGATTGAGTAGGTTCTGCAGAATAGATGTCCCCCTGACACTTACGAGTTAATCTTGAAGCCTCCTCTTTTAACAGACTATTGGGTGTTCTGTAGAATGTTCTGCAGAATGAGTGGCTTCTGCAGAGTGGGTGTCCCCTGAATCTGACAAGTCAATCTTGAAGGCTTCTCATCTTGTAGACCATATAGACTATAGAGTGTTCTGTAGAGTAGTTTGTAGAATATTCTGTAGAGTAATTTGTAGAATGTTCTGTAGAGCAGTTGCTCTGTAGAATGAATGGCTTCTGCAGATAGTGGATGTCCTCCAAATCGGACAAGTCAATCTTGGAGGCTGCTCATGCCGTAGACCATAATTATAGACTATATAGTGTTCAAAGAGTCGCTTCTGCAGAATGAGAGGGTTCTGCAGAATGAGAGGGTTCTGCAGAATGAGAGGCTTCTGCAGAATGAGGGGCTTCCGCAGAATGAGGGGCTTCCGCAGAATGAGGGGCTTCTGCAGAATGAGGGGCTTCCGCAGAATGAGAGGCTTCTGCAGAATGAGGGGCTTCCGCAGAATGAGGGGCTTCCGCAGAATGAGGGGCTTCCGCAGAATGAGGGGCTTCCGCAGAATGAGAGGGTTATGCAGAATGAGAGGCTTCTGCAGAATGAGAGGGCTTCTGCAGAATGAGGGGCTTCCGCAGAATGAGGGGCTTCCGCAGAATGAGGGGCTTCCGCAGAATGAGGGGCTTCCGCAGAATGAGAGGCTTCTGCAGAATGAGAGGGCTTCCGCAGAATGAGAGGCTTCTGCAGAGCAGAGCGGCGGTCTCCTCTAGTAGTCGTTGGCCGAGCTGCCCGTCATGAAGCTCTCGATCCGCGCCTCGTCGGCGGGGCTGAGCCGGGAGCCGGCGCGGGCCTCGCAGCGCCGGGCGGAGTCCAGGACGGTCTCCAGGGCGGCGCGGCACTGGGCGTCGGCCTGCAGCTGGCGGCGGGCGTGGGTGTCAGCCGAGTAGTTCTCCAGCATGAGCCCCAGCAGCACCACGTCCTGCCGGTCCAGCAGCGGGCTGCCGGCCAGGCGCTTCAGGTTCCGCCGCAGCTCCTGGTGGTTGCTGCTGCGGAAGAGCGCATAGAAGTGCGGGGCCCGCCGGTCGTCCGCCCCGCCGTCGCCGTTGTCAACGTCGTCAACGTCGTCAACGTCCGCGGGCTCCCTGGCCGCCGCAGCTGGGGCGGCGGCGCGATGGCCCCTTGCCGACGGCAAGCCCCGGGGCGGCTCCGCTACGAATATCACCGGCCTGTGCCGGTCGCCCTCGGGGGCCAGGTAGCGCGTTTCCGTGGCGACGGTTGCCATGGATGCCTCGGTGGTCGTGGTGCCGGTGATGACGGCTGTGGAGGGGCTGCAGAGAGAAGACTCCGGCTCTGACATCGACGCCCCCCCGGCCAGAGATAATATGTGTGTCGTCCTCAATCTGAGAATGGGACGGAGGCGCCGAATGCTGGCTCTCTCTCTCTCTCTCTCTCTCTCTCTCTCTCTCTCTCTCTCTTCGTAAGTCTGAGGTTGTGTTCCGTTCATGGAGGTCTCTCACCCGGAAGCGTTCTTTCAAAGGTACACCTTCGCAAGTTGGCGCTCGCTGTGATGGCCGCGGATGTTGCCACACGGCCGTCGGTGACCCGTCTGTAAGGTGCCTGCAAGTTGGATTGAGCGAGACAAGAGAAGGTTACAAACTTAAGCCACTTCCTACTCTGCATTCGGAGTGCCGGTGGTGTTGCTATGCGCAAGGCCCCTCTAAATCTGGGCACGGCTATTGTCCCAAGTTAAAAAAAAACAAAAAAACAAAGACCCTTCTCAGCCTACCACAAAACAATATGCAGCATGACAAAATGCGGCAGACGTCAGATTGTGCCAGGTTCGACTCGTTTATAATGTAAAAAAAATGTACGCCCTTAGTAATTGATTTTCCTGATTTTCAGTTTGAGGATCGCCCATTGGATGCAGGTTCTTGAACTAAAAACCAAAACGAAAGTGCTTAAATGTTGCAAATTGTTGCTGAACTGACCGAAAACCGAATATCGAAGATTATGAGGGCCCGACGTTTTTATCGTTTTTCTTTGTACCTGCCTTTGAGAAGGGTCCCTTCTCAAAGGCAGGCAGAATGACAGGGACAAAACAATAAAGAAGCACCTGTACGCAAAGCCAGAGGTCTCGGGTTCAAATCCCGGTCCAGTCAACGCTTCCATTGCCATTTTTCAAAAGGAAATGAAATAAATAAATGCAATTCTAGACTAATATCCAAACCAAAAAAGGGTTACAAACTGCTTACTGTCAAAAAGGACCAAATTACAAATATCAAAAAGTGGCCCAACATGTCGATCCTAGCAGGACCTTTTTATCCTAGCAGGACCTTTTTATCCTAGCAGGACCTTTCGATCCTAGCAGGACCTTCCGATCCTAGCTGGACCTTTTGATCCTAGCAGGACCTTCCGATCCTAGCAGGACCTTTCAATCCTAGCAGGACCTTTGAGAGAGGTCCAGCTATGATCAACATTTTGGATAAAATGAAAATTTTGGATAAAATGAAAATTTTGGATAAAATGAAAATTTTTGATACAGTGAACATTTTGGATGAAATGAAAATTTTGGATAAATGAAACAAAATGGATAACATGAAAATGTTTGATAAAATGCTAATTTTGGATAAAATTCACAATTTAGGATAAAATTCTAAATTTTGGATAAAATTCTAAATTTTGGATAAAATTCTAAATTTTGGATAAAATTCTAAATTTTGGATAAAATTCTAAATTTTGGATAAAATTCTAAATTTTGGATAAAATTCTAAATTTTGGATAAAATTCTAAATTTTGGATAAAATTCTTAATATTGGATAAAATTCTTAATTTTGGATAAAATTCTTAATTTTGGATAAAATTCTTAATTTTGGATAAAATTCTAAATTTTGGATACAATTCTAAATTTTGGATAAAATTCTAAATTTTGGATAAAAAAAAGAAAAACACTGTAGAGGGTCTGATTTTTTTGTTTATCCAAGTAGGACCTCTCTTCAAAAACATTATTGAAAAAAATGTACCCAGGCCTCGGATTAAATTTGCATGTCAGTTTTATGATCTACCGCCTGAGCTATCCTAGTACTGCGGACCTACCGATACAGAGTTCTGATGGAAAGTTACTGGCAGCTGTAAAAAAAAAAATATATATATAACTTACTGTACGTGTGAGAAGACAGCTCTACATGTATGCCAGTGGCTCTTGTAAAGATGCGAAGCTGTTTGTGCCAAGTGCCGTATCAAGGTGTCTACAAACTGAGTGCTACAAGTACATGTATCATGTACCTCCTAAATTGCTGGCTGTCGACGTGGGAGGAAATCTGACTGAGATAGGCTGGCTGACTTGCTGTGTTTATATACAGAGAGCTCCCGGCCTGTATTGCAACACTGTGCTCCCCCAGGGGCAGGGGCTGGGAAGGCATTGCGCAACGGTTGTTTACGCCGCCATTTAAAAGTAGCTGCTTGAGTACCAACAAAAAAAAAACAGAAAAAAAAACCGGGGAGCCAAAGCAGCGCTGCGCGTGCGCTTGCCAAATTCCCCTTTGTATTCTTTAAAGGGCTGCACGAGAGCTGACACAATGCTGATTGCTCAGTGTGGGACTTTCCCCGGGGTTGTGCATTTTTTTTTTTTTTTCCGTCTGGGAAAGAGGGAAGGAGGGAATTAGGAGAGAAGGAGGGAAGGAAGGGAGGCATGCAGGGAGGCAAGGGAGAGAAGGATGGAAGGAGGGAAGGAGGCAGGGAGGGAGCTCAGGGAGGCAGGGAGAGAAGGAGGGAAGGGGGAAGGAGGCAGAGAGGCAGGCAGGGAGGCAGGGAGAGAAGGAGGGAAGGAGGCAGGGAGAGAAGGAGGGAAGGAGGCAGAGAGGCAGGCAGGGAGGCAGGGAGAGAAGGAGGGAAGGAGGCAGAGGGGCAGGCAGGGAGGCAAGGGAGAGAAGGATGGAAGGAGGGAAGGAGGCAGGTAGGGAGCTCAGGGAGGCACAGGCAGAGATGTGCAAAAAAAATTTTTTTCATCTGGGCGAGCTGCCAGAATCAGCAATGACATTGGTTCTTGATCAGTCCGAACACGAAAAAAAAAAAAAAAAAAACCAGCACGAGGAACGTAAATAGATACATGTACCTTTGTTCCCCTTGACTCTGTTTTCTTTCTTTATCTGTCTATTCCTCTTCTATTTTTCCTGTAGCCATCATCTCAAGTGGCCTTATATAATTATAAGGCCTTGTGTTTGGCGATCTTTCATCAAACATAAAAAAAAACGCAGTGGCTGTTGTTACGGCAGTCGTCCGTTTGGTTCCCTGACTTCACAGTATTAGTCAGGATGTTTAGCTCTTGGAACCAGACTATCAGCTAATAGACTGGTTCAACCAGCCTGCAATGCTGACGAAATACAATCAAGTCAGGGAACCACACGGACGACTGCCGTAACAACAGCCACTGCGAACAAAAAATGTCCCCCTCTCCCCATTCACTATGGTGACCGACTATACTGTATACAATGTACCTCCCTTCCGCTGAACCGTGAAGTGACGTTATTGTGTGTGTCACAATGGGGTTTTCTGAGCCTAGTGATGCCATTGCAATAATGTAATACCCGTATGTGTATCTTGATAATGAATGATGATACACAAATTAACATTTATACTGCGCTGTTTACATACAACAATGACCAGGGCTCTATTTCATAACAAGGGTATAGGAATCTTCCTAAATAAAATGTTCCTAAATTAAGAGAGCAATGTGCTAAATAAAATGTCTAAACTTATGACAATTAAGACACAAATTCAGTCCAGAGATGGAAATGGATTCTTCCTAGTAGATGACCTACATTGGTTTATGAAATAGGAACATTGATGCTATGATGCTTCAGGTTTTGTTTTCTGGAATTCGAAATGAAATTCTTCCTAAGTCCCAGATAGGAATATTCCTGCCTCTAATGAAATAGAACCCAGGAGTATATTACAATTAAAAAGGCTAAAACAAGAGAAATACATTTGTCTTCAAAATGTATTTGTTTGTTTTGTTCGCAATGCCAACTTTTAGATTGTTAGTACAAAATTTCAAAATCTTGTTCCTAGTCAGTTTTTCTCTGAATCCCTTTTCATTTTATCCTTAATTTCAAGCAAATAGGTCTAGGAAAAACTGACTGGGAACTTATGAAGAAATGGAAAAATTGGCGAGGAAAATGCTGACATGACCAGCTTCCGAATTCAAGAAACTTCTTGCAGAACTTACGCAACATTTTGCTGCCTTTGCTAAAAAAAATCTGAAAAGAGTCTACGTGGCGCAACAACATTTGTAAAATTTGTAAAAAGTTGCATTACTTACAGCAACTTTTCTTGGAATCGACTGCAGTGCTCTTCCATCCGAGCTATCCAGCCCTTAGATGGCGTCCCTCCCTAATAGTCAACCAGTCTTTGGCACACCAGTGCTCTTACCATCTGAGCTATCCAGCCCTTAGATGGTGGCCTTCCCTAATTTAGTCACCCGTTTCCTGTGGTTATGGCCCAACCAGACAGTTAAGCAATTCAACCATTAACTGCCGTATAACTCCAGGGACCCTTAATTTGTTTGAGATGAAACTGTTGCGATTACTCAATTACTCACTGTAATTCCCCCCCCCCCAGAATTTTTTTTTCATTCCAGAAATTTCCTGAACATTATTTGTAAACGGCTCATTTTCTCAGTAGAGCTAGTCACCCAGTGTGGCAATATCTCACCACTCACTACATTTCTCATTTGTGGGTTTTTCCCCATTCTTTGTATCAATATGGTTTTTGTACTGGTACTGTACGATACGCATACATGGGTGTACACATGTCAGGGTCGAAGATGTGGCTGTTTATCTCTAGAGGGTGGCCTTTAAATGACTCATTGACTGAAGTCTATGTTGGTTTTGCTCCGAGTCTGAATGTTTTCATTTACAAGTGTATACATGTACAGATGTACTGTTATCACAAACAATGGTACTGTACATGTATATGTACACGTATTATGTTTATGAGATTATGATCCGGTATGTGTACAGTACAGTTACATGGCCAAGTGGTTATGATTACCCTGTCTTGCCCTGCCCTGCCCTGCCCTGTCTTGCCCTGCCCTGCCCTGCCTTGCCCTGCCCTGCCCTGCCCTGCCCTGCCCTGCCCTGCCCTGCCCTGCCCAGCCCTGCCCTGCCCTGCCCTGCCCTGCCCTGCCCTGCCCTGCCCTGCCCTGCCCTGCCGTGCCCTGCCGTGCCCTGCCGTGCCCTGCCGTGCCCTGCCGTGCCCTGCCCTGCCCAGCCATGCCCAGCCATGCCCTGCCCTGCCCTGCCTTGCCCTGCCCTGTCCTGCCCTGTCCTGCCCTGCCCTGTCCTGCCCTGCCATGCCTTGCCCTGCCCTGCCCTGCCCTGCCCTGCCCTGCCCTGCCCTGCCCTGCCCTGCCCTGCCCTGCCCTGCCCTGCCCTGCTCTGCCCTGCCCTGCCCTGCCCTGCCTTGCACAGCCCTGCCCTGCGCTGCCCTGCCCTGCCCTGCCCTGCCCTGCCCTGCCCTGCCCTGCCCTGCCCTGCCCTGCCCTGCCCTGCCCTGCCCTGCCCTGCCCTGCCCTGCCCTGCCCTGCCCTGCCCTGCTCTGCCCTGCCCTGCCCTGCCCTGCCCTGCCTTGCACAGCCCTGCCCTGCGCTGCCCTGCCCTGCCCTGCCCTGTCTTGCCCTGCCCTGCCCCGCCCTGCCCCACCCCACCCCACCCTACCCTGCCCTGCCCTCCCCAACATAGGTATTATTAGGATTTTTGGTAGAGGATAATGTAATACAGTGAGTGTTTGCCCTTCTCGATATAGTTTGTTAGCAGCACTGTATGCTCTGTGCTTTGCCTGATTGCCTGGTGATTGTGTCGGTGAAAATGTCATTCAATGAGGGTTGACCCTACTTGACGTGAAGTTATCAGTACATGCTCAATGCTTTGCCTGATCATCTGAGGAAAAAAATACAGCCCACCTTAGAACGTGAAATGGGACTTCATGAATCATGATTTGCGAAGTACTACACTACCCCACACGGGTAAACAAATTGAATTAGGAAAATACATGTACAACATGCATGACGTATGCTTGTACGATATGAGTACACAATTACGTACCGGGTATATACTTACAGTACAAACTTGTGCAGTCTGAAGTTCAGTCACTACAGTGGGTCCATTTTGTCTACTGCTTGTGCATGTTACATTGTAGAATGGGCTATATCACTTGTTGGACTGTAGGCCTACACATTTGCTCCTGAAGGCAGACTTTGTGCACTGTACAGGATTTATTCTTTCTCCTAGTATTAGTAATGGGCAGTACATGTACAGTAGTTTGTGGACTAGAGACCTAATGTGCTGTACATATGCAGTGCAAACTTTTATATCACAGGTTCTTGACAAGTGCAGATGTACAGTGCACTTGTACATATGTACATTGACTGTGTGAGTGCTAAACATGCATGGATTACCCTAATGTACATGTAGACTAGAGCTACGGTACATGTACATGAACTGTGTATACATACAGTTGTGTACACAATAACAATCACAGACAATGATTATGCGTGCACCGTGTGCATACATGTACTGGTAGTCTGGTAGTCTGGGACGTGCTACGTGGAGCGGAGCCAGCTTGTTTTGGGTCCACAGCTGGCCGACCTTTGAACTCGGCAGACAGCCTGGACTGAAACATTGCTGACACACCCCCTTGTTTTGCATACCGTCGGCCTGGCAACAAACTCAGGCTGCATTGTGATTGGTCTCCGGCTGTGTGTGTGGCCGCTGGTGTAAATATTTACATCAAGATGTCTGTTGGATTGTTCATGGACAATTGTGTTTGTTTTTTTCTTCAAATTTTTAGACATTGCATTTGCAACTGTCAGATTTGCCAGTTATGTACTTTTGTGAGTAAGGAATTCTCACACTTATATAAAAAGGTCAAATCTAAACACAGAATTCGCAAAGCACTTGATTTGGTCCAACCGCTCTGCATACCACAATCAAAGGTTGAAGGACATGATGTTTTCATCATCTTGTAGCAGGACCTTTCTTAGAGCAAAATTACATGTACAAAATAAAATAAGAACAAAAAAGGGCACAAAATCAATTGAATTCAAGGGAGTTTTCAGTTTTTATGCCAATGAGAATTTCAATGTTCATGAGCAAATTTGTGATGTCATTACAGGATCATGCAACAGAAACACAATTAGTTTCTGAAAAATTATGTTTTTTCCTGTAGACCTACCGGGATCCCTAAACATTTTGATTTACTGCCAAACTTGCTTCATAATAATTTAGTGAATGGGTTTTTAATCCAACCTACATACATGTGCATGCAATCCAGAGGGATTTATTCACAGTTTGAGAAATAATGTTTTTCTTATGTTTTTTTAAACTGGACATCACCTTATTTTTATCAGGATATTTTTAAAGGTAAAACAGATGGCCAATTTCTGACCCACTAAGAAAAAGATGCTTGCCAATAGTGTTTGTACACTTCAGATCCTTAGATGACAGCAGAAAATGAGCTTGACTGTGATTATGTATTGCAGAGACCCTTTAAAGTTATAAGATGCTTTTAAGAGGATTGAGAATTGTTTGTTCTGGTGATTTCAGAATGCGAGCAGACGACAGCCAGAGGCCCTGGTCGAAGCACGGAGGCGTGTCCACAGCCTCATCGATGAGGCCTTTTCATTGGTCGGTTTGCCCAAGAACGCCGTCTCCCCGGCTCCCGCCCCGGCAACCAGTGCCACCTCCCTGGCAACGGACGAGGACGACGACCGCGACAAACGCCAAGATGGAGCGAGAGAGAAGGTCGGTGAAAGGAAAGTGATAGGTGTTGCTGACAAAAAGTCTAACAGTGGGAAAGGGGAGGTCTGAGAAATATTTCTTTCTCCCATTTCATTCTTGGGGCAACATATGGCAGTTGAGGTTAAAACTGGTAGCTGGTGCCCCCACCCGGCTAAGACTAAGTACTGTAGTTGACTATTAGGGAAGGCCACCATCTAAGGGCTGGATAGGTCAGATGGTAAGAGCACTGGTGTGCCAAAGACTAGTTGACTATTAGGGAAGGCCACCGTCTAAGGGCTGGATAGCTCAGATGGTAAGAGCACTGGTGTGCCAAAGACTGGTTGACTATTAGGGAAGGCCACCATCTAAGGGCTGGATAGCTCAGATGGTTAGAGCACTGGTGTGCCAAAGACTAGTTGACTATTAGGGAAGGCCACCATCTTAGGGCTGGATAGCTCAGATGGTAAGAGCGCTGGTGTGCCAAAGACTAGTTGACTATTAGGGAAGGCCACCGTCTAAGGGCTAGATAGCTCAGATGGTAAGAGCACTGGTGTGCCAAAGACTAGTTGACTATTAGGGAAGGCCACCGTCTAAGGGCTGGATAGCTCAGATGGACTAAGAGCACTGGTACTCAAAACCAAGTCCCAATCCAGTCATTTTTTTTTCATTTTTTTTTTTCATTTCAAACAAATTCTTGAAAAAAAAAGGTAATCAAATATAGAGGACCTATAGAGGACATATTGATCCCAAGAGGACCTTTCTCTTTCTTTGAGAAAAATCCTGCTAGGGCCGAAACATCAGGCCCTCTAATAATTTTTTTTTTTCACATTTTCATTTGGGTCATTTAAAGGCCAATACAACATTGGGAAGAGCAGAAAACATCAATGTCCACAGATTTCCTTCTAATTTACACAGTTTATAGATGGTCATGATGGAATCCTCATGTTGACATCTTACGGTCTGGGATGGTGTACTTCCCTAAAAAATCTTCACTCAAACATCGACAAATTGTTTATTACTCGCAAGCTGTTTCTCACACTACAGAATGGTGCAAAAACCGTGACGGTTTTTTACCTGTTTCTACTTTCTCAGATCACCGTTTGAGCTAAGACCTTCGCAGGATTGCTTTTTTGGGATGTTTAATGGTTTAACAAACAAACTGTGGCAATTTTTTGACCTATGCCAATGTTGTATTGGGGCTTTAATTCAGCAAGCAGTTTGCAACCTGTTTTTTATATAGTCTCTCAAAATTAAAATCTTGATACTTTGGGCCTGAAGTATGACCTCAATCAAAAGTAGAATGACAAGGACAAAGGCAAATCTAAAATCTGGAAAAAAAGGAAAATCTGACTGTCTACCCTTTTTTAATTATTATTGTTATTATTATTATTATTATTATTATTATTAAGGTTTAGAGTGATATACAAAAATGTTGCAAATTGCTATTATGGTTTGTTAAAAAGATGCTCACAGCCAAGAGGCTGAATTGTAGTCAATTTTACAAAGGAGTACGGAAATAGGTCATTTAAAAAAATCTTACATTGAAGAAAGAATTTTTTAATTAATTACCGGTAACAAAAATAAAGACATCCATCTATGCAAATTTCGACATCTCTCTTCTCTCTTTGATCTTTCCCCCTCTTCTCACTAATCCCTACCCTACTCCTTGCCCTTCTCTTTGATCTTTCCCCCTTTTCTCACTAATCCCCACCCTACCCTCTGATCTCTCCCTACCAGCTTCACTCTTTGTCCTCTGTTTCTCATCCGTGCCCTATTCACTCTCTCCCCCCCTTCCTTCATGTACATGTATCTGTTTTGTCCTTGTCACTCTGCCTCTGAGAAAGGTCCTGCTAGGATCGAAACGTCAGGCCCACTAAATTTTAAGATCAATAGGATTAAATAGATAATATTAAAAATGTATGTTGACTCTAATTGTTAAAGACTTTGATCTGTGGAAATTTCCATCCTAGCAGGACTAAAGCACTTAGCACTCGAGCCAGCCCTCATTGATTTACATTCTCCTCGACGCAAACATCATGTTACATCTGTGGCCCCAGCAAGACCTTTTTCAAAGGTCATGCCTACTGACGTTATACGGCCCAAAATGAAAATCACAGTACCTGATCTTACAATGCTATATATAGCTAACAGCAGGACTTTTCTCAGAGGCATTTCATTTTCTGTCAACAATTTTTTTTGATTTGGACGGTCTCTAATTTTGCAGCCTCCTTCAGCCCTGGAGGCCTTTGAGTTCATGGCAGCCAACGACACAAATAGGTAAGAGAGTCTTCTATTTGAGAAAAAATAAATAACAAAATCCCTACCTGAGAAAATGAGAACAAGCTTAGAGCAGCGAGAGGGGAGGTCGCTTTGTTTGTTCGTCGTCGTAATCCAATTTGTGCCCAGGGTAGCTCCTCTGCTCAGAATGCACACCTTCTTCCCCCCGAGGAAAATTAAGTTAATTGCTCTAATCTCAAGTCCTGCCCTGACAGGAATAAAATGATCGCAGGCTACCGGGATTTATTTTGAGGCACGAGGCTGTGTCCCCTTGAGATCTCGGCCTAAGACTGCCTCTAGATTGTCAGCATTTTGTGCTCTTTTGACGATTGCAGTGCGATCAAACTGTATACAGTCTTTTTTTTGGGCTTCCCCGCGAGCTGCCGTAGCCCTTTTTACAACAATTTGGTCGTTTGCATCTGAATGAGAGCGGGGGTGTGATCCCTGGAGATATACTGTAAGGCAGTTAATGGTTGCATTGCTTCTGACTGGCGCCCCCACCCCGGCAAAGACTAGTTGACTATTTGGGAAGGCCACCATCTAAGGGCTGGATAGTTCACATGGAAGAGCACTGGTGCGTTAATCCAGAGGTCTCGGGTTCAAGTCCCGGTCCAGTCAAAGTTTTCTTTGCCAATTTTTCAATTTCCCAGTCAGTTTTTACTTCTTTTTAAAATTATTTTTCTATTTTTTTTAGGCCCTTTGAGATTAATGTATTGCAGTTCAGTGAGCGGTTTTCAACAGTTTTTATACCCAAAAAATTATTAGCTTCCAACAAAAATATTGTGAACAACTTGAAAAAAAAAAAAAAAAAAAAAAAAAAATCTTTTTACTTTTTTCGGCGGTGCCAGTCACAGCGCTGGGTGGACCAAAAAAAGACTGGCCGATCCCGGGACACATGTGGTGGTGGTTCCTGTTGCCCATCAACCGGCCGAGGCTGCCAACGTCCTCTGGGGTCCGTACAGCGCGGAGAACGAGTTAGCCCGCCTGGAAAAATCCGACCAACTGGTACGTGAAACTGACCATCTCCTTAACCATTGAAATTAACCTTTGACCACTCCGCGCCGGACCGAAACAGAAACCTGTGAAAATTGAGCCCAGCAGGACCTTTTGTTAAGGCTTTTCTGCTGCAGCTGCTGTTGCTGATTGTAATTGTTGCTGCGGGAGTTGTTGTTGCAACTTAGCATCAGGACAATCATTTAAAATCCTCCTCATTATCATTCTTTTTTTTCTTCTTTTTGGGGGGACTAAATTTTGTCTGTTAGACCTCAGTATCAGGCCAGATGGACTTCCCGAATGTCCCTCACCACGCTCAGGAGCACCTGACCATGCCCCGCCCGGCCAGTGTCCCGGAGCCCTCCCGCAATCCGGCCCGGCAGAGGGAGGCTGCCAGACTTCGACGGACAGAAGGGTGGCTTGAGGAAGGGGCCAGAGGAGGAATGATCAGGCTGGACGAGGCATCACCGAGGGCGCCATCAGAGCAACGACCTTCCGTTGACGGAAGGCTATCAGCTGACTTTGGAAGGCCGTCAACTGACTTTGGAAGGCCGTCAACTGACTTTGGAAGGCCGTCAACTGACTTGGAGAGGAGGGCCTCAGCAGGCTCTGGAAGGGTAGCAGCTGACTTCAGAAGGCCATCAACTGACTTTGGGAGGCCGTCAACTGATTTTGGCAGGCTTTCAAGTGACCCTGAAAGGCCATCATCTGACTTAGAGAGAAGGTCATCAACAGGATCGGGAAGGCGCTCCACGGACTCCGAAACCAGACCGCTCAGTATCTCCCGAGCCGATCCCTACTTGGACCCTTACCTCCGGAGGAGCTTCGGCCGGGAGACCAACGGGCCGCTCGCGTCGTCCCCCCGCTCGGATGATCCGCTAGACCTCGACGACCCGCTAGACCTCGACGACCCTCGCGTGTTTGGGAAGGCCTCTCCGGGGGACCCTGGCGCCGGGCCGAAGGGTCCTGGGTCCCAGACCCGGACAGACATGCTCTCCACGCTTCCCAGAGAGCACCGCGTCGGGAAGACGGTCCTGGATGGCTACGACGAGTTTGACATCACGCGGAACGTCGGCGGCCGACAGAACTCCGGCCAGCTGGTGGAGGCCATTCGGGAGGAGCTGATGAGACTCGCCAAAAAAAGTGGACAGCATGGAAACAACCCCTGAAACCTCCTCCCCCTCCCCTCCCCCAAAACACTCCAAATGATACAAAAATTTGAAGACAGATGAACAATAGTGAACAAATGCACTCCACTTAACGAACACATACAAACAAGGAAACAGTCTTTGATGAAAACAAATTGATAATATTCCAAAGAAACATATAAAAGAACAATCATAAAAACGGGTAAGCATGCAAACAAGCAAATGAACAGAGATTAACAAACAGAGAGACAAACAGATCAACCACGCAACCAAGCAACACACCAAGCCAGCAATTAAACAAACAAATGAACAACAAGAAACAAAAAACCTAAAACCCCCAAAACAAAACAAAGGAACAAGCCCCTCAACATGCCAAGAGGTGAACAAAGCAGATCTTAGTTAGAGGGCCTGACGTTTCGATCTTAGCAGGACCTACCTTTTTCTTTGCCTTTGAGAAAGTTCCTGCTAGGATCGAAACGTCAGGCCCTCTAACTTTTGAGATTTTATGTATTGCAGGTCATTTTAGTCAGTGAGCAGTTTGCAACATTTTTGGGGGGTAATTTACTTCAAAAGCAGATCTTGATCAACAAACCCCACAACGTCACCTGTAAGAAGTAAGAACCAAATAAATAGAACCAACTGAAATAAATAAATGAATAAATCCTGCTATAGAATAATAATGAAATCACCTTAAGTGTGTTAGTTGGTAGAGCCTAATGACTCTTGCCATTCTATCAAGACTGACAGAGTCTAGCTGCCCAGCCAAGTCTACAACTATTTATGAAGGCCACTATCAATACATCTAAGGGCTGGATATAGTGTACATGTAGCTCAGATGGTAAGAGCGCCGGTATGCAAGACCCATAGCTGCCAACCATTCCTTTTGTTGGAGGAATTGTTCCTCTTGTTTGGTAGAAATGTATCACTTCCGCTGAGAAATGTCCTGCTACATGTAGGATGAAATCTGCTCATCAGCATGGAAAATTCTCCTCAATATTGAATGTCCTGAAACTGCCCACTCTAACTTGAGCTGGGTCTCAGCCTCATTGAATACCGACAGACAAGTATCATCGGCATGCTTTAAAGCCCCTACACAACATTGGTAAGATCGAAAAACAGAAATGTTCACAGATTTACATGAAACTTGTACAGTTTGAAGATGGTTATAGTAGAAACCTCGCACTGAAATATTTCTGCCTAAAATGTTGTATTTTGGGAGAAAAAAGTAAAAGAAATTGTTTACGTCTCACCGAGATCTAAACTACTTTTCGGAACAGTACGGCGTTGAATGCTGCATTTTCGCGAAACAAATGAAGCGTTTTTCACGATTTTCTCGAGACTCGGTTGGCGGATTGAGCTGAAATTTTCACAGGTGTGCTATTCCATGCATATGTTGGATCAGACAACGTACGGGTGCTGTTCTTTGACCTCGACCAATGTTGTGTAGGGGCTTTAAAAGAGACACAGGGACTTGACAGAGTTGAAGAGCTGAGCACTGCCATGCTGGACAGATTAGTGGGGAGGGGATTCGTTCGTGACGCCTAAGTACCGGTAGGCATTGGCTAACTGCCTATGCTCTCGACTTGGTAGTAGTAGTAGTAGAAGTAGTAGTGTGACATCTCCCCTCCTTCAGTCCACCCACAACTGGCCTATCATGAGGAGTCAGTTGAAGAGTGAAGCCTACATTCCTAGTGGTCACATCGACAAGAGTACACAGTCCATGGTGGTATGAGCGTACTGGTGCTCTCCTTTTAATAAAGTGAACAGACTGTCGGCAATCGCTGGCCAGTGGTAACTTCGGCAGTCTGATTCAATGAGGGTTTGCCCTGCTCGACGTACATGTAGTAAGCACTGAATGCCCAGTGCTTTGCCCGATGCCTGATGATAAAATTTCAGGCAGCTCGGGCGGGATTCGAACCCGCAACTCCTGCTGTCTAGTGCAGATGTCTTAACCACTTGACCACAGAGCTCGTCAAGGTCGTGTGAGATCCAAATCCCACCCGATTGAGCTGCCTGAAAAATTTTCATCAGGCATCGGGCAAAGCACTGGGCACTCGGTGCTTATCACGTTGAGCAGGGCAAACCCTCATTGAATTACATTCTCCTCGATGCAAACATGTTATATCTTTGGCAGTCTAGTTTTACTCAACTTGATTCTTGTCCATGCTTAAGTGGGGTAATAAGTAATCTATCTAGCCATCTCTATGAAATTGTCCCCCAATTGTTTTAAATATGTGTGTGTTTTTCAGTGTGTGCTTTTAAGTTTGCATATTTTAATCACTTTTATTTGATACATGTACATGTACATGCAGTTGATGTGAATATAGATGATCCCTTTTTCGTATTTATTGTGTGTTTAAGTTGCAACGTGCATACAGAACTGTGCAACCGGTGTGTGACACAAGTTTATTTGGGAAGAGGCACCTTGTATTAAAGGGTTTGCTTCAGTAGCACACAAGGTTGAGTGCTTAAACGTTAAAACATCAGCCGGGTTCAAATCCCAGTCAAGTTCAAAACCTTTTTTTTTTTGCCATTTTTTCACAAAAATTTATTAAAACAAATATTTTCCAGAAAATGTTCCCTACAGTACTTCTTACTGACTAGGTCAAGCCTTGGTATACAAGGCTGGATTTCACAAAGCCTTAATAACACTTTGTACCTCCTGCATAGGACACACTGTATACCACAATTTACCACAGTGCCCACAGGGGTGTAGGCTCACATAGCACAGGACACCACAAAAACCATGCTGTGGTATGTCGTGGTGCATGGCCCTTATCCTCCCACAGGAAACACCATGTGTGGTTAATTGTGGTTTCAATGCCCGGTTAGGGTTTTAAGATGTATCGTGTACTGTAGTTCAACTTCTCTTCTTCTTGCACAGGAGGCAAGCAGCAATTAAGTTATGTCCTTAAAGGCCCAATACAACATTGGTAAAGGTCAAAAGATTGCCACAGTTTGTGTGTTAAACAATTCAACATTCCCCAAAAAGCAATCCTGCGAAGGTTTTAGCTCAAATGGTGATCTGAGAAAGTAGAAAAAGGTAAAAAAAAGTCATGGTTTTTACACCATTCTGTAGTGTAAGAAATAGTTTATGACTTGAGTGAAGATTTCTCGAAAAGTACAGCATCCCAGACCGTAAGATTTCAACATGAGGATTCTATCATGACCATCTACAAACTGTAAATTAGAAGGAAATCTGTGGATATCGATGTTTTCTGATCTTCCCAATGTTGTATTGGGCCTTTAAGTGATGCAACCAGCTCAAAGCTTGGTAAGTGAGTTTGTGGGTTTGGGTAAGTGAGGGTCCACAAACGCCACCTCCTCTGCCCACAAAAACCCAACTTACGATTTGTAACCTGTGGTAAGTTTTGATAGGCCATATCATGGTTTCCATTATCTTGTGATAGGTCGTATTATGATGGGTTTGGTTAAATCAACTGCAGAACTCGAGTCAAAGAAGAAAAAAACATACAGTAGTAGCCCCCCCCCAAAAAAAAAAAAAAAAAAAAAACCAGCTGCCAAAATTAGTTGAATATCTTTGAATGTCCGCCATCTAAGGGCAAGGTAGCACAGATGGTAAGAGTGCTGGTACACAAAACCATTTTTCAAAATAGCTAAAACAAAACCGTTTTAACAGTTTTTTAATTGCCACCAGAATGTTTTTTTATTATGAGTTGTCAGTATAATACAGTGCTGTATACCTAACAAATAGGCATTTTCTTTACATTGCTGATGGCTTTTAGAAGTGGATATTTTGAAACCAAAACATTACCTCCCCAAATCAACCAATGATTGCAGTACATTCTGATCGAGTTGTTTGTGTGGTATGGATTCCTCGTTGGGAATATCCTTTGTTAGTAGACACTCCATTGATCTACGTACCTGTACAGATGCCGACAGCTGGCCATAGATGGCTGACTGAAGAGGTCAAAGGTTATGCTACGACAGAATGGATGAAAAAAACAGCAATGTGCTTGTACTGCATGTGTGCTCATACCCATACATTAAAGAGTACTATCTCTAAACATTTCCTGAGAACATCGATTTTCATTTATCAGTAAAAAGCCCAGCCTCTTTTGAACAAAAGTAATCTTTCTGTGGGTGTGAGGTACATGTACAATGTATATTCTTGCCTTGACAAAGACACTTCCAGAAGGTTTTCACCAGTAATTCTTTTGCCGTCTACAGAGATAGTGGTATTTTCAAGAAAACTCCTGAACAATTAATTGCCAAGTAACAACCTCTGAAAGATGAAAATGAAGAATACGGAAGTGATTAACTTTCGTCTAAATGTTCCCTTTCTAAAAGAATGGAGTTCTATATGGTGCAATCATTGATGTGTTTGTTTGAACATGTACATATACCAGTACTATTGAGCCATTTTCAGTTGTGCTTTTATTATATTTGACCCAAGTTTTTCTGTAAAAAAAAAATGGACCCCATTTTGGTTGTTTTCATTGAAATATATTTTGAGTTTGTACATTTTTTCTAAATTGTGAAATAAAAGTGTTTTGTCCAAGAGATCCATGAATCCTAGCTGATCCTAAGTAGTTGACCCGGGGTGTCTTCCTTTTTTTTTGGGGGGGGGGGAGAGGGGGACTTGATACTGGTTCATGATACATGTAGCTTTTGATTTGGTTGGAATGGGTTTGACTGGGTGTGGGTAGGGTTGGGTAGGTTGGGTTGGGATTGGTAATGATGGGTTGGGTTGGGATAGGTTAGGTTGGGTTGGGATGGGTTGGGTTGGGTTTGGTAATGATGGGTTGGGTTGGGGCTAGGTTGGGTTGGGATGGTATGTGTTGGGTTAGGATAGGTTGGGTTGGAATGGGTTGGGTTTGGATGGGTTGGGTTGGGTTGGGTTGGGTACTGGGTAGGGTTGGGTTTGGATATGTTTGGATGGGTTGGGTTTGGATGGGTTGGGATGGGATGGGTTGGATTGGGATGGGTTGGGTTTGGATAGGTTGGGTTGGGTACTGGGTAGGGTTGGGTTTGGATGGGTTGGGTTGGGTTGGGTATTGGGTAGGGTTGGGTTTGGATGGGTTGGGTTGGGTACTGGGTAGGGATGGGTTGGTTGAGATGGGTTGGGATGGATTGGGATGTGTTGAGTTGGGTTCTGATGGGTTCGGATATGGATTTGGTTGGTTATGAAGGATCATTTTAGGTCAAGATGGTTCGTAATGGGGCAATATACCGGTAGGTCGAGATGGGTTTCGATGGGTCTTGGCAGATCAAAATGGGTGTTAAGGGGTCAAAATATGTACAGATGGGTTGTGAAGGGTCATTTTAGGTCAAGATGGGTCGTAATGGGTCAAGATAGGTCTAGATGGGTTGCAAAGGCTAATTTAATCTTAATAATCTTAACAATTGCAGAGCAAAAAAAAAAAAAACCCCAGAACTGGACCAGGATTCTAACCCAAGCTCGCTGGTTAACTGACAGCACCATGCCTCATCAGGATGGTCACCGGCAGAAGTCTGAGACACCAGGCATGATCACAGACAAGAACCTCACAGGAGACAAGCTTGTACGTTTGCCAATAAAATAGCTCATCTTTATTGAAGTCTCCACCCTAATAACCCACACACATGGACAAGTGGCAGTCTACGTAAGTAATCAGGTATGCATACCGTACACAACTACAAAACCGGAGCA
The DNA here is from genome assembly GCA_949987565.1 of Luidia sarsii. Taxonomy (NCBI): domain Eukaryota; kingdom Metazoa; phylum Echinodermata; class Asteroidea; order Paxillosida; family Luidiidae; genus Luidia; species Luidia sarsii. The sequence goes on along the minus strand of OX465120.1, from coordinate 2,156,541 downwards.
AAAATAGTTTTGTTTCATACTCATTTTGAAGAAAAAAAAACCGATAAGAAAAAACAACTACCACAAAACCTCTAGTGTTAAGATGCTAGATTAGAAGCATCAATTTTTAGTGTAGAATTGTTCCCCTTGCTAATCAACAGCTCCCTAAAAAAAACGCTCTAAGGACTAGCTGCCAGTCTACTGCTTGCTTTTAAGGACTAATTTGATAATACTGCGGGCGCATACCAGCTGGTGTGGTGCTAAACGAAACACTATCAATTATACGAGTCTCAAAATTTCAAAGCTAGTTCTTTTGCAGACGGATCGTGAAACTGATTGAAAGACTCTGCCCATTTTTTGTTCTTACTTGCTTCATGAATGTCAATCATTTCTAAAAAAAACAAAACAAGGAGGGAAAAGAAAAAACAACAACAGACTACTGAGACCTTGATCCACATTGCGTTTTCCTTTCTCCAAATCAACCTTTCGCTAGTGTGTCCTCTACTTTTTTTTTCAGGGATTGGTCCTTGATTTTAGGAAGATCCCAAAACACTGAGCATAAATGACCAATAGAGGGCGCCACAAGTCTACCAATATAAATACTGGTCTGGTGGCTAGATGGAGGAGTTGACCAACAACTGTGACAATTGTCTTGCATACACAAATCTTTGCCTTTGAGAAAGGTCCTGCTAGGATCGAAACGTCAGGCCCTCTAACTTTTGACAAAAAATCTAGACAAGAACATTGTGCGCACCAACAGAATTCTTAAAAATTACCTCACGCGACAAAATTCAGCAGTGTAAATTCAATTCAACCAGTTGACACTTTGGCCAACACCAACAACATGAAATTCTTAACAAATTTCCCGCCATATCGATTACAATTCAGATTGGGGACCGTTCTAGTTAAAATCCCCTTTTTTTCTTCTTGGCGTATTGAGTATTTCATTCTGTGTGGAATGAAAACCATACTCTAAGCCACCAAGTAAACATACTCATATTTCTTCATCGTCTGCCGTAACATGTGCCCACACTAAGATAAAAGGGCAAAATCTCAGTCAACGGTTTCTCAAGATTTCATCAGAACAAGTTTACAAATATGTGCCATTCTTCAAGTTAGATCTTAAAATTGTACTCAATTTGTCACGACTATTTTAACATACTGTTTTTGAAGAAAAAAAACCCCCAGTTTTTCAAATGGAGAGAAAAAAAACCCACATTTGCACTGATGTAACCTGGAAACTATTGCCCAAATTCCATCCCCAAGTCAGAGTGCTGGCCCATTAATCACCACGGCAACAGTCACCATAGCAATGACAAACTCAATCAAGCAATCACAGAAAAACCACTCGTAAAAAAAAATTAATGAAATGCAATTACGGCAGGAAGTTTCGAGAACTCAATTAGCAAAACTATAATCTATTTTTTTGTCTTTCTATTACATATTGCACGCACACCAAAATCTTCGACAAACTAATGAAAACGAAAATTACCAAAAAAAAACACAAACAGATTAAAATTAAAACCACACCATTTTGGCTACAATGGTTAGAAATTACTGTTAGACAGAATCAAAAACAGAAACAAAAAAAAAGGATCATTGCCAATGAACTGGTGAGGAAAAACTCGATTGCAGACTGGAGTTCCATGGCTAGATGTTTAAGGGATCATTCCCCCAAAATGTTCAATAGCCATTTCCTCTGAATTGATCTAGCGGTAACTTTGCTTTTCTTTCAATAAAACCAAACGCGGTGGTAAGTTTCAGCAGGGATTTCAGCGGGAGACAGCAAGAGTATGGATGAGAATTTGAAGGTTTGCATGGTGGAAGTTTAAAGCGGAAGGTTTGCCCTGACGCCGTGTACATCATCTCTTGCGTGACTCTGACAAGAGCCGTTAACTCAACGTTTCGGGCAGTGTGTACTCAGAGGAGACTCACAAGCTCAGTTGAAACGTTGAGTGACCGGCTCTTTTCAGAGCCACACTCAATCTCACGAAAGATGATGCCCATGGTGTCATTGCAAACCTTCCGCTAAGACCAGCAATCGATTTCACCAAACTCATCGTAACTTACGATCAATCGCAAGGCGATGAGCGATGCAAAGAAACCATACGGCCTATCACAACTTACGACGGATAAGTTGAGTTACGATGCATCGCAAGGTTTTGTGAAATCCAGCCCTGAATAGTTAGCACTAACAATCGATGAAAAGGTCTCCAGATGAATGAAAAAAGCACACTGTCCCTTGGTTCTTCAAAAAAAAAACCATTAACTGAGAAACGCCGAATACGAGTTTGACGGCATCTCAGACCACCATTCTTATCTTGGTGTTGAATTTGCAAGTATATGTTAGATGTAAAAAGCTCAAATTGGGTGGGGGAACAACCGTACACGTTCCAATGCGGCAACACGGAACCACGGCATGGTGAGTACATGTATACAGGCATGCAACTCTTGAATTGTAAAAAAAGAGGAAAATGTCCGAATGAAACTGCAAGCGCGAAGCACGAAGCCCTTACGGTGTGTGGTTTGGGGCCTGCTTAAGGGCCCGGGAAAATTTTGGATTCTAGATGCTCTGTGATGCATTCTGAGTAGTTTGTGACAACTTATGACTTTGATTTATAACAAAATAAATAAAAAATATATATATATATATATTTTTTAATGGCCGAATGAAATAAAACGCGGAAATCCGCGGATCCGCGGACAAGTTGCATGCCTGTGTATATCAACTTTGCACTAAACTTGAGCACGGCGCACATTTGCCGAGTACATTGGTTCTATGTCTCGATTGAAACGTCTAGGTTTGTTCCCCCCGGTTTGAGTCTCACCATCTGACCGCATGTGCATCTCTAAATTTCAGTGAGGAATTGGAAAATGGCATCAATTGCATTTTGTGGGGGAAACAAAAAAATCGTTGTTTGCAGAACAAGACAGAAATATGGACATGTCTGCATTTAGAGGGCGTCATATCAGCCTACTTTTCAAAGGTCGGCCGCTGCGACCCCATTGGTTACTTGTCCGCATGCATAATGCCCCTTCATGAATATTCACGTCAAGGTGGGATAGTAGACAGCTCAGATTAATATGCAAATATTACGCCTTAAAAATCATCACAATACCCTGTCCTCCCTACACACTCTCCGACAATTAAACACCGCTAATTCTGTAACCAGATTAATTATTGTTTGTTTTCGCTGGGGTGCACACTTATAAAATACCACGTCATTATAATTATTTCAGCTTCATTACAAGGATATAATAACTGCAATGGAAGATATAATCGCAGGGCCAATTATTGGAGGAGATACACGTTAAAACCGCGACTACAAAATTTGTTTACAAATAAACACCACTGCACAAAATGATTACAAATAAAAAGCACGACTCAATCAAAGCTAGCGATTGAAATGAGTGGATACTCGGCTATAAAAAAAACAACCCCAAACCAAACCCAACAGAATCGAAAACAGAAGAAAACAAAATCATATCGTGAGACCATAACAATCACACTACGTGTACCGGTAAACATTAATGCAAGAACATGCTACCTATTTGAAGCTCAAAACAAGCAAAATTACCAGCTCTCCTGTGACTTTCCTCTTTCCTGTGCACAACAGAGCACACTTTTCTCTAAAAGCCTTAAGTTAACAGTTGCATTGATTCATCTATCTATTAAACAATCCATTGAAATGGAATGAGAGAGGGGGAGGCAGGGAGGCAGGGAGGAAGGCAGGAGAGATGGAGGAGCGGAGGGAGGGAAGGAGGGAGGGAGGGAGGCGGAGGGAGGGGGAGGGATGGAGGGAGAGAGGGAGGGGGGAGGAAGGAAGGAGGGATGGGGAAGGGAGGTATGGAGAGAGGCAGGGAGGAAGGCAGGGAGAAAGGCAGAGAGGGAGGGAGGGAGGGAGGCGGAGGGAGGGGGAAGGATGGAGGGAGGGAGGGAGGTGAATGAAGGAAGGAGGGATGGGGAGGGAGGCAGGGAGGCATGGAGGGAGGCAGGGAGAGAGGCACGGAGGGAGGGAGGGAAGGAGTTAGGAAGGGAGGCAGGTAGAGAGGGAGGGAGGGATGGATGCAGGCAGGGAGGCAGGTAGGGAGGGAGGAAAGGAGGGAGGTAGGCAGGAAGGAATGCAGGAGGCAGGGAGGCAGGGAATGAGGGAAGGAGGGGGGGGGCAGGGAGGAAGGGAGGCAGGGAGGGAGGCGGGGAGTGAGGCAGGGAGGGAGGAAGGGAGGATCTTCCAAAAAATCTTCCAAAACTCAGAAACACCATGGGCCCACTAACAAAACACTATAACGTTGGCCTACCAACTTTCTTTCTACTTTCTTAGGGGGAAAGGTCTTGCTAGGATGAAAACTCGGACCATTCTTCTGAGACGAGTGTGTACCGTGGTCATTCTAAAGAAGTAAACATCTTGGCTCGACCGGAATTCTAATCTCAACCATCGCACTCCTGAAGAACTGCCCAAATGTTAAAACTTAATTTGCATATTTGTTTTTTTCCCGGGGAGCTGGTAATTTAGATTGCAGAGCCTGATTGATTTCAAATAAAACTAAATAAAACCTGCTCTGATAGACTATACCTCTATTATATTACATTATGTGCAGATAAATCGAAATAAAAATCCAAAATTGTATTTATAACCACACACTTGCTAAAAATTCATGTTAATAAAACTGTCACAATTTCAACCAATAGCATCCTTAAGATAACTGTACTGATAAATATTCATGATACAATATGAATAATGCATGGTTGCAAAAACACCACCCTTTACTGCATTCGGGAATTTTTTTCTTCCTTGCTACGTTAATACTGGTGCCAACAAAAACAAACACGAAAATGAGTAAATATTGCTCCGCAAAAACTAAACAAAACAAATCGTAAAAGCATCACGTTAATTCAAGAAAGAAAGTTGTAAAACTGAAAAATAACCTCGACTCCCAAAAAACTCCACGACAAACTATCTAAGCAAAATAAAAATGTTTCAAAAGCTACATCAACACTTCCACTCCCAATTGAAATCAATTTCATCAATTCATTGAAATATTTTAACGTAAAAGTAAAAACAGCTCATAGACTGTCCGAAGTTGGATATGGTGTGTCTTTAAATACTTTAGCCCTCTTAAAAAGTGGTTACCGCGGGGGGTCAATGTATGTTATTAGGGTTATCTGGAATATAGAAAACTTCTACCTCTGATTAGCTAAATTAGTTAATTATGGTAAGCAAATATTGTGCCAACTGTATAGTATCTTAACCATTTTGTTGTGGCTTGTTTTGGGTAGTGTTGTGTTTATGACCGATTGCCAAGGATACCCATTTAGAATGACAGCTGTGGACGCAATGACCCTATTCAGCTTGTACACAGTGGGCCATTCAGTGCACCCATTCATTGTCACAGCTGTGGATGCAATGACCCTATTCAGCTTGTACACAATGGGACATTCAGTGCACCCATTCACAGTCACAGCTGTGGATGCAATGACCCTATTCAGCTTGTACACAATGGGACATTCAGTGCACCCATTCACAGTCACAGCTGTGGATGCAATGACCCTATTCAGCTTGTACACAATGGGACATTCAGTGCACCCATTCACAGTCACAGCTGTGGATGCAATGACCCTATTCAGCTTGTACACAATGGGCCATTCAGTGCACCCATTCACAGTCACAGCTGTGGATGCAATGACCCTATTCAGCTTGTACACAGTGGGTACATGTATTTCTCCACATCAGGGCACCCCAGCACACAGAAATAAACTTAGAAATCTTCCCGCACCACACACTAGTCACAATTCCAGAGAATATACGATATATACCACGATTAAAAAAAAAAGAACACCCCGCGATTTCAAAACAGAGCCCTACGCAATTACTTGGCTAATTTCAAGAGCCTTTTTCATCCCCCACAACCCTGGGATGAGAGCTACAGCTTCGTCCGCAAGCTAGCAACAACCCCCCAAAAAACTTTCGATAAGTACACAACTAAGACAAATCTCAGAGGCAAATGAACATTTTAGACCGAAGACTACCCCCCCTACTTCACCCCACAAAGTAACTACTGGCTCCATTACGCTATAAATTAACTGGTCATGTGCAAGAAAGATTTCAATGGATTACATATAATATTAAGTGTTATACACAAAACTTTGGCCTTTTGTTCTCAGTTGTTTACTAGTAATACTCATAATTTTGTTTTTTTTATATATATACACAAGTATAATGTAAGTACACTTTACGGCACAGTATTCAACCACATCTTCTGCTCTTTTTTTTTCTCTTTGCCATTTTCCTTCATTGCTTCATGTGAACAAAAAAAAAAGGATAATTAGCCTTAGGCTCTGTTCGCACTAAGCTTTTGATTTCTTCGGGGGAGAGGAGTGTTAACCCAGAAAATTTGTCAAAGAAAAGCAATTTTGTAACTGACATATGTGACCAGGCACAGCACAATGAGGAATAACCCCCACTTTTGAGATTTTGAGATTTTCTAATGATGTGAAAGAGTATACCATTAGCTTTCAAATGATATCAAAATTATTTCCGTGTGAACTTTGTTGTAAATAGTACAAGGGGACTTCGCTCGTTCATTTGGTACATGTACCAGACACAATATAGCAGCGCCATTCTAACTCCTCGAAAGCAGCCATTCAAAAAGGCAGGAACTTTACGTTGAGCAATGCACAGAAACCATACAGTGTATCACAGCTTACGATGGGTCATCCATCGTAAGTTAGAGTTACAATGCATCGGTAAAGCTTAGTGACATCCAGGCCTGGAGTGGGGAAAAGTCGACAACGGTAAGCCTTTCACGTTGAGGGCAGTATAACAACAATACGGCGTCTAGATAGACTTGGATTGGCCACGCCAACAAAACAGGACAGTCTGATGTAGTACTGCATTTGCATTGTCACCTACATGTTGTACAACCAGTTCCGACCCACATGGAAACTTTGGGGTGAACAAACTGTGAGGTCTGAGATTTTTTTTTTGGGGGGGGTCGGGTCGTTTCCATGCCGACATGTCACAAGAAGGAAGAATGGAAAGGGAAAAAAAGAAAGAATCTAAAACCCTCGCTATAAAGACCTAAAAGAGCTGACATGTATATATAAATATAGAATTATATATAATGTCGAGGTTATTTGTGGTGAGCTGAACAGGCTAAACCAACAGATACACAGGTTGTTTTTTTATTTGTTGTTGTTGTTTGTTTTTCTTCAAAAAAGGACACGGCTAGAAAACAGCCTGTCCGAAGACAGACCCCAAAAAGGCAATTACATAGTTTCATAGTATCAAATCAAGTTTCTGCGTCATCTACAGTACACTAACACCAAAGGGGTTTCGACTTCTGCACCCTCTCTCATCCCCGGCCAAAAAAAAAAAGAAAGAGAGACACCACCAACTTGATCTAATAGCACCGCCATGCACTCAAAATCCGATATCTGGTCATTAGTGATGAGAAGCTTGGGTAGCAGGTCGACAACCCCCTCGGTTTTCTACAAAAAACGTTAGTATAAGCTGTTACACACCGCCTTACGCAATTTTTGATAACCTTTCGCAAAACACAAACTGAGCCTACATGAAAGCACCTACTGATGGAATTATATTTCTTCTTATTTTCTATACAACAGCAACTCAACTCGAATCACGAGGCCTTTTCTTGCTGCAGATATTCAAAACAAAATTAGTATTGGAATGGGAAAATTTTTTCGTACAAGATGTGACACTACGTAAAACGTACATACGATTAATTTGTGATTGCATCCATTGATTAACAAACCATTTTTTACAAGCTACCCTGATAATTTGTAAGACGCGTGTACATAGAACTGTGCATTTTACGTTTAAGTCAAATAGCATTGTCTTTTAATACTCATTATTACACGTGGTAGAGAGGTGGTGCTTGGTTACCGTCTTTGCTGCCTTACAGGAAGCAAAGGAATGGGTGGTAACGCGGGGAGCCAGTGACTCGACGATTGTCCAACAAGTTTGACTGGCAAGTTGTGCAACTGACCGACTTTTCACGGATTAAGAAATGACGAAAATAACGAAAGAAAAAAAACAAACAACAGATTCCCAAAATGTGAGCGCAGGAATCGACAGAAGAAACGCCCGGAACTTCCCTGCAAACAGGCGGTCAACTAAAGGGCTCCCTCTCAATCACCGATAAAATCCTCCGAAAAAAAAACACCCCCAAAACGTCTTGCAAACCAGTGTACTGGTACTCAATATCAGAATCCCCTCACAAAACACCACCTTCAATCTAAAATCTATAAAAAAAAAACACCTATCGATAAAATATTCCATACGGCCGTGAACACCCAACAACCCACCAATCATTCGATTTTAAAATACAAACTGTGATGACTCTTTAGTTAAGATTTTGTTTTAAAAATCTTCCTCTAGAAAGTGCTTTAGTCGGTAGATATTTATAAATCAAGATGGCTATTTTCGTACTGTAGTTCTGCTCAACACACGCACGTTGTAATGTATGTACAGGTAGATTATACAGTGTTCTGGAACAATCCATTTTAGCGGACGGCTTACGGACCGGGTTGGGCTAGGAATGCGACGATCCAAAAACGAGGCCCTGTCTCTGAAAAACAGATGCCGGGGTAACTATCTCCGTGGCAACAAGTCCGCCTGGCAATAGTCTTCTCTTTCCAAATGAGGGCTTTAGGAACAGGGTGCAACTTCAAGAGCCCCTTGTTTTGATCTTTAGTTGGCTGCGGCGAAGCCCGTTGCTACTTTACGGCATCCCTGCCTAGTACAGGAAAGCCTTTACTTTAGCAACGGACAAATCCACAGCCGTTCCCTTCTGCCCCTGGCTTACTTAGGACGGCTCGACCAAGTATCAACTAGAACTCACCCAGAAGAGGTGAGAAACCAAGACATGTCTCACCGCAAAAACCAAACCGGCGAGAGATTGCATTTTGAGAGTGAGAGAACTTCCACGGGCCTCGTTTTTTTGACGTCAGACCAGTTACCGTGGTAACTGAGTTGACAGAATAGCTCTGTGGGAGGGGAGGGGAGGGGGAGGAGGGGGAGGAGGGGGGGGAGGAAAGACGATAAGTAGAGTGCGGGAAGTCAGTGTCCTGTGCATTTACAACGCTCAAGATGCAAAAAACGGCCCCCGACAGAAAGGTGCCCATACCAAAAATAGTCACTCTCTCTCTCTCTCTTTTGTACAGATTAACGTGATGAAAATGTTTGTTTTTGTCATTCTCTTCATTCCACTACCAAAAAGGCGACATCTTTAAATCTACATAGGACTTTTGCAAAATTTCGGCAACAAACTAACATTAGTTCTGACTATCACAATCAACCACTATACAAGTACTAAAGTTATCATTAATTAGATATAGTTCAACCACTTCAACGACGTTCTAAAATAAACTATATGCCAAATCTTAAGCTTTCCGAATGCCATGTTCTTTTCTTTTTTTCAGAGCCCGATTTCTCATTATTCAATACAAAAAAAAATGACATTATCGTGTATTTTTCATCATTTGGGAGTGTCTGTACATTGTAGGTCCAAAAGTTTCCAAATCTCGGCCAAAGTTTGGATAGTTGGAAAGCAAAATCTCCGAAACCACAGTAAAGGGTCTAATGTTTCGATCCTAGCAGGACCTTTCTCAAAGGCAGAATGAAACAATTTGGATGACTTTTGCAATGGAAAATGTAATCTGATTTTGCAAATTTGGGTAAAATAAAACTTCCTACAAGTTTAGTTGAGACGTCAGGCAATTCATGGTGGAGCTGGCAAGTCAAGGGTGTTTCGCTGTGACGCAAGAGTCTATCAATTCCTTTCCGGACCACACAACGGAACTGTGAACTCCTCTGGGGCTATACAGACTTAGGGGGCAGTAGATTTCTGCCTCGTTTGAGGATTTGGGGCAAGAGTAAACCTGGCTCTGAAGGTTAATCGAAAAATCAGCAGGAACTTCTTCCTTGATGACTCGTGTCGGGGAAAAAAAAAAAAGAAGAGAACAAAATAGCAACGGTCGCATTAAGATTTGTAATCGTATGGCACATTGAAATTACACGACACCGCCCACTAAAACTAGAAATAACATGTCTGCCGTATCTTGACTTTTATAAAAACCGAACCCCAAATCACCAACTGGTTAATTAATTAATACAAACGGCTGGGACCAACGAGCAAAGACAATGACGGTCCACTGACTAATCAGCACACACAAACCAGAAAAACCAAAGGTGAGAACTGGCGCGATACGTATCAAGTCGACGGCATTCCATACAACACTAGTTATTCGCGTACCATAACACAGCAGCTGAACGATAAAAGCTAAAACATTCTCATTTTTTTTTAAACGGAAATCAGAAAATCGCACCGCCCAACCAACACTTCTCGAAAAAATGCCAACATACAATTTGTCTCCTTTACTCATAAAAATAGTCTTTTTTTTGGCATCTACATAATGTACAAGTATCTAGATTAAACCACATTATTACTTTTTCTCACGTGACCAAATTCCCCATCTATTCCGGGGAAATAGAAATTGCAGTATCTTCAAAATGTAGCCGTTTCTTAATACAAAGTTAAGTCTTCCAACTCTACAAATTGTGAATTATTTTTACAATTCGGGGAAGGAGGGAAGGGAGGGAGGGAAAAAACCGGGAGAGATAGAGGGGGGAGGAAGAGAGGGGGACTAAGTTGAAAATTTAACTGGTCCCAAAATGCCAGTCAAGCAGTCATTTCTGTACAAAATCAAAAAATGGAAAGCCTCAACTCTCTCTACAATGTTCCATTTTATACAGCTGTTGACGGAAACGGGATTACTTTACAAAAAAAAAAAAAAAACACCACCCCAAAACCCCGCTTCGTAATTGACATTTGGAGACCAATCCTTAAAAAAATTCTTACGCCAATCTCGTCTTAATGTACCGGTACTCAATCCAGGAATAGTTAGCATTATCTTTTGTCTTGTAAATTAAAAAATAGATACAACGGCAGCCTATGTAAATAGGGCGTTTTTACATACACGTCTTTACAGCTAAACTGGATTAAATATTCAATGAAGAGTGCTTAGCGATTTGTGTTGTTTCTTAAGCGTTACGTACCGACGACTCCCCGAAAAACTTCATCGCAACACCATCTCGACTCTAAAATCTACCTCGTGCATCCCTCGTATAAAAAAACAGCAGACATGAGTAACGTACGTTCTAACCATAAACCATACAATGCCCTCACTCTATAAGAACAGGAAAAAATACCTACGGTAGGCCGACAAAACGTTGCATACATGCACCAATCTTTGGCTAAGAAGAACGCTAAAACTTGCAGATTATTGGATACCTTTGCGCTACATGCGATTCATATTTCTCTAAAACGGTACGCAAGTCTTCAAAGCTACGGCAGCCGCCTAGTCGTTAGAGGGGATTACTCAAGTCAACCAAGACGACCGCACTAAATCGCGTACACAATAGCTCAGACTAAACTAAACTCAACTCTAGAGGGCAGCAAACCATGCGCATATTCATATATACGTGTACAATTGGTTAAAACCTACATATTCTCATTCAAAAGAGAACACAAACATTTTTTTTAAAACGATACTAACAAAAGTTATCCTCTGTTCATTCCTAAAACCGTAAAAAAAAAAAACCACCACCTACAAGTTCCTTCCTTTAACTTTAAAGCTCTATACCATGACCGTAACAGAATCAACTCATCTGCCTCTTGGTAACCATGCCGCCGAGGTCAAAAGGTCAGAGGTCAAAGGTCACCACACAGCATTGTTCACTTTCCGTTTCAGCCACTGAGGTTGGATAGCTTATCAATGCATACTATTTCGATTAACATGCACACACAAATGTTTTCTTTAAATATCTGGCACTTGGTAAAAAAAAAAAAAACCAAAACACTGCTTTTCTTCTTTTTCCCCCGGCGAGAAAATTGCGAGGCAAACTCTCTCAACTGAAAATATGTAGGGAAAACTAAAAACTTCTGATAAAAATATTAGAATATAGTTTAAAATTTGGACTTGTACGATGTGTCAACGTGATTGCGTTGAAACCCGGTTCTTTTATCCCTTTTTGCAATTTCATTTTCGTTTCTCCCGTGCGTTTTTTTTCCCTTTCTTTCCGGGATTCAGTTCCTGTAAAAAGATGAGCGGCTGTTCTCTTCAAAAGAAAGTACATAACAGCGTCACTCAACAAGCCACCGGAATCTGGAAAGCGTCTCGTCAAAGTACCAGCGGAGACACTAGAAGTAGTTTCGGTAACCGTGTCGGCTGTTTTGGGTATTTCAACAGGAGAAACGGACGATGTGTTTTAGAAAAAGGGTAAAACAAAAGAAGTCAAGTTCAACTGGTCGACAGAGTGACAAAGTAAAAAGAATCAAAACTGACCGAACAAGTTGGCAGTTTGATTTTTATGTCTTCCTTTGTGAGAGAGGAAATTCCGTCCGTCGGCTACGGATGCATAGCTCCAAGTTTAACCCGTTTAATAGTGGTGGCCAGCGCGGCCACAGCCTTAGCCGCAGCCAGTAGGCATGCAGGCAAAAGCCGCAGCCAGCACCCAACAGTAAATACTCTCCACCTGTGACAACGTCTTTACTAGAAAAGAAAAAAAATATTATCAGAATAGCACCCTCTGATTGGACGACTGAAGGTCACTTGCGTTTAGTGTTGGTCTGATTGTTTGTGTGTGTGTGCTATTGTCAAGCGATGTGTTGTTGTCACAACTGATGATAGAGGGCTTGGCGTTTGGGTGATCATTGCGACAGCAAAATGCCAGCGGTAGATAGTTGTCTTTTTTTCCTTTTTTTTTTTTGAGAAAGGTCCTGCTTGAATTTGAAATGCCCATTGCAGAATTGTTCCTTTTGAGAGAGGTCCTGCTAGGATGCTAAAACATCAGAAGATGGATTTTTGCTTTTGGGCAAGGGTCCCGCTAAAGGATCAAATTGTCTGAGCTGGAATTCTGCCAGTCATAATTCTGCTCTTTTGAGAAAGGTCCTGCTAGGATCGAAACGACAACAATACAGAATCCTGCCTTTTGAGAAAGGTCCTGATAGGATCGGAACGACAACAAGACAGAATCCTGCCTTTTGAGAAAGGTCCTGCTAGGATCGAAACGACAACAAGACAGAATCCTGCCTTTTGAGAAAGGTCCTGCTAGGATCGAAATGACAACAAGACAGAATCCTGCCTTTTGAGAAAGGTCCTGCTAGGATCGAAACGACAACAAGACAGAATCCAGCCTTTTGAGAAAGGTCCTGCTAGAATCCAGACATCAATGAGAAAATTCTGTCTTTTGGGAAAGAGCTAGAATAAAAACATCTACCGCAGAATTCTTCCTTTCAGAAAGGTCTTCACAAAACTGGACCCCCCTAAAAAAAAAAAAGAAGGAAAATCCCCAAAACGCCAGGCCCTCTACAAAAAAAGTTTGGAGAACAGCCGTCTCCGTCATTGAAGGACAGAGAAAGGGCATTGAAGTTCTCGGTTTTGTGTCTACGACTTACTTTCACATGTGGAGTTGAGCAAATTTGTCTCGCAATGCTAGCAGTCAATCGCCGGCAAAGCCCTGGTACAAGTACTGGTGGTAGGGGGCGGGGTGGGTCTTGGTGGGGCTGAGAGGGTAGGTACTGTAGATGCTGCCCGAGGGCGAGCGGAGATAGACGGGGCGGCCGTACTGGGCGTGGGGGTGCGGGGGCAGGGGGTGGTGGTGGTGGTGGTAGTGGGGCGGCGGGGGGGCCGGCGCCACGCCCGTCGGGTGGTGGTAGGGCGCGGCCCCGGCCGTGGACGAGGGGACCGGGGCCGCGGGGATGGTGGGCGAGTGCAGGACGGCCTGGGGCGGCAGGTGCCCCGGCAGGGCGGCCTTGTAGTGGATGTGGGGGGGCGGGGGCGCCGCAGCCTGCGGGGGCAGACTTGAGGCAGTCAGGGGCGAGTTCACGCCCGGGGTGGAGCCGTACGAGTAGACAAACTGCGGGTGGGACTGTCCGACCGTCTTGGCCTTGTGACTGGGGCTCGAATGCTGCTGCTGCTGCTGCTGCTGCTGCTGCTGCTGCTGGGGTTGGGGTGGGTAGTAAGCCGGTAAGGTGACCGTGGGCGAGGTGTAGGTCGCCCCGCCGGGCCCGCGGTGCCTCTCGGGTCGCTCCTGCAACCTCTGACCCTGCGAGGAGGTCGTGGTTGGGCCGGGGTCACCCCGGGTGGACCGCTGGCTCCTGTTCGCCGCCTGCGAAGATGAAGCGGCGGATGCGGCGGAGGAAAAGGCGGCGGTAGCCGAGTTGGCGGGCAGCGTCAAGGTGCTGGGTCGTTGCCGGTGATGCTGGGAGGAGGAGGAGGAGGAGGAGGATGCGGTCGCCGCGGAGACCGGATGCAAGGCGGGGAAGGCGGTCGACGCGGCGTCCCTGGCAGCGCTCTTCTGGGGCTGCTGCGGCTGAGGCTGCTGCGGCTGAGGCTTGGCATCCGCCTCCAGCGGCGGCAGGTTGACGAAGGCGATCCCTGCGTCCGCGCAGTGACGGTGGTGCTGGTGCTGGTGCTGGTGATGATGCGCCGCTGGCCGCTCCTTCTTCAACGCCAGGACCAGGTCCCGCCCCTGCGACTTGCGCAGCGGGTGCAGCATCACCGCCTCCTCCTCTTCCTCCTCTCCGCCGCCGCCGGGGGGAGGACGTCGCCGGCCGACCGCCGGCCCGCCGCTGCGTGGCAACTCCTCCTTGACCCGCTCCCGGTAGCCGTAGTTACCGGTTGCCGGCGGCGGCGATGCGGCGGCACCCCGGCCGACGATGACCGGCCGGTTGTTGGCAGCGACGGCAGTGGTCGCCGCTTTGCAGCCCCGAGCCGGCGCCCGGCCGGCGTCCCCGACAAATGAGGTCTTGACGCCGTACCCGCCGTCCCTCCGCCCGCCCGGCAGCGGCGGGCTGACGACGGCCTCCGGCGAGTCGCCGATGGTCACGCAGCTGACGACCACGTTGCGCTGCCGCATCTTGTCCGGGTCCAGCTTGAGCGGCGAGACGCCCAGGGAGGAGGAGGAGGAGTCGGAGGAGGAGGAGGAGGCGGAGGAGGAGGAGGAGGAGGACGAGTACGGGTGCTGTCGGCGCGGCGACGGCGAGAGGACGCTGTTGGTGCTGCTGAGGGAGCAGGAGTGGGTGATGGCCGTGTCGTTGCAGGCCTTGCACAGCTTGTCCTGACACCTGCGGGACATTTTAAAGGCAGAGAGAGAGAGAGCGAAGCCATGCAGGTTTATCACCTTTCAAACTGAAAAAAAAATCTTTGCATGAAAAAAACAAAACAACAACAACAATTGCAAGCTTTGCATTTTCATCATCTTCATCTGAAAAAGACATCAAGCGAAAAGAATGGAAATAAAAAAAAAAAAAAAAAAAAAAACATCCTGCCACAAATGAAGAAATAAAATCTGTTACATTGCAGAAAAATGTGATTTTTGGGGGACCAGGTAAAGTGTCTTTTCAAATTCAACGTTAACACTGGAGGAAAACGGCGCCCCGGATTCGGAGGTTCCGGCGCAAAGTGGTCACATCGAGTAGATAGTAAGCGCTGGCTTTACCCCTTGGCCGGTTTCTCGGGTTCCTCGTCGCTGTCGCTGCTGATGGTGATGACACTGGGGTTGGGGCTGGGCGAGTCCGGAATGACGATGGGCTCCCTCTTGGCCGAGTACGGGTCGTCGCAGGCCGCCATCACGACCGCCGCCGCGGCCGCCGAGGCCACCACGGTGGCCGGCATCCGCTGGCCGGCCGGCTGGGGCTTGTTGGCCTGGCGGCCGCCGTAGCGACTGGCCGCCGACGACTGGCCAGCGCCGCCGCCGACCGGGGGCTGGGCGGCCGGGGGCTGGGTGGCCGTGGCGGCCGGGGAACTGCCGCGGACGCGCTTGGATTTCTGCGGCGACAGACTACTGCTGAAGGCGGCCGTGTGCGTCCTAGGGAGTGATTACAACGACAACAAATCCCAAATCGTTTAAATAAGTCAAATTCTGATCACTCAAAACTAAGGTTGTTCGGTATCTGGAATTTTTGGTTTCGATATATCGTCAGGAATATATCGCAATATATTAAAATATCGAAATATCGAATAACCTTACTTAAAACTCCTGTTAAAGGCCGAATACAACATTGGGAAGCTAAGAAAACATCGATGTCCACAGATTTCCTTCTAATTTACACAGTTTGTAGATGGTCATGATAGAATCCCCATGTTGAAATCTTACTGTCTAGAATGCTGTACTTCCCTAGAAATCTTCACTCAAACATCGACAAATGTTTATTACTTGCAAGTAAGAAACTAAATGTATTTCTTACACTACAGAATGGTGCAAATACCGTGATGGTTTTTTACATTTTTCTACTTTCTCAGATCACCATTTGAACTAAAACCTTCGCAGGATTGCTTTTTTGGGATGTTTAATGGTGTAACACACAAACTGTGGCAATCTTTTGACCTTTACTAATGTTGTATGGGGCCTTTAAGGAGTAAAACAAAAGTACTTCTCTTAACTAAGACTGAGAGCCTATTCCCTTGAGATTTGACTAATCCTGATTTTCCTGTAATTACTTGCATGTAGGCCAACCTCTGGCAAAGGGCCATAATTTCAGAGACCCGTAATTTTCAAAAAAGGCCAAATCACCCTCTCCATTTTTAAGTCCTGCAATTGTCTCCGGAAGACGAACAGAGCATACTGTTGGAAAAGTCTAGTTCCCCCGGGGCGTTTTTTTTTTCTTCTCCAAAGCACACATACATGTACTCACTAAAGAGACTTTTGCATGGTGTTACCGCAAATCTATTACTTCTGCTATTCCCACCATGAAAACCATGAAATCTTATTTCAACTACTTTCTTTATAAAAAAAAAACAAAAAAAAAAAACAATGAGAATATAACTGTGGAAAAAGCTGAAGTCAGCCACTATGGGTCAAAGGTCTGCAATGAGTAATTGGCCGGTGGGAGGGAGAGGGAGAGGGAGTGGGAGAGGGAGAGGGGGGAGGGGGAGGTAGCTCGTCTGGAAAGACAGCCGGGCTTAGCTGCACAGGAACCCCTGAGTCCTAGCAAGGCCCTGACTCATTCCATCTCCCCTCTGCCGATACTATCATGTCTCTAAAAATAGCCCCGGTCCTATCCCAAACCACTAGGGCCATCCGAAGAAAAAAAGAGGGAAGTCTGCAATTTCACACACACACAAAAAACCCACCGGTAAAGTATAATAACTGATAAAAATGCCAGAGTTAACGTTACAGGCTTAATGGATTTCTGCAGTAACATCATGGACATACATTTTTTAAGTCATGTCCCATTGGGATTATGTTTAAGGGGTGGTGCTACCGGTACATGTAGATACAGACATTTGATTACCTAAATCGCTTCTTTCCTACTCAAATTTGGCAAGGTTTTTTTTTTTGTCTCTTGGATTTTTTTTTTTTTTTCAGAAAAAAAAAAAAAAAAAAAAAAATGGATGTCGACGGTTTACGGTTTTCATGAGAAGCATTTGTACCCGATGCCGAATTGACTGAAAAATTTCGAAAGAAATTGAAAAATGGCAAAGAATACTTGAATGGACAGGGATTTGAACCCGAGACCCTTTGCACGCCACACTAGAGGCCTCCGGTTCAAATCCCAGATTTTTCTTTTCCAATTTAAAAAAAAATGTCAAATCCCATCAATTAGATCGTCTGGCATTTCAATCCTAGCAGGACTTTTTTTTCTTCAAAACTCGAAAGACGACTTTAAAGCCCCTACACAACATTGGTAAGATCGAAAAACAGAAATGTTCACAGATGTGGGTCATTCCACCAGGTTGGGTCGCGCGTGAAAACTCTGTCCGTCATTATTTCAAGGTGAAAAAAAACAACGTTATACACTATTTCTTCAAAGTGAATTAACTTAAAACATGAAGCAACATCAAACTTATCATATTCCATCCACTTATTTCACACGCGGATGCGTCCGCGTATTTTTATGATGCAAAATGCTGTTGTGTCCACAGCACTTTTGGAGGTGAAAATTGTGACATTTTAAGCTGACATTTCTGACAAGGAACATCGGACTGAAAACATCGCTGAAAACTACCACCGGGTTGTTTATTTATTCGAGGGACTTCATTTTCCCCAAACAACGCGGATATTTCCAAGCCAAAGCCTTATTTTGTGATGTACAACGAAGTTAGACTGACCCATTCGACGTAACAGGGGGTGTCCACAAAAATATGTGCACGATACGTCGAAAAGGGAGGCTGTAGTTTTCAGCTTTAAATGCGAAACACGCTAGTATTACTTCTATTATATCTAGTTATTCATTGTTTGACAATATAACCATATAAAACAGGAAAATGCTCCATGCCCACAAAATGTGCCTCGAAAATGAGCGACGGAACGACAGTGGTTGTCCAACGCAATGGTTGTAACGTCGGTGCATTCGGGACGACATTGCGAACGTTCCACCCCTATATTATAATGGAACAGCCTACAGAAATATTTGGGGGGGTGCCTCACAGACCACGTGCGACACTGAAGTGGTTTTCCGTTCGTGATTTTTTTTCTGGGGCGATGTAAAGGTGCAAGTGTCCACACGTAACGTCGTTGAATAGGTGTGGCTCCCTGACTTCACAGTATTTGTCAGGATGTTTAGCTCTTGGAACCAGACTATCAGCTAATAGACTGGTTCAACCAGCCTGCAATGCAAACGTTGACAAGGAAGATTCCTCAGAGTGATCGTGAAAAGGTAAGATATTAATCTAATTACACTAATTTTAACCTTTAATTTTAATGAGAAATGTATTTTCTAGAATTGTAGAAAAATTGAGAAGGATGTTTCATTTCTTTCTTGAGATATCGGAAGTTCAAAATTGCCAAATCGCTCCGTGCTGCCGCGGCATATCGAGCTAAAATGGCGGAGAAAAAGTCTAACTCGTGTTTTTCGGCTTCCTAGCGCACCCTGTAAACATCGTCAAAATTTGTCGATTTTACCCTTAAATTGAAGCTTGTATTCTCTTCTTTCTATTCATACCACTTTCAACATTAATGACGAAGGGATAAATATTAGATTACGCGGAAACAACATTCGGAGACGAACGATGGAAGTAGCGTTTTCCCTTCGCGACGTTAACCAGGTTGGCAAGTCTAGGTTTGGTTTCCGCCTCGTAAAGCCATAGCGACACTACAGGACCAGTAGGGCCGAAACCAGCCTACGCGCCGCAATGTGACATGACACAACACGTCTTTGCACACTGCACAGTGCACGTGCACAGCGGCCACATGGCTGCATATGAGTACGCTGCGCTACTCAAGCCTGATCGGAACTTCCAAGTTCCAGGGAGTATAATACTTAATAGCGAGACGGTCACGCTACAAAAAAGTGCAATTTATTTTACTACCGAAACAAAACATGAATTGTGATAATAATGGGTTTCTTTCTTTGTCGTTGGAATTGAGTGGGTGTTTTCTTTCGTTTTTCATAGAAAAAAAACCGCTCTCCTTAATTCAACAAAGTGAATTAAGGAGAGCAACTTTTTAGCTCTCCTCGTATTTATTAAAATGAAGGCCTGGATTCATTTTCTTGAATTCTGCAGTGGATTGCTTTTACATGTTTTCCAAACTCTGGCTTTCAATTTTAAAAAGATGTAAAACTGGTTGCTATTATTAGATATTCCACTTTCCTTTCAACAGGGTATCTTATGTATTTTTCTGTGTTTTTTTTTCTCATTTTTTTTTATTGTATTAGGCCCTGAAGGAAATTGAGGATGACGCCAAGATCCAAGAACCTCACTTAGGATAAGACTGCATCAAGGCAGCAAGTCCAAATGTGACAAAGCCTAAAAATCAAACTGTTCAGCAAAACCAAACATTAGCCGATTCCAGTGTTGTAGTCGAGACCTTGCAAAAGGTCGAAACCGAGATGAGACTGTAATGAAAGGATGACACAGTAAAAGTGAAGAAAATTAATTAATTTGTACGAAACAGTACGATGTGAGTGATTTTACACAGTTTTATTGTTTAACATTTGTCATAAGTCAACTCCAAGGTTAGATCGAAGGGGAAAAAAACAAAACAGTCTCATTCTTGTTTGGAATGTTAGGATATCTATCTATATACATAACAGACTTCCTAAGACCAAAACGGCAAAACAGGTGACTCATTTAAATTAATTCCCCTTGATGGAAAATTCTTCAACAAAGTCATTGATTGGTTTTCCCTTACGTCCCACATGCATACGTAAGATTGCATGTGCTCTCATTATTTTGTGATTTTACGTGTGTATTGCATTCTACACAGTACCAGGACCCATGGTATTGGTTCGGGGAAGTTTGTGGAACCATACATGTAGAATGAGGCCCCGCATGATATGAGTATTGGTTTTGCGTGATGTTTCCAACCTTCCACCCTCTGATGCATGGAGTTTACAGTGTCATTAACTACTCATCAGCCCTGGGCAAAATGCCCTTTGTGTAGTTCCCATAAAGGGTTTTTTATTTTCAACAGACCGGGAGCTTAGAAAAAAAAGATAACAAATTAATTTCACATGTTCACATGTAAATAATGGCGGTCTCGAAGCAAGACAATATCCGAGACCGGAAGGGTCCAAGACCGAGACCACAGGGTAACGAGACCGAGACCAGGGAAAAATGGTCTCGAAACCTACAGCACTGGCCGATGTAAAAGCCAAAAGCAAGCCAAAAGCCAAATCTAAAGCCAAAAATTCCCAACCATCAAAGGAAAAAAAACATGTTGTGCTGATGTAACATGACACGGTGTCCACGTTACGTCTGCACAGGAGTTAATGAGTAAACCATATTTCAATATTGAGTAATTCCAGTTTTAATATTTTCCCAAACTATGATTTTCTGAAGTATATCTGTGCATTTAAAACCAAAGGAATGTTTGTTTCTTTGCTAACTTGAGTTCTATGTGACTTTGTGGAAATAAACATCATGCATGTGAAAATATTGAGAAGAAATGAACTGACATGGTCTTAGTTTTTTCTTTCCTCGGTCGATGGTTGTATTCGTAGGTCAATCTAAAGTTTTGTTTTGATTTTTACTTCTTAAATACAATTATTTTATGATTAGTTGTTAATGAAATTCTATGCCTATGTATTATTTGCATTAAAATGATTTATTGGCTTTGGTGTCCACGTTACGTCTGCACTGTTGGTGGAGCACTGCAGATTCTAGAAGAATTTATTTTTATTTTGTATATCAACACACCAAAAACATATGAGATTATGAAACTATGACATGTCACACACATAACAAGTGCAAAAGAATTGCTTTTCAACTAATTTGAATTTTTCACTTCCATGTCACACTTTGTGACCCAACCTGGTGGAATGACCCATTTACATGAAACTTATACAGTTTGAAGATGGTTATGGTAGAAACCTCTCACTGAAATATTTCTGCCTAAAATGTTGTTTTTGGGGAGAAATGAGTAAAAGAAATAGTTTACGTCTCACCGAGATCTAAACTATTTTTCGGAACAGTATGGCATTGAATGCTGCCATTTTTCTCGAAACAAATGAAGCGGTTTTCACGATTTTCTCGAGACTCGGTTGGCGGATTGAGCTGAAATTTTTACAGGCGTGCTATTTCATGCACATGTTGGATCAGACAACGTATGGATGCTATTCTCGGACCTCGACCAATGTTGTGTAGGGGCTTTAATCTTAAAAAAAAAAAACCACCTGAGCCTCAAAACTCGAGGTGAGCTTTTCATTTCGTCCCGTTCACTTACTTCTGTCCTCCTTGCTTGCGGGCGAGACGGGCGTGGGAGCTGCGGGGGGCGGAGCTCTGGGGGAGGTTGGAGCTCCACGTCTGGGGCTGCTGCAAGGCATGCTGGGGCGTCAGGGGCATGATGGGATGGAAATGACCTCCGTACTGTGACCTCTGCTCCCGACGGACGGACGGGCGGACGGACAAGCCGAGGAGAAAGAAACAAAACAAAAGAAGCCAAGAATTATTATCAACAGCCTTGAAGCATTGCGTACTCTCCTCTTCCAATGCTTACAGAACCGCCCTCATCAGGTGCTTTATACCTTTTATCGGCTATTATTATTGTCAAACAAATGACGGGAATAACTGACAGGGACATTTGGAACAGTACATTTTGTTAATCTATGATTATTTGTTATCATTATTGGAGTCAAACAAATGAAGGAAACATTGACTGCGAACTTTTTCAACAATTTTTTTTTCTTCAAAAATTGCCCGAACAAATTTTGAATGAACTGGGACTTGAACCCGAGACCTCTGACCAGGAATACCAGCTCTTACTATCTGAGCTATCCAGCCCTTTAGATGGTGGCCTTCCCTAATAGTCAACTAGTCTTGGGCACACCAGTGCTCTTACTATCTGAGCTATCCAGCCCTTTAGATGGTGGTGGCCTTCCCTAATAGTCAACTAGTCTTTGGCACACCAGTGCTCTTACCATCTGAGCTATCTAGCCCTTTAGATGGTGGTGGCCTTCCCTAATAGTCAACTAGTCTTTGGCACACCAGTGCTCTTACCATCTGAGCTATCTAGCCCTTTAGATGGTGGTGGCCTTCCCTAATAGTCAACTAGTCTTTGGCACACCAGCGCTCTTACCATCTGAGCTATCCAGCCCTTAGATGGTGGTGGCCTTCCCTAATAGTCAACTAGTCTTTGGCACACCAGTGCTCTTACCATCTGAGCTATCCAGCCCTTTAGATGGTGGTGGCCTTCCCTAATAGTCAACTAGTCTTTGGCACACCAGTGCTCTTACCATCTGAGCTATCCAGCCCTTTAGATGGTGGTGGCCTTCCCTAATAGTCAACTAGTCTTTGGCACACCAGTGCTCTTACCATCTGAGCTATCTAGCCCTTTAGATGGTGGCGGCCTTCCCTAATAGTCAACTAGTCTTTGGCACACCAGTGCTCTTACCATCTGAGCTATCCAGCCCTTTAGATGGTGGTGGCCTTCCCTAATAGTCAACTAGTCTTTGGCACACCAGCGCTCTTACCATCTGAGCTATCTAGCCCTTTAGATGGTGGTGGCCTTCCCTAATAGTCAACTAGTCTTTGGCACACCAGCGCTCTTACCATCTGAGCTATCTAGCCCTTTAGATGGTGGTGGCCTTCCCTAATAGTCAACTAGTCTTTGGCACACCAGCGCTCTTACCATCTGAGCTATCCAGCCCTTTAGATGGTGGTGGCCTTCCCTAATAGTCAACTAGTCTTTGGCACACCAGTGCTCTTACCATCTGAGCTATCCAGCCCTTTAGATGGTGGTGGCCTTCCCTAATAGTCAACTAGTCTTTGGCACACCAGCGCTCTTACCATCTGAGCTATCTAGCCCTTTAGATGGTGGCCTTCCCTAATAGTCAACTAGTCTTTGGCACACCAGTGCTCTTACCATCTGAGCTATCTAGCCCTTTAGATGGTGGTGGCCTTCCCTAATAGTCAACTAGTCTTTGGCACACCAGTGCTCTTACTATCTGAGCTATCCAGCCCTTTAGATGGTGGTGGCCTTCCCTAATAGTCAACTAGTCCTTGGCACACCAGTGCTCTTACCATCTGAGCTATCCAGCCCTTAGATGGTGGCCTTCCCTAATAGTCAACTAGTCTTTGGCACACCAGTGCTCTTACTATCTGAGCTATCCAGCCCTTTAGATGGTGGCCTTCACTAAAAGTCAACTAGTCTTTGGCACACCAGCGCTCTTACCATCTGAGCTATCCAGCCCTTTAGATGGTGGTGGCCTTCCCTAATAGTCAACTAGTCTTTGGCACACCAGCGCTCTTACCATCTGAGCTATCCAGCCCTTTAGATGGTGGTGGCCTTCCCTAATAGTCAACTAGTCTTTGGCACACCAGCGCTCTTACCATCTGAGCTATCCAGCCCTTTAGATGGTGGTGGCCTTCCCTAATAGTCAACTAGTCTTTGGCACACCAGCGCTCTTACCATCTGAGCTATCTAGCCCTTTAGATGGTGGTGGCCTTCCCTAATAGTCAACCAGTCTTTGGCACACCAGCGCTCTTACCATCTGAGCTATCTAGCCCTTTAGATGGTGGTGGCCTTCCCTAATAGTCAACTAGTCTTTGGCACACCAGCGCTCTTACCATCTGAGCTATCTAGCCCTTTAGATGGTGGTGGCCTTCCCTAATAGTCAACTAGTCTTTGGCACACCAGTGCTCTTACTATCTGAGCTATCTAGCCCTTTAGATGGTGGTGGCCTTCCCTAATAGTCAACTAGTCTTTGGCACACCAGCGCTCTTACCATCTGAGCTATCCAGCCCTTAGATGGTGGTGGCCTTCCCTAATAGTCAACTAGTCTTTGGCACACCAGCGCTCTTACCATCTGAGCTATCCAGCCCTTAGATGGTGGTGGCCTTCCCTAATAGTCAACTAGTCTTTGGCACACCAGCGCTCTTACCATCTGAGCTATCCAGCCCTTTAGATGGTGGTGGCCTTCCCTAATAGTCAACTAGTCTTTGGCACACCAGTGCTCTTACCATCTGAGCTATCCAGCCCTTTAGATGGTGGTGGCCTTCACTAAAAGTCAACTAGTCTTTGCCGGGGTGGGGTCGCCAGTCAGCAATGCATTCAAACATGAACTGCACTGTATATCTCCGGGGATCACACATGAACCTCTTTTAAAGTCCAAACGTTTAGGGGGGCTGACGTTTCGCAATTTCACATCCTCGCGGCCAAATCCCACAGGAGACCATTTCGTCTTTGGCACGGGGACTGGGACGGCAACTGTGATCGCTTTGATGCGGTTATTTATAGCAAGCTGCCTGTAATTTCCCCCGATATCGGGCCGTGCGACGGCAAAATCCCAGGTGACCCGCCATCTACGTGACAGGTTAAGTCCTCGGCCCGCACGAACTACCCTGCAAAAAAAGCGAACCGCAACCGCGCAGGCACGACAGTAGATCATTCAACCAAAAAAAAAAGCAAGAAAAAAGCAGTATCGCACGAACAGCAGTCCCCTTCTTCACATGAAACCGCCCGGGTTATAAATAAAAAAGCTTCACGGAACTGTTCAATCATAAATTACTTCCAGTGGTCCATGAGGTATAGCTGGGTGATTTTTTTCTTCCTCCTCAACCTCCCGCCCTCTCTCTAAAAAAGCTTTACATCCAGCATTGTAGCTCTGACTTTTCCCCCCGTGAACCTAAAGCCAGGCATATGTGACTGAGTGGTTCCCGCGTTGAAGTAATAAGCCCGTCTCTTACTCAGAGGAGAGATTTGTCTTGGAGGCTTACAACAAAAGTGTTCGCAAGCCTGCTATAAGCACGGCGCGCTTATCAGCAGCGCGTGAAGACTAGCTGTGAATACAGCAACTGGTGACTAACAGGTCGCTAGGAGAAAAGAAAGGGCTAGGTAAGGTAAACATTACATGTAACTAACAGCAAGCAATATGTAGTGTTTAAGTAGGAAGGGACTAATTGAAGAGTGAGGGTAAAAGACAAACTAAAAACTAGTTACCTGGGAAAAGATTAACTAAAAACTAGTTACCAAGGAAAAGATTGTTAAAATTTAGTGGGCCTGATGCTTCAATCCTAGGAGGACCATTCTCAAAGGCAGAGTGACAAGGACAAAACATATACATGTACAAGAAGGAAGGGGGAAGAGAGTGAATAGGACACGGATGAGAAACAAAGGACAAAGAGTAAAGCTGGTAGGGAGAGATCAAAGGGAAGGGCAAGGAGTAGGGTAGGGATTAGTGAGAAGAGGGGGAAAGATCAAAGAGAGAAGTGTGGACGAGTGAACACAAAAGAAGGATTATCAGATAGCTGCATGGTGTTTAAGTCATTTCCCTCCTGGGAAAGATTGACTGAAAACTAGTTACCAAGGAAAACATTGACTGAAAACAATTGCCTAGGAATAGATTAACCCAATACTAGTTGCCAAGGAAATATTTGACTAAAAACTAGTATACCAAGGAAAACTAGAAACTAGGAAAACATCAACTTGAAATACTAGTTATCTAAGGAGAGACTAACTAAAGAAAAGCAAACATGGAAAAGATGTACCCGAATGCAAGAACATTTTCCATAAAATCAAAATCTAGAATCTGAAGGGCCTGTATGACCACTGAGACGTCCCTAGCCTCAACTACGCGATGGGAATCAGAAAGGGCAGGGCTTACCTCAACTACGTGATCGTAAATGCCCTCCACGTCCATGTGGAACATGGCCGGACTCTGCTCAGCCGAGATGAATGGCGGGTCCTCTGTGGGTCTCCACGACATGGTTGCCGCTGGGACATATTGCCGTCTAGCGATAGA
This sequence comes from Luidia sarsii, assembly GCA_949987565.1. Lineage (NCBI taxonomy): Eukaryota > Metazoa > Echinodermata > Asteroidea > Paxillosida > Luidiidae > Luidia > Luidia sarsii. The sequence goes on along the minus strand of OX465120.1, from coordinate 2,130,354 downwards.
GAGAGAGAGAGAGAACAAAGACTGATCACTATGGGCAAGCTGTGGGCAAACTGCTAGCTGGTGCCACCACCCGGCAAAGACTAAGTACTGTACATGTAGTTGACTATTTGGGAAGGCCACCATCTAAGGGCTGGATAGGTCAGATGGTAAGAGCGCTGGTACGCAACCCAAGTCCCAATCCAGTATTTGTTTTAATTTTTTTTTCATTTAAACAAATTCTTTTAAAAACAAAAGTAATCAAATATAGAGGACCTATAGAGGACATATTGATCCAAAGAGGACCTTTCTCTTTCTTTGAGAAAAGTCCTGCTAGGGTCGAAACATCAGGCCCTCTAATAATGATTTGTTTCACATTTTCATTTGGGTCATTTAAAGGCCCAATACAACATTGGGAAGATCGGAAAACATCGATGTCCACAGATTTCCCTCTTATTTACACAGTTTGTAGATGGTCGTGATAGAATCCTCATGTTTAAATCGTACGGTCTGGGATGCTGTACTTCTCGAGAAATCTTCACTCAAACGTCGACAAATGCAAGTAATAAGCCGAGGGTGTTTTCTCATAACATTTTGTATTTCTTGTTAAATTGTTGACGTTTTGATACGGTTAATGTCTGTTCTTTCATAATCAGTTGGAGGAACCATTTATTTCCGTCAATGAAGACGAAAAATTAGAGCATTTCGTGAGCTTCGCCTTGCCACTTTATCTCCCAGTAAAATGTTTAAACGGCCATTTCTTCAACGTGAAAGCTGATTGGAGCTTTGTTTGGGGGGGGGGGGGGAAGGGGCTGGGTCAAAGGTGAAAGGTGACTGACTGACCTCCAAGTCTCTGCAAGAGGTTGTGTCTCTGGAATGACAGGCTGCTGTGTCACAGCTGTCGCTCCCTGTTGCCATGGAGACAGGAACATCTGGCCATTGGGTGGCCAGGACTGGACCGGACCATTCTGAAAGAAAGGGGGGACGGGGAAAGATAAAAGAGGGGAAGATGTGTCATTATTTCTGTGGTGTTTTTTTTTTTACTTCAAATGAGGAACCAGAGCTGTCCAAATGAGATCTTCGCACCACTGACAATTTTTATTTTAGTTTGAAGACAAGTTTCACACTGCCACAATTGACTGGTTACTGGAATGGGACCCCTATTAAAAAAAATTCTAATGAATGATGAAAGAGTATGCCATTAGCTTTCAAATGATATCAAAATATCAAAATAATATCCTCTAATACTTAAAAAATTCCGAATAAAGAACAAAAAGAAAATTTATTTGTAATCGGATTGTGAAGATACTTTAACTTCAGGTGTTGTTTACTCAAACGCAGTGGCTGTTGTTACGGCAGTCGTCCGTGTGGTTCCCTGACTTCACAGTATTTGTCAGGATGTTTAGCTCTTGGAACCAGACTATCAGCTAATAGACTGGTTCAACCAGCCTGCAATGCTGATGAAATACAATCAAGTCAGGGAACCACACGGACGACTGCCGTAACAACAGCCACTGCGTTACTCAAAAAGTGTTTCGGTGGGACACTCCTCATGTGGCTGTGCCGGGTCACAAATGTGCGGCATTCCAGTGTTTTCGGGATCCTTCTCGATTCACACTTACCCTTAGGAGCACTGTCTGGTTCTGCCCCACACCGCCGGGACCAGGCCAGCCTTGCTGACCTGTGCTACCCATGGACATGGGTAGGGCAATGGGCTGTAGGGAATGTGTAGGGGCGCCGGGCTGGTGATGCTGTCCCACGTGGGCCACCACTGACCCGTTGGGGTGTCCGTTCAAACCCGAGTTCTGTCATTCCGAACAAAATCAATGTAAAAAAAAAAATTGACTGGGAACTGCCATTCAAACAAAATCAATGATATTCAAACAGAATCAATGATATTCAAACAGAATCAATGATATTCAAACAGAATCAATGATATTCAAACAGAATCAATGATATTCAAACAAAATCAATGATATTCAAACAAAATCAATGATATTCAAACAAAATCAATGATATTCAAACAAAATCAATGAAAAACTGATTGGTAACTGCCATTCAAAACATGTCAATGAAAATTGACTGGGAACTTCTGATCAAATCACCATAAAAATTCACAAATAAAACTTTTGACTGGACTAACGTACCAGTGCTCTTCCACCTGAGCTATGCAGCCCTTAGATGGTGGCCCTCCCTAAATAGTCAACTACATGTAGTCTTTGCCGGGGTGGGGGGCACCAGTCAGAGGCAATTCAACCATTAACTGCCGTATATCTCCGAGATCACAATTTAACATTGAGGGCGGGCTTTACCTGCGTGAACACCTGGTGCTGTATTGTCAGGGACTGGTGCTGAGGGGCCTGCGTTACTATGGGAACGCTGTTCTCCACTCGCAATGGATACATCTGCAAGGACTACAAAAAAAAAAATACATGTGAAATCAACTGTACGGTCCGATTACAGGAATATAAAAAAAACCACACATTTATATGATTTGTCTGCAACCGATTAACACACTGCATATGCTAAAATCTTTTGAAACACTCCAACCCCCACAAATTGAATTTTCATCAGGTTTTAGAGGTAATTTTGGTTACAAAAAGTAAGCACATTCAAAGAAATCAAGTTTCAAACCTTTATCAGGTTTTCTACACTGATTTGTCAATTTTTTTTTTTTTTTTTAAATTATTTTGTTGGGGGGGGGAATTCTATAGGTACATACTGTAGGACAAACTTGGATTACAAAGTTTGTGTATTGTCTTCAAGGAACAAGGCGATACAAATAGGAACCCACAAATTCCCGCCCAAAAGTGTTGATAGGGGAGTAAGGAAGGGGGTGTTGGGGGTGGGGTAAGATTCTTTTTGGGGGGGACGATCCCGAAGAGGCAAACTATGGATTTAGGGGATGAAAATCCAATCAAGCAATTTGTTTGTTTGTCTGAAACTATAACAATCTGCAAAATGTAAACATCAGTCAATCGGATAATCCAGGTTAAGCCATGCACTTAACAAACCCCTCTCGTGTCTTGGGACCAAAAACAAAAACAAACAAAAAAGTCAGCCTGACAAAATGTTGATGATTGTTCCGGGCGGGTATCGGGAGATGAGCCCAACAACCCCCCCCCCCCCCCAAAATAAAAACAACAGGAAATGCGATCTGATTGCACTTTCCTGGGAGGGACGACAGGGTAGAATTGATTACCCGTCAGACAAAAACTTTAAAAGATGGTCCTGGAGTTGACCCTGAAGGATTTGGGATTTTCATCCTCTTTTTTTTTTTTTTTCTCGTGTGAAGTAAATAAAAAAAAAAAAAACTGTTGCAAACTGCTCACTGACTAATATGACATGCAATACATCAATCTCCAAAGTTAGAGGGCCTGACGTTTCGATCTTAGCACTATTAGCAGGACCTTTCTGAAAGGCTTTTGCCTTTGAGAAAGGTCCTGCTAGGATCGAAATGTCAAACCCTCTAACGTTTGAGATTTTCCACGAGCGCTTAGAGTTTTTCCACTGGAAGCATATTTCCATGTGGCTGCAAAGAATTGTATTTAGTGGCCAGGGACATTAAGCAGTGATCTCACACCTCCCCCCCCCAAAAAAAGATAATAATTTGATGACAATTCCTAAGTCTCCTGATGACGGGCAGAGTCTTGCTACACTTTGTCTTGCTACAAACTACCCGAAATGTTGAGTTACCGGCTCTTTTCAGAGCAATACTCCTTCTCTGAAGAGATGATAATACATGCACAGGGTGTCACTGCAAACCACCTTCTTGGTATTTCCATCAAGCAAACTCTTCAAATCTCATTCCCAATGGTAACTTCTTCTTTTTTCATATCTAGGACCTTTTTTCCCTCAAGTGACTTTACCAAAGTTTGTAGCGAGTTTTCCCCCCAGAGAGCACGGATACAAAAAGGGGCGAGTCGGGAGTGAGATTGGGGAGAGGGGACGGTTGGATGGTACCGGGTAGTCTTTAGTGCCATCTCAAGTTGTAACTGACAAGGCGGATCATGGTAGAGGAAGTGGATCAGACCATTAACATAAATATAAACCCCTGTCCCCCCCCCCCTCTCTCCCCCCCTCTCTCTCTCTCCTTCCCTCTCTATCCCTCACCCTCTCGCACTGCACCTGGGATCTATGCACACTCACAAACACGATGAAAAACATTTGACAGCTCATCCAATAAAAAAGAAAGTGCATGGCCCTTGTTCCCTTCCTCTCTCTCCCCAACCCCCCCCCCTGTATCGGAAATGGATAATCCCCTCTAGTGATGTGGGTGCATTCTGGGGTGTCCCTGGACTGGTCCACCTTTGGTTAGTTTTAGGGGTGTTTTGTTATGAAGGGGGATTTTTTTTTCAGGGGGGGGATTTGAATAGGGGTTTGGGTTTCTGGCAGGGGATGTGGGTTGAGCATCAACTCTCATCAGATGGTCTTCGAATCAACTTGAATCACTTGATTTATGGTACTTTCATTATTATAATTTTTTTTTTTTTCTTTCACAATTTTGGACTATTTGGAAAAGCTTAGGGGGGAGCGGAGAGGGGGAGAGGGGAGGGAGGAGAGGGGAGAGTGGAGAGGGGAAGAGGGGAGAGGGGAAGAGGGGAGAGGGGAAGGGGGAAGGGGGAGAGGGGGGAGGGGAGTCTTCAAATCAACTTCAGTCACTTGATTTATGGTACTTTCATAATATTTTGTTTTGTTTTCCATTCACAATTTTTGACTATTTGGAAAGGCTTAGGGAGAGGGGAGAGGGAGAGGGAGAGGGAGAGGGGAGAGGGAGAGGGAGAGGGAGAAGGGAGAGGGGAGAGGGGAGAGGGGAGAGGGGAGAGGGGGAGAGAGGGGAAAGAGGGGAGAGGGGAGAGGGAAGATGGGAGAGGGGAGAGGGGAGAGGGAGAGGGGAGAGGGGAGAGGGGGAGGGGAAGAGGGGAGAGGGGGAAGAGGGGAGAGGGGGAGAGGGGAGAGGGAAGATGGGAGAGGGGAGATGGGAGAGGGGAGAGGGAAGATGGGAGAGGGGAGGGGCGAGGGGGGTTTTGCAAACAAAACTCATCAATGTTGGTGTTCAATCAGTTTCTGGAGAGAGGGAATGGGAGGGGAGAGGGAAGGGGAGAGTGAAGGGGAAGGTAGGGGAAAGGGGAAGGGGAAGGAGAGGGGCAGGGGGGAAGGGGCGGAGGTGGGTACCTGTTGAAAGGGGTCCGGGCGTGGGTACTGGGTCCCGGCCGGCTGTTGCTGGACGTTCTGCGAGACGCGCTGGGCTATCTGCGGAGGCTGATAGGGAATATAGGGACCAGACTGTAGGTGGTACTGGAGAAATGGTAACTCATTGCCTTGGGGTCGTGCAGAGGTGGTGATGGTCTGTGAGGTAGCCTATATCCAGCCATCGGCCGGAGGGGGGAGAGGAGGAAGACGAGGGAGAGAGGGGGGGTTAAACACAACATACATGAACAGGTGCGCCAGTGTCATACCAGTCTTACACAGAAGGGAATAAGGAGGGGAGAGAGGGGAGGAGAGGAGGGAGGCAGAGGGAGGCAGAGGGGGCCAGAGAGAGAGAGATAGCAAAAGTGAAAGAAGAGGGGAGCAATAGAGGAGGGAGAGGGCGGAGAGAGACCAGAGGGGTATGGGGGATAGAGAGGGCCAAAGGGACGGCATGGGAGGAAGAGGAGTTTGGAAGAGGGGACCAGGAGGAGGTGAGGTGGCTGAAGAGGTGGTTGAAGGAAACCAGGGTCGGGGAGGGGGAGGGGAGGGGGAGTAAAGAGGCTACAAAAGAGAGTCAGAGGGAGAAAGACAGGGCCAAACTGGGGGGGGGAGGCCAAAGAAGGGCAAGAGGGGAGATATAGGGGGGCCACAGAAAGGGGGTCAAAGGGCAGTCACAAAGGGGGGTCAAAGGGCAGCCAGGGGGCCAAAGTGGGGAGAGGACAGAGAAGGGCTAAAGGGGAATCAGGCATGCAACTGTTGAATTGTAAAAAAAAGAGGAAATGTCCGAATGAAACTGCGAGCGCAAAGCATGAGGCCCTTACAGCGTGGGGTTTGGGGCCCGCTTAAGGGCGCCCGAAAATTTTTGGATTCTAGATGCTCTGTGGTGCATTCTGAGCAGTTTTTTGATCACTTTAAGTGACAGATTTTAACCTTTTTCAAGGCATACACCCAGAAAATTGAATTTTTGTTTACACACAACAACCTGATCTCAGCATGTGTTTTAAATAATAGTTAGGGGAGAAGAAATATCCCTTTTTTTTTCTTCTTTTTTTTACGTTTAAAAAAAAAAAAGAGGAAATCCGCGGATCCGCGGAAAAGTTGCATGCCTGGGGAATAAGTGGGCCACAGAAGGGGGTCAAAGGGAGGAAAGAGAGGGACCAAAGGGGGAGCAAGAGGGGAAGGAGGGAGCCAAACAGGGAGCCAAAGGGGAAACAGGAAGGACCAGAGGGGAAAGAGGAGGGACCAAAAGAAGGCGGATGGGGTGAGAGGCGGCCAATGATGGTCACGGGGTGAAGGAAGAGAAGCTGAGACCAAAGGAGAGGGAACAGACGGCCGGTCAAAGGGGCGCGAACAGGACGCAGAAAGAACGTGGACAGAACAAGGGTCCACAGAGGGTCATAGCCGGGCCCAAAGAGGCAAAAGGCAGGAAATTTGCTCAAAAGGAGATAACGGAAAATCGATGGGAAACAAAACGGGAAAACGAAAAGGCAAAATACAGAAGGACTGGCACATACTACAGATTCCAGTAAGACTACACTACAGGCATGCATGGTACAACTTCCGACAACCACGTGTAACTCTAAACGAACATCTGGGAGAAGTGAGAGACATCCAACAGCAAAGGCATATCCCGGCGGCTTCTTTACGGGAGAGGGGGAGGGGGGGCGAGAGAGCGGCAGATTGTACCGCAGATCCCGACACCGATGCGAGTCTGCCCAGTTGAGACATACAGTTGGAATCTGAATAAGGAGTGGCGCGCTGCGCAAAAAATGGCCGGCAAGTTGTAGCTTTGCAAACTTGGGTTTCAACTGACCCATTCCAAAGAGAGTAAAGGTCGAAAACCCTGACAAGTTGACGAAACTGGTCTGCGGTTGAAAAAAAAAAATTCAGCCAATTTTTTTTTTAATTATTTTTTTTTAAATCTGATAGCCGTACACAGGCTGATCTGGTGTGTATTTCTAAAAGCCTTACGATGCCTCATAACTCAAGTTACGATTGATGTTAATCCGTCATTTTGTGATAGGCCGCATGGTTTACTATGCATCGCTTACTGTCCTGCGATTAAATTACGATGAGTTTGGTGAAATAAGACCACTGGGGTGGATTTCACCAAGCCTTGCGATGCGTCATAACTCAAATTACGATTGATAACCATGCCTCGTGCTTTTAAAGTGTTTTTTTTACTAGCCCACCGGGCTAGTAAATTGATTTTTTTTTGCCAGCCCGCAGCAAGTTTAACTAGCCATGTAAAATTAATATTGAATTTAAAAGAAGGTTATTAGGTCAAGTAAAACAAATGATGAGTTTCTACTTTCTCATCCCAGCCCACATCGGTTTTTTTTTGCCGCCACACAGCTGTCGTTCGCCGGGCTAGCAAAGTGAGCCATTTTACTAGCCCGCAGCTGTCTTTACTAGACAATGACCGTCGGGCTAGTGCTAAGGTCGAGCCTGATAACCCTTCATAATTTGTGATTTACTGTGTATAGCTCCTTGTCTTGCGATGGATCGCAAGTTGCGATTAGTTCGTTGAAATCGACCTCAGTCGAGGGGGGGGGGGGGGTTGGGGGGATAGGGGTTGGGAGGGGGGAGTGAGACGTCGCCTTTTACCTGATTCTGTAGAGCAGCGTTGAGCTGGTTGTTGAAGGCGATGTTGAGGTTGCCCGCGGTGGAGGTGACGGGCATGACGCCGGCAAAGCTGGCCGGGATGGCGGCCGCATTGGCCTCGTACATCTGGCCCGGCCGCTTGCAGACCTCCATGCTCCGCACGCTGGACTTCACACTGGGAGG